>VZRH01000996.1:62470-116546 GCA_013397555.1 Urocynchramus pylzowi
TTTTTTTTTTGTGTGTGTGTGTTTTTTTATTATTTTTATTTTTCATGACTATAACTCTTTTTCCTTGAAAATAACAGATCAAAATGTAAGCTTCCCCCCAGGAAGGAGAATTGATCCCAGTGTTACTATCCCTATTCTTTCTATGCAGTTCAGAGAGTAGGAATCAAAGAAGATATCCATGGACCTAAAAGTAAGAACACCTCAATGGAAACACAGAAATCTTGTGAAATGAGAGACCTCCATACTTTTAAATTGCAGCAAAGAGAGAGGTTTGTTTTTTGATGCGAAGATTAATGCTATATACCATGTAAATTCCAATAAAATGCAAAACAAATGATGATTTCCTACAGCTAACAATGGAAAGGACTTTTGAGACAGACCTCAAATGGAATGTATTTCTGTGAAGTTGAAAGGAACCAGTTTAAAAAGGAGAGACAAGTGTAGTGCAAAGCCAGTATTCAGTGGCGAACAAACATGGGGGTTTGTTTTTACTCCAAATAATACTCTGAGTATTTTAAATTTATATGTTTCACCCCCAGGAATTCTGACTAATAATGAAATTCTAAGCCAAAAAGACTCAGAAATGTCTTTTCTATTACCTCTTCCCAATGAAACTAGATAAGATTCATGTCCAAATATTCCTTAGGATGTGGTAACTACAATGATGTTATTTTCATCTAGCTTTTGCTGGTATTCTAAACTTTATTTCAATTAATTTACTGCAACTCACATGCAATTAAAGAAGAAGTATTTTTTAAATTATTTTTAAAATTATGTCAACAAAATTTACTTATATATTCTCAATTACAGGAAGCGGAAAAAAGAAACAATATAGAATAAATGAAAACAATCAAACAAAAAGAACTGGGTAGACCTATCTGGGCAAGAAGTAGAACAATGAAATCATTAATTGTTCATCATGGACTAACCATATGCAGATGCCCCAACAGTATCATTATAGATATTTGGCTATAAAGTGTATGAGAGCTATACTGATGTGTCTGAATAGCTTTAAAGTCAGATGTATTCCTTAATGTTCTTAAATACGTATGTCCATCAATGGAAGAGTATTTCAATTAAATACATACATGCATGCATGCATGTATATCTCCAGATACAGCTATTTAACCTTTCACCTTGTTTCATTTGAGATGATGCACTTTAGAAAAAAATATTATTTTCTTTGTATTTTTGAGTAATATCACAAAAAAGTTTTAGCAACTTAGTTATATTTCAAAAACAATTTGCTATGATATTTTTTAGAACATCTGCAAGTACTTTAGAAGATAAGTACAACACCTTATTTTTCTAGTTAGAAAAACAAAACCCAAGCTTCTGAGTCATAAAATGACATTTATTCACTGATCCAAAATGTGTTCCTTCCATGACATATACACTACCACTGGAACCTTGCAACTCAGATCCCATTACAACATAGTCCATGAAAAATCTCAAAGAATCAATATAAGAAAAAAAGAATGCTAGGCAAAATCAGAAACCATAGAGAACAACATCCAACTGAAAAGTGAATAGTGTTTTCCACAGGTAGAGAGATTAAACAACTTCCCAAATGTAAACCTGAGAACAGTAGATGCATATTATCAGAATTTTTTTCAGGGGGAAAAAATGTGAGGAAAAATTATTTTATTTTTTGTTCTTGGAAAATCATTAGTATTCTAAGTGGTGATTGTGGTCCTTAATTTAGCATAATACCTTGCACCTTACTGTAATTGGGCCAAACTTTAGCAATATAGGCTGTAATTTTCTGTTTCATGACATTTGATGGCATCCAATTAGTGGATAGGAAAGCAGACTGTAGTTTAACCCATTCACACTGGTAACAAGGGGTGGCAATCTAATTTAATGTTTTGTATAAGCACTCAGATTAAGTCTTTAATTACCTTGGCATTATTACACAGATTGTGCCTCTGTAAGTGCACAAAGTATTTGTCAGGATACCAAAACTGAACTGTGAAATAAACTAGGATCTTTGTTTCAACTGCTGCAGAAGTTGGATTTTGCACAGTGAATGAGCTAGGAATGGCAGAAGGAAAAATGATCTTTGCCCAGGTAATGCAGATAAGCACCAGTCTGATGCTTTCAGTTCTGTCTCTGTGATGACAGGCAAGTAATGTAAATGAACATTTTCTCAGATGCACACTAACTGCATATTTTCTATGTTCTGAATAACACTGAGAACTGAGAATCAAATTAGCAGGCATGCTGAATGCTTAGTAGCATCAACTGCCATTTAATAGGGAATACTTTGGGAAGGGAAAGTGCCAACAGAATAAATTAAAAATCAGAACATAGGCATTTAGGCTTACTGAACAGTTTTGGTGTTAATGTTTTTGAGTCTTTTTATTCATTAATTCTATCTCCATATGCATTGTGAAAACTTAAGTAAATGGCTATGAAGCTGTGAAATTCCACAGTGACATCATGGTAGAAAATACCATGAGATATTTCTTAACTTTATAACTAATATCTGAACAGTATGAAATAAAATAGGATAAAGGCCAAACACAGAGTGAGAAAAATACAAAGTGGCTTGGAATGTATTTTGAGATATATTCTTACAGGAATAATGTGGAAGCTTTAATAAAAGTCAAATCTGAAATTAGACTTCCTTTAATACAATTTGGATAACATTTCATGTTTCAAACTATAAGAATCTTCAGTGACAGCTGGTGTGAGTTTAATTTTACATTCCAAGATAAAAGTTTTGATCCATTTTTGTCAAGTTACGCTTAATTCCATCATCCTGCTAATAACGGCCAAGTTGTACTGTCAAGCATTTTCCATGTTCAGGGTGAATAACTGAGGAGCAGAGAAGAAGAATGCCAAAAGGTCTTGTGTTCTGCTTCACTATGGAAAAAAGACAAGCCAACACTGCAAGTATTCCACTCACCACTGACAAACATTATGGACTAAATTTTCTAGGAAGTCTGCAGCCTTAGTGAGCATTTCTGTGTTTGTTATTATCATTCCAACCTTACTAAGATCACAATTAGCCTTTAAAGCAACACTACAATACTTTGCACAACTTTGATTAAATTTCCTGTGTAAAACACAGCCCAAGTTGTTAATCAGTTTTATGCCAGACACCAATGAGTCAACATTTCAACTGCTGCATTATTCTTGTCACTGGCATATGCAAATACAAGAAGCAGTTCTAGGTGTCTTGGGTGTTTGTCTCTGGATATCCTTCATGAACACTTAAAAAAATAAAAGGATATTCTGTCAAATGTACCAGATAAAATGTAGCTGTTGAGAGTGTTGTGGTAATAGGGTGTTTAATCATAATTTTGAGTGTATGAGCACCAAGAATTCCCACTATAAAGATTCTACTCATTTCATGATGTCCAAGCTTTGACATTGATGAAATTTCCTGATTCATCTTGGATAATTTTAATAGTATAGGGAACTAAGCATAAATCAAAATAAGCTGATACCACCATCAAAGTTTTCACCTGCAGTTTTGGTAGAATCCAAAATACAGACTAGGAATTCTGACTGTGCTTGAAGGTGAAAGCACAAAAGAATGCATATGTGAAATAGCTGCCCCACCTCAAATTCTTGTCAATGGAGATACATGTTTCAACTCCAGTTGCCTCATCTGTAGTTCATGCTGTTTCCAATGCTATTTTCATTCTACTTCCAATGCCCTGCACTACCCTGCCGGCCTCCAGTTGCTGCCGTGGAGGGCATGGCTCCCTTGTAAACAATATGCTGCATCTGAACACTCCATGCCTCTTACACCTGCACATTTATATATATAAAAATATTTATAAGCCCATCTGACTTCCAGAAGGATACAAATATTTACCCTACTTGTCTAAAAAGTACATATATAAGGAGATTTATATACAGTTGCCAGATCAATGGGATACATCATAAAGATGGTCTTCTCTTTCATCTCTGCTGAACAATCTCCCCTTGATTTTTTTTGTTGTTTCTTCTTTGAAACTGAGCCCTTTATTGCAAGCTATTTGTCAGGAAGCAGTTCTGCACAGGTGTGACCCCTGCAAAATGTAAATCTTCAGTAACTTTTGCTTTACTGGCTACCTTTGTAATTTATATGATCAAGTAAAGTTCATAGCATTTGTTTTTAAGGAATCTTTCAACCCTAAATATTTCCTAAGCTATGTACATAAAGAAGTCAGTAAATTCATCATGAATAGTGAAGCTGTGAGTTATATAGTTTATACCAAACCCACAGCAATAAAATCTTTATACTGCAGAACTGCATATTCTGTTGAAAAATTCCACGTTTTACAAAGTAAAGCTATTATAGAAATGCTTCAGAGAGTTTTGCTTGGAATACAGTCATCTGTAAAACTAGTCTGCTTCATACAAAATTTATCCACATCTACAGGCCTCCAAGGAAAAAAAGAAAAAAACATAAATTAGCTTTTCTGTACACCATGATGTTCAAGTCTCTTGAGCTTATATGTATGAGTTTTGTGGGCATAGACCAAACTTCTCTGCATCCTATTCAAGGACAGCCTTGATGTGCCTGAGGAAGTGCTCATCCTCTGCTCCCTGCTTTGTGCTCTCCCCAACAGTCTTGTGTCAGGCCAATTGTCTGACAGGGCAGAAAAGGGTAGGAGTACAAAAAAGAACTGGAACTGAGAAGGCAGGCATACTTATTAAAACACTGCACAGCAAAAATTTTTTTTTATTTTCCCCAGACACTTGAAAGGAAATTATGGTACTGTACCACAGGCCCAAACCATGCAGTTGACCATGGCAGGTAGATGAGGTTTATAGAGAGGTCTGACACCTCCTTTATCTCTGTCTCCTTGGAAATGAGGTAAAAAAAATCAGTTATAGTGAGTGTATGTAAGGGGAATTTTGAAATGCACCATCTTCTCTTCAAGTGTTAATGGTGGTGTTAATTTTATTTCTGCGTTGTATGTAAGCAAGGCACAGCTATTTTGTCATATGCATGTTGGTTTGGTTTTTTTCCCCCAGAAAGCTGCATAAAGTTCTGGGCAAGTATAAAGCAAGCAAATTACAGATTAAAAACCACTTATTTAAAATTGAATTAAAATATTTGATAATGCTATTATGTTCTTGTGCTACTTTTAAAACTCAATGGGAAAATTAAATCTACTCATATCGCTCCCTTTTGATAGGAGGCAATTATAAATTGGAGATTATAACTAGGAGAGATTATAAATTGGAGTCACAATTTACTGGAGAAATCTTGATAAACACAACAGTATTAATAACAGATTGAACAAGAGAGAGGATGGTTTACCCATAAATAGGGAGTTCACTTGTGAAGGCTGACCTAGAGCAGAGACTAGACAGAGCTAAAGAATAAAGTAGGTATTTATTAAGTGGCCTCAGCAGATCCACCTTGGGCAGCACAAGAGCCCAGCCAGGGCTATACCCCAAGTGAACCCAAAATGGCCAATAAATGGACAACCAGTCATGGGGTCTCACACTTTTATAAGTTTTGGTCCATCAGCATATTGGAGCTAATTGTCCAATTAAAGCTCTAGCCCATGAAGTCCCATCCTTCTTGGTTTTCTCTCTTCAGTCCACTGCTGTTTATGCTCTTGCACCTGAGAACTGGATCGGCTGTCCTTGGGTCCCCAGCTAGAGGAGGAATTGTTTTGTCTACCTACTCTGTGAAGAAAGCTTTCTATCCCCTTATATGAACCCAGACCCACACACTAAAGCAGCACAGAATCTGAAAAATATGAAAGCTAAAACCTGAGGCATCAGGGACCCTCACTAGCCATGCGGCTCCAGAGAACAACGGAAGGAAAAAAATTAATAAGGAAGCAATGTTGTAAATGAGTTTCCATAGTTAAACACCTTCCCCCAGTCAGGAAACCAGGGAAAACAGGGGCAACCTGTTTTTTTCCAGGAAAACCTGGAAAGGTATTTTCTCTGGAAGGGGTTTTTCTGCTGAGCTGCTCATCCCACATCACCTGGCAGGGACTCTCCCCGTCAGCAGCAGCGATCTCAGGAGGCGGCTGTGGGTGGGGACTTGCAATGTGACTCCTGCTCCTGAGTGAACCCAGCAAAAAAAGGACCCCTCCATGGTTTTTAAGAGTGGCAAAACCACTCCTTTCCATGACTGGCCAAGAAAAATGTTCCACTTCTGACACTTCAGAATTCCCTGCTGAAAACTGCTCCTCGCTCTCCATGGTGATGTGTGTGGTATAGAATAAACAGTGCCAAGACTGTACCTCTTATCCCTTCACCCAGGACAGTTACACAGCAAAATGAGATGCTTAGGGTCTCCAGAAGTTCTGACCTTTGTCTTCAGGAGCAAACTCAAGGGAAGTAGCCAGACATAACTTGCTGATGGGAAATAGAGAATAAAATATTTGTTTTTCTTTGTTTCTATGCACACAACCCTTGCTTCTGCTTTATTTCACTGCCTTTATCCTGAACCATGACATTTTTTCCATCTTATTTTCTCCCCCACTGTGTCCTGCTGAGAAAGGGAAGTAATAAAATGGTTTTTGTGAGCACCTGACATCCAGCCTGGGTCAACCTACAACAGAAGAATCCCTGCACCTCAGAAGCATCTCTGTATTATTCCCGATACATGGTGTCTGGAATAAAGACATTGAACATTTTCTGTATTTACATGTTTGTTATTCAAGTTAAATTGCAGTTGAAAGACAAAAAAAAAATCCACATGAAGTTTTATAAATCAGATTGAACCTGAAAGTCAGAGAGGGGAAGTATGGTTTTCCCTCTCAACTTTCATGTTTATATATAAACCTAAATCAAACATGACAAAAAATCACAAGTAAAGGTTTCTTTACTGATGACCTTTTACACCAAGTAATTGGTTTAGACAGGTATATAAAGAAAGACAGAGCTGGAATTTGTTACACAGGATTGTGCACCTACAATGTTTTTCAAAGATTGTGTTGTTTAGGACTGACTTCATATGATGGGTGACCTTATACAAACTTTTATTGCATTCCATTGTTAGTTTAGAAAGCAGTGCTGAAGTGACTTGATTATAAACTACAGGATAAAATAATTCATGTGAGCCATATTTCTGAAAAAATTTTTGACTGTCAAAACAGGTCCCTCAGGGAACTTTGATGCAGGTGTTAGTATTAATAGCACTATACCTACCATACAGCACCTACCCTTCTGGATTATGTGCTAGCTGAAATATCAAGGTCCTGCTACAACATAAAAATATGGTATGATAAATACGTGTAATTATGCAAAACCCTGTGACATGTAAAGACTCAAAAGAAAGATGAGGCACAACTCAAAATAAGGTCTGACAGAAATAATAGTGGTTAGAATTGATCTATAACATTTCTTCACCATTTATTAAAGAGGCCTGTCCTTCAGCTGTCAGACTGGCCCTGAGAGTCTTCAATATCATCTCACAGACCTGTTTGGGAGCCAGAGGCTAAAAACAAACCAACAAGCAAGCAAACAAAAAACCAACACAAATAATAAATAGTATTATTTACATCTGTCATCAAACAGTGACTCTAAGTTTTAAAATCAATCTGCAAATGGGAAATGGTGAAATACAGAAGACTTTATCAGAAGATTTATTCACTTGTCCAGTCCTTCAGATCTCCAGAGCAAATAATTTAGTTCACATTAGTTAGACCAGAAAAAATTATTCCGACTCTTAAACTTTCTAGTGAAATTCTGTAGTCTGTATGGTGCAGATGCCCATTTTAGGCAATCAAATGCCCTCTTTATCTTCAGATTTTTTTTTTTTAATTTATCCATAATGAATACTATCTGTGGTCAAGATATATGTGGTTACTAAAATGAACTACATTAAGAGATGTGACCTGTGGCTACCTTAGCTCAGAGGACATTAGCCACTCACAACTCAGTGTTTTCTGAGGAGACATCTTCATTCTGTTAAAATTCACACCACTCACAAGGATAAGAATGGAGAGACTTGAGAAGTCTTAATCCTGTAAGCCATTTGGACAGCATACTTTACAAGATACACAGTGTGGCTCTGAATAGCAGTCTTTTAATAAGGCAATTAAATATATTATTTTCCCCTATTCATGCAGAAGTCTGGCTCAGTTTGTGTTAGTCTCTCCTTTTTTTACCCAATTTCTTTTTTGCTTTAATTAACAAGTTTTACTTCCAATTTAGAGTAATATGTTTTCTCTCATTATTTTCTTTTTTTCCTTTAAGGAGTGAGTTTAAAGAATGTGTTTAAATTTCAATTTAGCTCTCTCCTTGTCATGTAAACTGCTGTAATCTATCTCTATGACTGTTTGCTTATCCTGCAATAACAATTACACCTTTATTCAATACTCCATCTCTTCCAAGTATCCTTTAAGAGAGATTACAAAAATCTGTCCAGACTGGTCCTTAGGCTCATGGCAGAAAGAGCCAAAATTCATGGGTTTCCTTACATCTTTGAGTAAGAGAAAGTTCCCCCTGTAACTGGAACTGTTTTCTGGTTTTATGCTGACTGTTGAGTTCTATTTCTCCCTTAACAACAGAGAAAATATTAATTTATCTGGAGGAAGCAAGTGAAGGAGTCATGATTAAGTTTCCTGCTACTTCATTACAGAAGAATTTCTTCCTTCAGCATTTTGATAATGGATTGGAGAAAAAGCATCAGCTTCCAATACATAAATGTTGGACAAAGCTATCCTGAGCTACTGTTAGTCTTTGGAGTTCTCTGTAATAAAGCATAGGTAAGGTCTACCATAGACATCAAAGGTCAAAAGAGCTTTGAAAGAGACACTTTCTGCCTCAGGACAGAGTTTTGCAAGCAATCCTGTGTTGCAACATGTTAGCAATAGCTTAAAAAGAGAAGATGTCCACCATCAATATTTTCCTAGGATAATTGACTTTCTTGTTTCTTAAAAGGTACTTCGGAAAAAAAAGTCATATTGCAACAACAACTCAGTAAGAATAAATACTGAACACAAGTTATTTCCACCATTTATTATCCCTGTTTCATTATTTACTTCTTAGTGGAAGGATTCACAGTCGAAATTCAAAAGGAAGACAAAGCAGAATTCAGCAAATAAAATGAGGCACAAGCTAGTATACCAAAAACTGATTAGAGATTTCCTCCTTCAGTAAAAAATTCACTTTGACTGTAATTTATTCATGAAAAGACTCAGCAGTCAACTTTGGTCATCTCTGTTTATACTTTTCTTGTGAGATGTTTCTTCCATTTGATTATCTGCTCATTCAACCAACATACCTAAACATGCCTGGGAGATATTCTCTGTTCAAAACCTTGACTAAGTGGGATATTTCATCCTATTTCTCTGAAAATATAATATAAAAAATCATCTATAAATGAAAGATTATTATCATTAAGCTCCATCTATCTACATTGCAGAAATTCTGTACAGCTATGAATATTTTTTCACATTAGTTATGTTTTTTTTTTCTTTTATGTATTTATCTCTTTTAACCAGTCCCTCTTATTGTAACCCAAGATGATATATCCAAGAAAAGATGGGGTTTTTTGCTATTACCAGATGAATAACTAACAGATAAAGGATTTTAACCGAAGGATTCACTTTGGCCTTTTTTTCTGCTAGCCTGGCATCCATTCATGAAAGCAACCTTAAAGGGAAAAACCAGGAACAGTGGAATGAAAGGAGTTGAGGATACATCCTTATTTCAGAGTTTGGTAGAATGATAACACAGGAAAATCCTATAATGTGGACAGGCAGGCTAAATATGTGAGTACATCTCCAGGACAAGGTCCCATAAACTGAAGATTAGGGAGTATTCTTCTGGAACAGCTTCTTCTATACCTGTTCTACACCACACAAGAGAAATGCACAACTTCCAGTTAAGAAACTGTTTTGCCATGCAAAGGAACAATGCAGAGGAGCACATCTAGAGGTTAATTTACAGGCATTACAGAAGTGAATCCTAATCTTTTCTGCTCAGGTTGAGTGTCACATTTTTTCCTGCATCTCTGTGCACAGTTCAAAAACAATAATGTTTTTCCATTTCTACTTCTAACTTTCATAAGTTTACTTATGAAGTTTACTTTATTAAGTTTAGTTCTAAGAGTTACAGAATGATTATGATCTCTGGCTTGGAAGCTGGTGCCATACAGCTTCTCCTACCTGCTGCTCTGGTAACCAGTGCCCAGTCCAATGGAAAATAAAACAGGAAAACTTCCCCCTCCTTGGGGGATAATGTTCCCTGGAATTTCACTGTTATTGTGTTTTCCATTTGAACCTTCAGTACCTGATGGCTCTGGTTTAAGTTGCCACAAAAAACTGAAATCTTATTCACCCTTCTTTCCCCTTTGTTTTTGAAAGGACTCCATCTGTTACTATTCCAGAGGTAAAAAATTCATTTTGATGACTTTAGAGAACGGACAATATGGATCTGAAGAGCACTAAAATATAAAGAGTGCAGCTTTTTTCTCTGCTTCATGTTCTATTGTCCAGATAATTTGTAATTTTTGGTAGATTTGAAGAAAAAAAAAAAAGAAGGCTAAAAAATGCCAAAACTTATTGTGTAGAAATAACACAGACCAAAATACATGTGTATGTGGAGAAATAACATTTTTAGACAGCTGAGAAGAACATCATGTACTTTATTTTTTGGCCAGGCAGAAATAAAAAAGAAAAATCTTCTATCCTTCTAGCTGTACAAATATCAGACTAATAGCAACTTTTTCAGACAGGAATTTGATATCTTACTATGTTAATTTATGGAATATAAGACTCCAAAATACCATGGATGATTATTAGAACACACTTTTGTATGAGAATTGTTTTGATGCCACTGACACTGTTTCTCTGAAAAACTCAGTGCATATAAATATACACACACACACACATACATAATTCTTGATCCAATGTTCCTTGTCCATAAGTAAGAACATAATAAAAGAAACAGAGTTGTTTCAGATGTTTAACCATCATTTATGCAAGTACCAGAAAAAAAAACCACAACATAAAATTGCCAAGTATGAGTAATATTTTGAACTATTGAAACTAAAATACAGCAGATTTTAAAAAAAAAAATTATAGTAGTAGTAATAATAATAATACAATAATACTACTGTTTTCACAACTGAAGCTGGTTTTCTGCCTAATGGGACTGTAAGCTGATGACTTTAATTAATATCTCCCCATTGCTGCTTAAGAATTTGCATATACCAGGGATTAACATGAGAAATAATAATAATTCACAAATAAACTGTAAATAACCTAAAATTTTTAAGTAAATCAGACAAAAAGGTTAATTTAATATTGTTTTCCTGTCAGAGCTTCTTTAATATCTCTAAGTGCTTGATATAGTAAGAGTGTACATGTTATTATTCTAGAAGTATTACTATGTTTCAGAAATTCATTCTGTCTGAGACAGAGGACATTAATTTCTTGATATGGATCTTATTTCTCTTTGATTTTTAACTATTTTGTATTCGACATACAGCAGCACCACTTGCTGTCCAGAACATTAAATAACGTTAGAAAATGTGGGTATTTTTTCACCTGTTTTTCACCCAGTTAGTTTTTATTCAAGTGCTATGAGAAACCTTATCCAAAGAAAAACTGAAACAAGCCTATTCAATATCTTTCGAAAAGTACATTTTTATAGTATTCTACTTGTAACGTGAAGAGATTAAAAAGGAAAAACAGGTTTTAGTTTCAGTTAAGTATATTTTTTTCAAACAGGTTTTAGTAAATGTATATGTAATTTATTTTAAAAAAAGGTGGTTAAAAAGTCATATTGCAGGGTAATAATATGGAGCAAAATGTCTAACCTTTAAGCTCTTAGCCTTAAATAGATATTTATCTCCACAAAAACAACTTCACTGATAACACTTTTTTTTTTTTACAAGAAAATTACCCTTTTATCCAGAAAGTCATACATTTGCCAATTTACTAGTTTTTCCAATACTGAGTTAAAGACTCTATAAAAGTTTAAAGTGCAGCTGTAAAGCATATCTTCAAAAAAGTTGTTTATTTCTACAGGTAGAAAATTTAACATATCTCACTCTGCATTTCAGTCCAGCAACTAAATACATTTTTTTTTTTCTTTTTTCTCTTGCTTTGGTATGAAAATAAAACCCGGGAAACTTAGGGGAATAGACCATTTTTGAGGGGAGGTTTTAAAGTGTGTTTTAGTTTTATGGGAGTAAAACAAGGTCTGATAAAACAGAAAGAAGTCCTTGAGTAGTTTCTAACTCCAGCTGTATTTGTATTGGGATTAGACTTGTAGGTAAACACCTTCTTGAGAGTCATCTGCTGTATGTGTTTGGAGGACTTGTACATTGAGCAAGCTCTAGGCTGAATGTGTGTTCTACACACCTGGCACACTTACTGCTCTCCCAGCACAAATCTACATCCCTTCCTCCATCCCTATGCAGCCTGAGATGGCCCCCTGGTGTAATCTAAAGCACAGTGATGGAGGCAGATGCAAGACACCTACTTTAAAACTGTCCCCTATAAAGCAAACTAAACACTAATGTGGACACAAAAATTCGGAAATTTTCCTGGCCTAGTTGTTGGCCTAGTTCCTGGCCTAGACCCTTTCCAAGAAAGGTCTAGATGAAGAATCATATGAAGAGCAGCCAAGGGAGGTGGGGTCCAAAAGGGTCATCAAGTATTGGAACAGGCTTCCAAGGGAAGTGGTTGAGTCATCATTCCTAGAAGGCTTCAAAGGATGTGGTACTTTGTGACACAGTTTACTGGATGACTTGGCAGTGCTGGGTTAAGGAGTGAAGATCCTAGACGTATTTTTCAAGGAAATGATTCTATCATTCTTTGATTTTTAAAGACAGCCAAACTAAATACTATGTTTCAGAGCCATTAATGTTAGGTTGTTTTCTCTTTTTTTTTTTTTTGTCAAATGTATCACCTTTCTCCCTTTTAAAACTTTTTTTAGCATTATCTTGTGAAATAGTGATGCAAATCACACAGACCTGATATCTCCCAGCTGTATTGACTATTTTAGTTCTGCTATTTAGACAATTACTAGTACAAACTACATTTTTGTTACTACTTTGCTTTAAGACATTAAGTTCAGGCAGCTGTGCTTTTTCCATCATTCTACTGGTAAGATTTGTGTGTTTTTGTTCCAGTGCATTTTGTTCAGTAGTGATTTATATTTCTTACCAAGTAATTGATGAAAGTGTTGAACAGAACTGTGTCCAGTACAAAACTTTCTGGAACATGATAGAGAACAGACAGAGTAATAACTCCCCTGTCTGTCAGGCAACTGATGATCTACTTGTGTGATTCCTTTCACAACAATTTCAACTCTAGTTACCAAATAATAATACTATAATCTTGTGAAGGGGACAGTGAAATCAGATCTACTTTGCAAGATTTATATTCCAGTAAATCCTGGTGACTACCAATAATTATATTCTCACTATTAAATGCATTATGGTTTAAATTTTGTATCTATTTGTCTCCAGAACTTATTCCAAGACCTTTCCACAAAATTCCCAGTGCTCTTGTATGAAACTGGTCTTAATTTGCTGGTGTGAATTTGTAAATAAGTTGTGCTTTTACACTCAAAGTTTGCTAAATAAAGAGATTTGGTGAAAGAGCAGCAAATGGTCAATTTTTTGCAAAAGAAATGTAGCAGAAGAATGTGCTTATGACTGCTCATTCCAGAGTTTTCTTCTCCTATTAACAGCTAGCTGGTCTGTAGCACAGATGGAAAAAGATCTCAGGACTACTGTAACGCAAAGACCAATTAGATATTTTGATCATTTAGGACATTTCAAAAAACAGACATTTTCAATTGTCTACAAATGGCTGCTGTTGTAAATGCCATTTTGCTTGAGGATCTAGCTGGGGAAGATATGGGTCACAATCAATGTTTCTTAGAAAATCTTCCACTTATTGAGCTGCTGTTAGTAATAAAATCCAGGTGTTATTCTAAATCATAATCACTAATATAAGACCCTAGTTGAATCAGCTGAAAAAATATACTGATAAAATTCCCCTTGATATACAATTTAAATGTACTGCCAGAACCAGCTGTATCACTGCCAAGTCTTTGCCTTAGATCTATCTAGACTTTCACAGGCACAAGGCACTCTAATGCAGCACTGCTCTAAGCAATACCACCACAAGCAATAAGACCAAGCAAAACAGAGGGCTTTTTCATCAAGATCAAAAGGTCTGGTTTTTGAATAGAGCACACGAGGAACAATTCATCAACAGAAAGTCATGCACCCTAAACAGCCAAAAGATGAAAGCAAGGTTGTAGTACATAACATTACTCTATCAGGAAAATAAACTATAGCCAGGTATATGTGCATATTCCAAACTTACACTGAAAAATAAGAAGCAAAAATCAAACCCTCAGAATAACAAGCTTGCCTAAGGTTTATGGAGCCTGGAGTAAGTAACATACTGGAGGAAAGGACTGCCCAATAACACCTGTCGACTTTTGCAGAGTATTTAAAATTCTGTCAAAAAAATAAAATCTTTATTGCTGTCAGTCAAGAAGACTCCAAGACAACCCTCTTTAATAGATACAAGTATTCCTGGACAGGCAACATGGACATGCATACCTTGATGATCTTGACTCTGTAGGTGTGAAAATATGTACGTGAATGAACAAAATCCATGTGAGAATAAGTGTGATAGCTGAAATTAACTCCCCTAAAAAATTTGTAAATAAATCTCAGCTTTCTCTCCTCTAAAATATCAGACTGAATTTTGGTACTTTAATTTCTTACATTGTTTATATTAATTTGAAGCTGATATGAAAAGTTGATTATTTGAATTTAATATTTGTATTAATATATTTGTATTATTTATTATTTTTATGAATTTGAAGTTGATATGAAAAGCTTTGATTCAAAACCACTGTGGGGTAACCTGATATTAACATGATTTTATTGTCTTGCTTGCCATGCATTGGCCATGTGGATACTAAGGAGAGTAGACAAGTAAATAAGATGGCTGTTACACGGAGAAACACTTTAAAGAATGAGAGGATCAGGAGCAAGTACCAAATTTCTCCCCTGCTGCTGAAGAGGAAACCACCTGAATGGCTACTTCCAAGTGAGCAAGTATACTAATCATCTCATTGTGTGTCAGTCTATTTTGTTATGTCTTGCTGTGTTTCTATAAAATATATGCTCATTAATAAATTTTATTTCTGTCCCAGCCTACATTTTATATTCTTATTTTGATCCTGCAAACAACACTTGTTTTAAGTCTACAGACAGTCTCTTCTCATACAGGTTACCAACTTTTGCTTTGTTTTCAAAATACCTTTCTCAAGTGCTTAATTATCTTCCCCAGGTAGTAGTCAAACACTGAAGTGTCTTTATTAATGCCCTACAGTAAGTCCATGTATGAATCATACCTCTCAGGCACTATGTAGAACATTTTATTGTCCAAATATTCTCATGGTACATTGTGCTTCACATGGGTGATGTGAGAACACACATATCTTGGTGTGATGCAACTAGGCTGAACTTCATTTCAGTTGTCTCAACACTCCATATCTCAGTTGCAAACAGTTAATTTTATGCAACTACTCAGCCCTTTTCCCCAATGTATCTGACATTAACTTTCTCACACAATAAGATCCAACCTGAGGAGTTCAGACTTTCTTGCCTTAACACTTGTGTTAAAAACTAATGCACAACTTTGAAACTGAACTTTTACCCTCACTATATCGTTTGACTTATGGAAGGAAAGGAAGGAAAAAATACTGTACTTCCAATTATAGCACTGAGTTGTTCATTGTTGCAATCAGAGATTAAATGTGATGTGAGTAATATTTAACATCTGGCTGTCATTTCTTATCTTTATGCATTGTGAAATAAATTAGTGAATGCTTTAGGATATTTCTGCAAATACCTACATTATTCAAACTGTATTGATGAGAATATTTTGTTGTTGAGGCCAAAAGAATGGACCATGGTCACAGAGCAAACCCACAATAGAATGACAAGAGCAGTTTCTGACAGAAGATCTTTTGACCTCTAGTAGGAAGATAAAACCCCTGCATGTCACATGACCTTCTAGTTGATCAAAATTTTTCACAGAAGCTCATTTAATTTATATATTTCCATATTACATGTAGGGGTTTGCCTTTAACTTTTCCTCTTCATCTTGTAAACCTTTACCTGTATAAAATTACTTTTTTAAAATATGGGAACAAGGACATCAGTAACTGAAACTTACAAACTTAGGCTTTGCACATGTTGTAGATGAGAAAATGAATTACTGCTCAGTGAATAATTTTGAGCTACATCGAAATACATGCAAATTGCCAAGTTACTGCCAGATGGACCAAATCCCAAGACTGTAATGTTGTGGTTACAGTGTGTGTCTGTGTGTGTAGTTAGAGGCCTTCACAGGCTTGTCAATTACAGCACAGGTATCAGAAGTGCTTGTATGGTCTAACACAACCAGACTCAGTGCTTGTATTCTTCCATATGGGCATAGATGAAAGCTGATGCTAGATATGAAAAATGAGCTTAAAAATGAGTTAGCAAAATATTTTCATTTCTGTTTTAGACTGGAGACATTTCTGAATACATACATAAATTTTCAGGCTCCTAGTATTTTTGCACTTTTGCTTAGGTAGATTAACAGTCTATAAGTAGCATTTTAAAATTTCTGTGCTATTTATTTACTAACACGCTGCTTTTCAAATTTTAATATAAATACTAAAGGTTGAGCTAGCTGGAATATATTAAGACTGGAGAAAAAAGTTAAAAGATATTGTCAAGGTTATATACCAACCTCACGAAGCAGTCTTTTATCTGTATTAAAAAAGAAAACCCATGCAAGGTTAACACTGAAAACTTAATTAGGTGTCCACATGAAGGAAGTTCACATTAAAGACTGATAAGCTTAGTATGGTAAACCAATTTTCCTAGATACTGCTGAACTTTGTGCCTCCTCAACTTTAGCCTCTCTAATTCACAAATTGCCTTCTATTCATGTGCTTCACACAAAAGGCTATAAAAATCTGAGTCTTTCAACATCGTGAGGATAACAACACTATTTCAGAAAAGTCTTGCAGACAGTTCAATGTCCAATACTCCATCCATTCATGCCAAAATAAGATTACAATTATGTAAATACTGATTTTGTCTATTTGTTGCACACCATAAACAAAGCATTGGGGTGCGTGTATTTACTTTCAAGAATCTTCTGCTTCTAGGCAGAAGGATAATATCCATCAAGGCTGAAGAATTTAGGTAGAGGTATTTTTAAATAATTTTTGGGAACCATAGTACTTTAAAATGTTATCATTCTATCCTATATCCTGTTATAACAAATTTTAATCATTGAATAAAAAGAATGAGACTTGTTATTATTTAATGTCGTAGTATTATCTTTCAGGTATCTGATCACCCTGAAAAATTGTTTATTTTAGTGCATGCTACCCTGTCATTAGGACTAGGTCTTCACTGACTTGCCTAGCAAGAGTGCAAAGATAAAGTCAGAGGAAATAGGTCATTTAAATTTTAATTACAGAAATGTTTGATATGGTTATTAAACATCTCTATTTATAGATTGTGGCCTTTTGCTTGTGTGTTTAAACTCTTTCTTCATGATGAATGAGGTTTTAATCTATCACACAGAAGCACAAAAGAGAATACCTCATATCCAGTCAGGAGTGCAGTAGCTCTTTGATAGTATGTGTTCACTTTATTGATGGAAGGGCTATAGATGAAGAGAAGTGGCAGCAGCCAGGGCCCCGGAACCCAGCTGCATCTTAAAGTGCACAGGCCAATGAGAGCTGTGGCAACTGATCATATCAGCTCAACTGTATTTATCTTCTGCTTGACAACATACAAATCCACTTATGCAGAATGTTTATCTAGAATTTTTATATAGCTTTATGCATACAAATTCACTTGTATGCAGAATAAATGAACCATGTCTATACAGTCTTTAATATAATAGATGAATAGAAATGTAATCAGTTCATCTTGAAATGACCTCTAGTGTGTAATCACAAAATCATTAAAAAGCTCCCAGGTGAAAATCTGAAATTCAGAAACTATTTCTTTGCCTGAAAATGACAGATATTAACATTGAGATTTCTTTCCAAATGCCCATGCACAAATTAATATTTAGCTTCTACATTAATGAATTATTCTGAATAATGTTTTTGCTTTAAAATAATGCCGCTATATTTTAGGTGCTTGAGATTTTTACTTCTAGTTGCAATAGTCTGTTCAATGAAAAATCGAACAGTTTACCATGGGGGAGCAAAATATCCTGCAGTAATCTTTAAGAAAGAGGCACTTAAACCCCTTTTAAAGGGCACAGAAGTCAATAGACTATTAAAAAAGCCAGTGAACTTTGGATAAGATCATACAAATAAAATTTTGATCAGCCTAGTCACTACAACCCTTCCAATTGATTCTCCTTGATATTCTACCATCTCAAGTGTGACCACATTTAAATTTTCCATTGTGTCTGTAGCATAGAAAATAGGTTATAACAGAAAAGGTGTTGGGCCACAGTGTTTAATGAGAGTCTGAAAGATTCTTTTGTATTCTGAATGTTGTTAGCTACCTACATCCTGAATCAGACTTACTGCATTGTGCAAAGTCTCAGGTGTAGAAAACTTTCAGATTTTTACATAATTACTTGAGGGTTTTTTGATAAAATTTTATTTACATAAATCTGGAGTCCTTTTAGTTCTCCAATTATGCTACACAGAAATCATATTTTGCAGAAAACTGTTGTACTCCTATTCCTTGTCTTTAGAAAAAGAGCTTGACTTTTGCAGGGAAGTTAATTTATTATACGGAAAATCTATGGAAATATACACAAATCTAGCAAATTTACAAAGCCTTAAGAATCAAAATTTCATTTTTTTAATGAACGTTTACTTAAACTCATTCATACATTTGAAAAAGTTTATTCACACTTGTGGGTTTCACTGTTTGTCTAAGCACAACATTTTGTGATCTGGTCTTAAAGATCTGGAATCCAATGGCAGACAAACGAAAAAAAAAGAATGTTCTTACCATGTTTTGAGAGCAGCCGACATTCTTTCATCAGCATATGAGGAAGAAGAGGCTATTGACTTGAATAACAAGATGACAAGATGCTGGTCAGAAACCAAATAAGCAAATACAAAAGTGGGCAGAGTACTCAGCATGAAAATATAAAATATGTTTCTTAAATGCTGAGAACAGCTGGACAAAGAACATAAAGCTGAATGAAAGCAAGTTGATAATAAATTTCTTGAGGAAAGACAATAGATATTGGGAAAAAATTCAGAAAGACTAAAAAACACTGAAAAATAGGGAAGAAAAAAGCAAAAGTAAATTGAAAGAGAATAGTGTTAGAGATGATGATGCATAAAAAGAAAAGATGACAGCATGACAGCGTAACTGGCAATAACTGAGGAGATGTTTAAAAAAAAAGACTTGAAAATCTAAAGAAAGATGAAGAGATTAAAGAGGAATATAAATATTAGACTAAGAATATAAGGTAGTGAAAAAATAAAAAAATATTTGGAGGTAAGGTCAGGTAGATACCAGGAGGGAAATAAAGGATTTGAATGGGATGAGAATTTAGAAAATGGGAATGACATCAGAGATTAGTCAGTTACAGAACACTAGTACAGGAGGGGCAAAGAGCCATCAACTGAGGTAAAAAAAAAGTGTAAGAAAAGGAATGCAGATCTGATTGTGTAAAGATTATGAGGTAACAAGTTTTAAAAGAGGAGATACTGATTTTGCATCCATGTAGACTGGAAGGAATTGAAGAAATCATGTATGGGCATATGGAATTTTCCATCAATGGTATCACGTGATGACATAACATGTCTGGTTCAGTCCAGCACTGAATTTAAGTGATTGATAGAGATTGTCTAGTGTATTATAAAGGTCAAGTATAAAATTATGGGATTTTTTCGTAAAGGAAGATATTTGTGCCAGTGTCAAGATGTGGTACACTGAATAGTTTTGAGACTGAAGTGAATACACTGATAAGGTAATTGACATAATTTGCTTAAATATTGGTGTCTATGGCATATGAGGTGCCATAAGATCTGCAAGAAATACCCAATGGTCCAACAGACAGGACATAGGACTTATGTGAGGCTTGCTCTGACTCTGAAACAGCAACTGAAGACCAAAGGACTCTGGAATGTGTTAAATGGAACCTATCACAAGTCTTTCTCATGTACCATATCTCAGATTGAATACCTGGTTTTACTAAGGAAAAAAGTGAGTGTTCAAATAAAGGTAATTAAATCAATTAATTATTTAAACAGAGAACCCATTGCATATTGTTTTTTCATTTTATAGAATAAAAACTAATTCTGTGAAACAACTTAAGGTACTAGTTCTGCGCACCGCAAGATAAAGGTCTTAAGCAAAGGACCAAGGGCTAATTTTTTAATTTTTTTTTCTTCAGTGGAAATCAGTAAGTATTGAGAAAATACATGGAACAGCCAGGAAGAAAATGGAATTTGAACAGCTGCTGACTAGTGAGTACTAACATTTCCAGGTACCACATGGGGCAGATCTTATGTAAGTGTGGCCATGCAAGTAAAACAGACATGAAATAAAGAGACATGAGTGCCCACTGCACAGACAAGCTGGTTTCTGATATCTCATTTTTTGAGTTGACTTTCTTTTGATTTTGTAAAAGATAATGGGGTTTCATTTTGTACTGGTTTATTTTATAATGTTACATATACATAGGGCTCCCTTTGACCACTACAATAAAAAAAAAGCAGCAGGAATTTTTCTCAGACCAAGATGGAATGGGGAACAGAATTGTGTAAAATTCACCTTATCTAGCTGGTTGCTTCTGTGACTAAAGAAATACACTGTGCTCCTGTGCTATCCAAGAACAAAGATGTCACTCCAATATATTGAGCTTGGGTTAGTCCTTTCTTACCACATCAAAAGAAGAAACCCATTTATTTAGTTTTCTTGTGAATTGATAAAACGTTTCCAGGACTTAAGAACTATAGAGAAAAACAGAACAAAAAAATAAACAAAACAACTACAAAACCCACCAAGACTATAGAAGCTTTCTGCCAAAAAGAAGGGAGGAAAAAGGAACAATGAGCACCTACTTGATCTAGGCAGACACTACAAGTCTGTCAGGAAGAAGGAGATGTGCATAGACTGCTAAAATGCACAGACTCAAGAGAGGGAGCTGATGTAGTTATATTCCATCAAATGTGCTGACATAACAATGCTTGATTAACTAAATAAACAAATTAGATTTCAGTCAAAGGCTTCCCTCTTCTCTAAAAAAAATGCGCATTTATCTCTGAAATTAAGTGCTTTAAAACATGCATTTTTTTTTTTTGTTGTTGTTCTTCAAAAAGCTTTAATCAGGAGCTAGCTGACAACCACTTTTGTCATTGTGGGAAAGTTAAGGGAAGTAAGTGAAGAACATGCCTATAGTTCTCAAATAGTAAAAGTACTACGTGCACACAGGCTTACAGCATTATTTTTCAGGCTCAGAAGTTCACAAAGGAGTTCACAAAGACCAAAAAGACCAGGGTTCATTTAAATGAAGAATTCCTCATCCTGTTTATCTAAGGCTTGTTGACTTTGATTGAATTTATATCCAGATGTGAAAGATCCTAGGAGTTTCCTACTGTTTGTTGGCATCATGATTAAATGCAACTCATTTTGTAGAAAGAAGGTTTCAAATGAGTGTAGCAGGTCAAATTCCTCTCGAGGAAGGACACAACTCGCTTGATAAGCTGGTTACAAACAAATACTATTTGGTCTAATACAAGGGAAAAAATCCTATCTCTTCAGTCATACACTCAAGTGTGCTTAGAACTTGGAGGAAATCCTCTTGGAAGTAGTGCCTCTGAACAGGGCTTTGTGGTCTGGGATGGGTAATGTCACTCACATAAACAAAAAAGAGACTTCTGAGGAAAAATTAAGGTTACTTACTGCTGACTTTTTGCTAGTGCCCCATGAATAGAACATCTAAGCCTTTATCTCATTTCAAGACATTAAGGAGAATTGTGATCATGCAAGGGTCAGATTGTAGGCAAAAAGCCAGCAGAAAAAATGATGGTAAGAAATGACCACAGAACAAGACCAGAGTGTCTTAAGCTGATGCCAAGATGATGTTTTGTCTTTTCTTTTATATACTTTTTATATAGCTTCTATGTATCCTCAGTATTCTTAGCATGCATACTTGTAATTCCTTAAGTCTGATGACTTAGCATAGTTGTAGTATTTTGTCAGGCCAGGAGATCAAACATGCTAAACAAACAGCCCTCTTTGTAGGAGGCCAGAAAGCCCTATGCTATCTTGAGAAACCAAGGTCCTCTCTAGAACATATCCTGTAAACTAGAGATTTGGCCCATGCAGGGGGCAATTCCTCAGATGGGGGAATATCATGCCATTCATCCAGGGCTCCCACTGGAGTATCCTTGTTAGATGTGCTAATGTGTAAGGTATATAAATTGTATACTCAGTCTATCGTGTGTGTGCATTGTGGCACATTCCAAAAGTGATGCCCCAATAAGGATCCTTATTAAAATACTGAGGTGAAAAACCCTTATCCCTTCTTAACCGTGTCTGGCTCTCAATTTTTTAAGACCAGGAAAAGACATGAAGGTAAATACAAAAACATTAACTCAGTATAAGGGTTAAATGTGTGATTACTTAAGTACATCCACTTCTAGTACAGCTATTAATGAAAGGTTTTGCTAACAATTACAGAGTAAGAGATGAGCTCTTTTCCTGGAAAAATGTTCTTAGAACCTTGAGGTTCTAAGAGATCAGCCACTTACAAATATTTCTTAGCATCTGAAAAATTAAGACAGTATAATTCTTCAGACTCTTCTGTTTCGATTATGTTTACAAGGCTATAATACCTCTGTAATTTTTTTAAGTTACATCACTCTGAACAATTCTAGAATTCTATTGCTACTACTTTCATAGAGAAATTTTAAAATCAATTCTCTGCTAATATTTTGATTTTATTGAATCAAGGATTTGACCTTGTTTTGTTCTCAGCTCATATCTTGGGATCAACATCAGGTTCCTACTTTAAATCACTTTTCTAATGGGAATTAATCTTTTAAAGCTGTAAATTTAATTAAAGACTGCACTCCTAAAATAGTATAATTGTGAATTAAAAACTTCTGATTTTTTATTCTTATGGTGATCATTTCAGTAACTCTAAATGTTAACCCCCATTTTTACAAGAATTGCTATGGACACAAAAATCAGCTCTCTTAAAACCACTCGAAAGAAACAAAAATTAACCTTTTTTCCGAATCCCATCTTTGCATGAATACACCAAAGATGGGTCTCCACAGTCATGAAAAGTTTCCTTGCTTGCACAATTTCGGCTGACTTGAATGGTAAAACTTATCTATTGTTTTCTTCTCTCCAGTAACTTTAATTTGCAAAAGGGTTGACCTTGCCTGTGGTTTGGTTACAGCCCATTGCATTTGTGACACAGCCTATGTTCAGGATTTGCATAGGCTAATTGCATCCCCAGATTTCCACCCTCCCAGGTATCCTCTCTCTGAAATTTGTAAAACCAAGCTTTTGCTCTAGTCCTGGATTTCTGTAATTTAGTAGCTACTTAAAAATGTGCATGATTCCAAAATTAACATAATGTTTACATAATTATTTAACCCATGTAGCTGACAGCACTTGTACCACATCAGATGTTCTGTCTTGCGTATACTTCAGCCTCAAGCTCCTCAAAGGAGGTTTCTGTTAGTAGCAAGGAAGGTTTGAGGAGCTGTTGGAACTAAGGGAATTATCAAATCCCAATTTTCTTTTTTTGTCTGGTTATTTTCTCAGGGTTGTTTTAGTGTTGGTTTAATCATCTGTTTCATTTGTTCTCATATGCCAGGTGGCTGAGTTAATAAGAAATGCATTTTTTTTTTCTTGCTGTTGAACTCTTCACATCTTTCAATAGTCTCAGAACAGCTGTCAGATTCAATCTTCACTGGAACTATCTAGAGACAAAAAATACTTTTCTGCCATGTCTACAGTTGTGGTTTCCTCAACAGTCCACTGCAAAAGAAACGCTATCTCCTTACTTCAGAGTACTGAGGTAGGGAACCTACTGTTAGATGTAGAAATTATTCCTTTAGGGATTTCTATAAGTGGACCCACAAAATAATTTCAAAAGCATTCTGTCATTCTTCCTGTCTCTGAGAACCTGAGGGGACTTTTTTTTTAGATTTGATAGTTTGCTTGGAGAAAATTGAGGCATAACTTTGAACAATTCGTTTTCAAGCCAGAAGTCAAAGACAGAAAGGTTTTGGAAAGTCTTTTCCTAGATCCCCTCCACTGAAGATCTAAATCAGCATAAAATCACATTTCCTTTTTAAAGGAAAGGTTCATATATGTATATCAGTTGATATATATATGAACCTTACTTCCTTCAAATAGCAGTAACCCAAATATTACTTTATTTTACCTAAAGGTCATTTTTACTAGGTCCTTTCACTCTCAACTATGACCTTCAAAGATACAATGAGATGTTTAAATTATTTTATCTTTTTCCCAGTCTTTAAATTAATTGTTTCATTTTGATGTGGTTCTTTCATGAGAGTTACTAACAACATATCTGCTTCAATAGATTTTTAATTTCTGTTTAAAGTTTACACAATTCCTTGTTTTACCAGCTGATCTAGTATCTATTTTGAGTACAGTCCCAGAACCTTTTAACTTTTTCACCATGAAATGTTTCTTCCATTTAGTAATGTCACAAATACAACAAAAGAATAAATGTATTGAATTGACTCACCAGAATTGTGCTCATGAGCATCCTGTGTTGATAAGAATTGTAAAAGTGAATTTCCAAGTACAATCTGAAAATAAAATAAGCATTCAATTCTAATGAAAAGATTCAAGTGCAGGTGATAGAAAGCAATTCTATGGTGAGCTGAGCATGAGGCAGCTGAATATCACATGTTTCAAGTGCTTCTAGGTGTTTGGGTGATTGTCAAATCCTGTATGCCTTTTCATGAATGCAATAACTGGAGCCACTATAAAACATAAGTTTTCAGGCCCATATGTGTGTGAAAGTAATGATTGAAAGTACCAGTTCACTCTTCTACATCTTTTATTTCATAGGAAATACTGCATGGCTCTGTGGGTGTCATGCTACATAGTGTGATTTGGACTGGTCAGAAATGCAAAATGTTTGATGATGATTAGAAAGTGTTCCTCCCTGTGGTGGTGCATTCCCTCCTTTCTTCCTTGGGATGCTCTGTGATCTCAGAAATGCTCATTAGGCTTCAGCCTTGATCAATAACACCCAGCCAACAACACACCAACACGAACACCCACCTAAGCCCCTCTTGAGTTTATCAGAAACACTGTCTGCTCCCAAGAACTTAAGCTATCTAACGAGCTCCTGTTTTTTTTAATGAACATCTTTGGAAACTTATTTTTCTTCCCTGAATAACAACTCAAGTGGAATAATTTTCTATTGAACTTTAAAAGAAAATTACTAACCCGAATTGCATCCAGGATGAAAAATTATGAGTAAAGCCAACTTTATTGACCTATTTAACAAGTCTATAAATGTGATCCTAAGTGAGATCCTTTGAGCTCTCCTGGACAGCTGCAGGATGCAACCAGTGATCTCCCTCTGAGTGGGACATCTCTCAGAACCAGCAAACTCTCAAGTTTGCTGTACTTGGAGGATCACTGCTGAATGCTAACAGAGAGCCTGGGCTGATACCTCCACTCCTAGATGTTCAATCCTTCACCCATTGAGAAGATGCAAAGGCATCCAAAAGGAGTATTTCATTGAATTTAGGGGAAATTTTTCACAGGTGTAATTTTTCCATACTCATTTAGATCTGTGTGCATGAGTATGAATAAGCTATAGCAAACGTATTACAAATGCTGCTCTCTTAGATTCTTACAAATGTTAGATTTGTAAGTTAAATTATCAATGAGTTACTGTTGTGATATAGTAAATGCTTTCAGAATTTTTTGTTATTTTTTTTAAATTAGGTTATTGATTAAGTATTGTTAAAACCTTTAGGCCTAATTTGTTGGTCAAAGCCACAGTGAACCTTATGCCTCAATGGGAGGGTCTCCCTTATTTTTTTACATTCTTACACTTTCCTATCCTTACCCTTTTCCTGGTCACCATTCACTCCAGCCTCCATGTAATAATTTTTTGTGTTGGTTTTAGTTTTAGATTGATTTATTTATGATTTTAGGGGTTTTATCCTCTGTGTGCTTTAACCATCTAGTAAGTAGTAGAATGAATGTTGCCAACAAATTTTGTTATACTTTCATTTTTGTACTAAACCTGCTTTTGCTTCTACCTTTGTTGGGGATTCTTTATGTGACCTAAACCAGGCTCTCCTACCCATGCCATTTAAACTGCTGTTTCTGTAATCAGAGGCTACTCTGAGACAATGACATTGGGAATAAATTCTTGACAGTACCATTTAGCATCCAAAAATAAAGTACTGGTGATCGAATGAGAGTTGTCTCACCATGCTTTCATAGTGACACAAATCTCATTCTACCACAATTATATTATTTTTTTATATTTGACTACCTGTACACTTCTGTTTTACAGGATTGTCATTCTAGCCACATTTAGAGCTGTAGAATCATAGAATCATTGAGGTTGGGAAAAACCTTTAAGATCATTGAGTCCTACCTTTGACCAAGAACCATCATGCAAATTAATCATAGCACTAGGTGACGTGTCCAATCTTTTCTTGAATTCTGTCTGGGATGGTGACTTTACCACTTCCATGGGCAGCTCATTCCAATTCTTGACCACACTTTCAGTGAAGAAATTGTTCCTGATGTCCAACCAGAATCTTTTCTAGAACAGGTTGAGGCTATGTTCTTTTGTCCTGTCACTTCTTGGCTGGAAGAAGAGGCTGACCCCCACCCCACTGCAGCTAACTTCTTTAGCTAACTTCTTTAGTCCTACTCCATCTGCTGGAACAGCCCACTTTTACATGCACACACAAAAGTACACCCCCATACATGCACACCCTGCATACTGTGGGTCTGTCTGGTGCTGCCCCTTACCCCACAGCCATAGCCCACGACCTGGTAGGTGCTCAGCCCTCCCAGTCCTCAGAGAGACTTTGTGTAGGAAAAAACGTTCAAAAAGGAGTTTAATGATGAGGCAGGAGATGCTGTGCTGCCCACTGCAGACACTGCTGGCACATGGACTGACAGGCCTCTGCTCACACTCCAACAGTCCCCTTCATCTTCTTTTCCTCTGCTGCTCTGTTTCACTTCTTGCTCTCCAAATTGTCTTGATGTCTCCCTTCCTTGCCTTCCATTCCGTACCCTGAACATCCACAATGACACAGGGTGCCCCCCTTTCTTACAAGCACCACTGGTCTTCTGTACACAGCAGCACCATGACACCACTTGCTTCTTTCTGGAATCTCAGAGTTTGCTCCAGCACATTTCACACTCGTGTCTCTGCCTTTCATACTCCTCCCCTTGGTGCCTCTCTGTAAGCATCCTGCATGAACACTGAACACATGGTAACTAACTGAAGCCAGCAACATTTCTTCTGTTTTTCTGAATTTTCTTTCTTTCTGAATTTTATACACTGTGGTTTTGGAGATGTTGCAGAATCTCAGTAGAGGGACAAAAGTTTAAAGTGACTGTGAGAGACAAAATTCAACACTGTCCTTGCAGAGATGTAGGTCTGATGGATTGGTATAGTTCTCTAGGAGACCACTAGCACTTAGGGAATGTAAGCTTCTGTGGAAAATTGCAAAGCTTATTTCATTGATGGCATTGCTGTGCACAATTATTCACTAAAGCTCCCTTATTCTCTGCAGCAATACTTTTGTCTGGTTCAGATTATTTGAGCAACTGTTAGGATTAAAGACCTAAGAAAGTAGTAAACTTCTTTCCCATGTTGACAGTACTTCTGCAGCAAGGGCTCTTAATTTCTGATTCTTAAGGGGAAGAGAACCATAAATTTTATTATGATAGTGACTCTTCAGTGTGGAAAAGGAAGTTAAGTACTTAATCAGGAGTAGTTCTTCCTTTTCTGTTTTGAGAGTAAAGTTGTTAACAAATAAGCTAATATACTCAGAATTTCCAGGGGGCCCAGACAAATCCTTACTTGAAATTCCATATATATGATCAATGGCTAATATTTGGGTGTTACTTTTTTCGGTCAATATATTTACAATGGGCTTTTAAAGGCCTTAATGTAAAACAGCAAGATAAGAGCTCAGCAAATGCTGATGAACTGTCAAATGAAGCAAATTAATCAGAGCAACACTATCAACAATAACATGAAAACTGGGACAAGGTTTTTAACAAGTACTACTTGTACAGCTATCAGATCATTTTTCTTCATAGGCTCTGCACTTCAGTTTGAACATCTTAAATGTGAATACCAGTTATAAATGCAACTGGAGGCTTAACAATTCTGTTAAAGAGGAATGAAGCTGATGAATAGGACTCATCCTCTAAGTACTGCAATCAGACAAATTATTCTATGATGAGGAAACGTCTTTTAAGATTAAAGGAATGAGGAAAAGGAAGGATGTTAAGACTACAGATGTGATGGGTCTTTGTCTAACAGCAGGGAAATGCTGGTGTCATCTGACAAGAGTGCCTAGATTGTAAATAGCACCTTAACAAGCTATATGAGTGCTACAAGCATCATGTAAAGATCACATTATAGCAGTGATTGGTTGGGAATGCTAAAGTAGGTTGAAATGTGCTGAGTATCTCTAAAATAGCAGCATCTGCAGCAGAATGCAGTGCCTCTCACTGTTGAGTTTGCTCTATTGCAAATACTGGGTGAGTAACTTTGGGGAAGAATTCTCCCACATAATAAATTACCTCAGTTTTAACATGCTGTATTGGAGATGGCAAATCAGATGGCACCCCTGTGGGTGAATTTTTGGTATTGGTAAATTTTTGGAGTGAGGAGGGCTTGTTCCTGTGAGGTAGCCTCAGGCACCCTGCTGTACTCTGCAAAGTGGCATAATATTTTGTAACTTTAATCTATGTTAGACAAATCATGTTAAAAAAAAAAATAGTATCAACTCCTTCATTTGTGGAAAACGCAATAGCTTTGGGGATAAGCTTAAAATATTTAATTCTTATCCCATAGTTCAGCAGTTTCTAGTTACTATGAGTTTGCAAGAATTGGTGATGCAGTTTGTGATTCAAAGAAATGCAGTCAATTAACATGCATTCCTTTGCAAGGTCTGCACTTTCCAATGGCTTTGTGCTCTACTGCTGTGCTTCCAGTGCATGGCAAATATATTTCCTTGTATTTCAATGGCTTAAAGCCTGGGTTGTTGCAGTTGTTGGCAGTGATATCATAATCAACCAAGGGACAAATGCTGTCATTGCAAGGTTTTCAAAAATAAAAGAAAAATAGAAAAATCACTAACAATTGAATTGTATATTCTGGGAAGACACAACAGAGGAAGTTAGAGGAAAGCATAGGGAAATTTATGTTCAATGATACCAAAAAAAAAAAAAAAAACCCTGCTAAAGCAACTGTGCTGTACTGCAGATGCAGAAGACTATCTCAGGAATTATGTGAGAGTAAAACTTATTTCATTACTTAGCATAAGAGAAACTCAAATCTCAGAAAGCAGCAAAACAAGAAAAGCAGATCATTAATAGCTGAAGCACAGTACAAAAGGAAACTGCCTAAAACTTGTAATCCAATAACAAATGCATTTGGTCATATAATGCAACTGCTAAATAATTTATAAACCTTCTCAGTAAATGTGACAAATGTGTATTAAAACACCCCTACTCACAACTCTCAATCCTCAAAGTCACTTAAAGGAACCAGTAACCCAGGAGGAAGAAATTTTCTGGGAAAGACAATGTTGTAATGATTTTGCCTCAGATCAAAACACACTTATGTCTAACTCATTATTTTCTATGTTTAGTGGAATTTACTTTGCCTTTAATTTTGATTCTTTTTTAATTAAAAAAAAAAAAAAGAAAGTCTTTATTATACAGACTTTATTATACTGTCTTTATTATTATACAGACTTCTTTTGAATAGAACTGAACAAATGATGAATTATAGCTCTCAATTAAAAGCACTGCAGATTAGTTCTCACAAGGATAGGTTCCAAGTTCAAAACAGCTGCATCATAAAGCAGAAAAAAGCTAGCAAGATGCAATGTCACCTTAGGAAGCAATCAAAAAAAGTTATTCTTTAGCACCCTTTTATCTCACAATAACCACTTTATAGACTCATAATTTGGAACTATACATGAGACACGTACATGATGGACAAGCTGGGACACAGATTTGCTGAAAAGTGCATGGGCTCCCCTGCATATGTGAGACCAAACTTGAGCCATCAGTGAGCTTTGTCAGGGAAAGCAACCAACAATATTTGAGGATGCATTAAATGAAATGCAGCATTTCTCATTCAGCAAGTCTAGATACTGCCTACAGCATTGGGCACCCCAACACAGCAAGGACACACAGGCAAACAAGCTCAGGGGGAGCCCCATGGTGAACAGGACTAGAACTACTGCTGAGCAACACTTGCACAGCTGCAAGGACTTTTCTGCATTTCTCCTCACCCTGATAAGCAAGAGGGCTGGGGTTTTACACAAGGAGCTGGGAGGGGACACAGCTGGGACAGATGACCCCAGCTAACCAGAGGGATATCCCACACCATACAACAACATGGTCAGCAAATAGAGCTGGGGGAAGAAGGAGGAAGTGGGGGATGTTCAGAGTGGTGCTGTTTGTCCTCCCAACCTGCTGTTACATCTTCTGGAGCCAGATTTACTGGAGATGGCTGAACACCTACCTGACAATGAGAAGTGGTGAATTAATTCCTTGGTTTCACTTTGCTTATGTGCATGGCTTTTTCTTCACTTATCAAACTGTCTTTATTTCAATCCAAGAGTTTTCTAGGGTTTTTTACATTTTTTTATCCTGTTCCCCACTGGGAGAGGAAGTGAACAAATGGCTGTGTGGAGCTGAATTGGCCAATGAATGCAGGTATGAGCTGCCATATAAAGAATTAAGAATTCTATTCCTTACCCTAATTTCCCTAATTAGTCTTCATGAGCTCTTTCCCATTAACTAGCTTTTCTTCAATAATTCAGGTTGAAATTATCTATTTTTATTTCATTTAAATTAGTACTTTATAAAAGAGTGCATGTGAGAAGTAACAAGTTATTTTGCCTAATCAGAAGGGTGACTGGCCTCAATCACATTCAAGACCTGAAACTTGCTAAGATTTCTTATCCAATCATACAGTTACATGACTTTTTTGCCATGAGGTTGAGTCTTCTTTACTTGGGGCTTTACAGTTTCTCTACAATTTAAACTCTTACTTTCCTATTAATATCAGGCAGAAACACCAAAATATGCAGGTAACATTAGCCAGGAGAAAGACAAGGGGTAACCTGATCCTTTTTCAGAAGTACTTGTGCAGAAATAGAAAAAAAAAAAAAAAATGGATATGGAGGATATTTATTTTAACAGTTAAATGTGTAACGTACTAGGATTTACTGTCAGACAAAGTTTAACTACATTTAAAACTTATAGGCAATTTTTTTTGATAATAGTAAATAACTACCAGAATTAAATAAAAAATATTATGGCAGTTTTACTGGATATTTTTTTTCCTTCAAATGAAGGATGTTTTTATTTATTTTTTTTTTAAATATAAAAGGAAAAATCCTACTTTAAGTACGATTTAATTAAGGAAGTCTAACATTTTGCACTGTGGTGAAAGTCTTACAATTAGGGAAGCAATCTGTTTGTAACTAAATGTTATTCTTCAGTTGTAGTAACTCCTTTTAGCAAATGTATATGTCATTAATGATGTCCCAGAGGTCTGTGAACCATTGCCTTTTAAACCAAAATAAACTGCACTTTTACAAATACTGCTCATAGTTGGTGAAAAAGGACCTTAGCATGTACCCTTCTTCAAACTCCTTCAGTCAGGTTTGACAAGACAGCTGCATTCTTTACAATCAAGAGAAAAGTCCCTGTCAAGGTTATAAAGTAATGTAATTGCTTTCCCCCCCATGTTATCTATAAATTTCAGATTTCAATAATGTACTTATTAGGGGCATCAAGCAGTTCTTGTCTCCTTATGCTGAATGAGGAGCTTCCCTAAAGTAGCAGCTTCTCTCTCTTTCAATTCCCATAAAAAATAAGTTGCATAAAGGAGGGCTACCTGAGCAGAGCATTTTGAACAGTTGTCAGTTCAGTCAAACTGGTCAGAGAAATCCATTTCCTGAACCACGAATTACTACATGCCCTAAAAAAATTCTTGTCCTTTCAGCCTTTTCAGTTCTTCTCTGGGAGGAGCTGCCTGTCCACAGCCTTCTCATTTTCTGAGGTCAACACTGCAATTATCTTCTGATTTTGTCAGAAACATAAGACCTCTGGTTTAAACACTTTAAACATAATTTTTTACCCAATAGCTTTTGTTATTTGTGTACCCAGGTCTGATAGAATCAGTCCGTTTTGGTTTTCTGTTCGGTCAGTTGGTTGGTTTTTTTTTATTTTTTATTTTTAAATAGAAAGCACTGGAGAAATAGACCAAGTAGGTTGATAAGTGAGTGATTTTTTTTAATAACATGTGTTCATTGGTTTTTTTACATCTTAGTCAGTTATTCTTCTCACTCTCTTCTAATTGCCCTGCTGCTTTTTTTCTTCTGCCACTTCCTTCAAAGAAACAGCCAATAACTCTAAAATAGAAAAGAGCTTTCAGTTGGATGTGAGTTTGCTTTTTATTTTAATTATATTCAACAATTCTGTTTGGAGAGTAAAAATATATATTGCAATTAAAAGAAAAATAAACAAATTTTATTGGTATTATAAAGTTGATCTTACAACCTGCTCCAAAATAGCGAAAGTTTTCAGACAAACACCAGGCACCAGTCAATGTATTTTAAATAGCCAATGCTGCATAGACAGTAGGTTACCATTGCCATAGAGATAACTTCAGAGGTTCCAAAGCATGGAATCCAAATGATAAAATGAAGTAAAACACAAAACACCATAATATTGATCAATGAAAAATGATAAAGAAAAAAAATTGCAGACAAGAAAAAGACTGGATAGAAAATTAAAGATGCAAAATTTAAAAAATACTTTCAACTGAAGAAAAGATAAGCAGGAAAGCACTGAACATAAAATAGATGTCATACTACTGTTATGGTTGAAGATCTAATGTTAGATAAAGATGTGCATTTGGTGCAGAAATAGGAAGGTGGGGATGTTTGGATTCCATTCCTACTCTGAGTGCAACTTGCAAATTCCATAAAATATCATGATTAGTTCTGATAAAAAGTAAAGAAGAAACAGGAAAAGGGAGATATATCCAAAAACTTAAATTAAGAGATTTGCAGGTGAATGGTGCACCTTGCTCATTTTGATGAGTAATTCCATGAGGAAGACCCGTTTATGATCAATGTTAAAAATTGCAAGTGGTGTTTCAATTAATCTCTATGTTAAGCAAAAAAGCATTTTCCTGTGCAGAATGGACACTTGATTGAATCTGGGTTTTAAAATAACCATACAAAATGGGGCTGTTTTTGGGTAAAGCCCTCTGGATGAGATCCCTTCCCTCCAGCATGTTGATGCCACCAGACAGCTTGATGTTGCTGGCAGATTTACTAAACTTCCATTCAATCCCACTGCCCATATTGATGAATAAGATGTCCATGGAGGGTTTCACAGATATGTTTGAGAGATTATGATGCTGATATGTTTCAGTAGCCTAGGAGCACCCTTTTAATCTTCATGATTGGCTTTGAGATATCAAGAAACAAGAGTCCTTATCTTTAGGATAGGAGACATCCTTCTCCTCCTTGCAATGAGCTGGGGTCTTTTAGGCATATTTACTTGATTCTACCTATACTGTTTACAAAGTAAATTATATGTCTCTTAAGAAAGTTAATAAAATTTTGTATTGTTAAGAAAGTTTATGCAATTTCATGCTATAAAGACTAATTAAATACAATGGTCAGGGAAAAAGATTTTGCAAGCATATGTTAAAACCAGAGAGAAGTTAAAAACTAAACACGGTAAATAGTAATGATAATGATGATAGTAATAATAGTAATCTATTGCCCTAGGAAGCTCACACATCTCACATTATTCCAATTATATGCCCTATGAAGACAGAATCATCAGATTATTCTTATATCACCCAAGATGCTGAGAAGCTATTTAAAATGGCCACTTTATTCCTATCCTTCTATTATTTATCCAGCTTTCTTTATCTGAGAGTCATAGTATATAGCTTTTAATAACTCACTGAAGTAGAAACAGGTGGTACTGTTCAGAGAACAGAAGTGGATACAACAGTGTAGCTGGCAGAAAAGAGTGAATTCACAACCTTTTTCACATTTCAAGACAGCAAAACAATAAATTCTATGCCCAAGAAAAAAGTATGAGCACAGACACTTAGCTAGTAGAAATTTTAACCAGCTCTCCACTTCTTTTTTGTTTGTTTGGTTTTGTTTTATTTTGTTTGTTTTTTTTTAATACAGGCAAGTGGATAAATAACTCAAAATATGCTGGGTTTGTGAGTCTTTTACAACCCTGACTGTGTTAGAATTGGCAAACTATTTTACCTTTATATCTTTTCCATTATTTTCCATTATTATGTTTCTAAAACTTTACAAATGTGTGAATATATGTTATCTAAGCTCTTTTTTTTTTTTTTTTTTTTTTTTTNNNNTTTTTTTTTTTTTTTTTTTTTTTTCTGTAGTATACATACAATTTTAGTCCCCACTGGTAGGGTGTCTTTCTTTATACAGCCAATTCCTCTTATAGGATCACCACTCCAGGAATTGCCTTTTTAGATGTTTGTGGGGGTTTTTTTTGGTTTTTTTTTTGTTTTGTTTTGTTTTGGGTTTTTTTTTTTGTTTTTTTTTTTTTTTAATTCTGTAAAGACTAGCCAGAAGCAATAATTTCAACCATTTTAAACATTTTTAATTGAAAGTTTTCTCTCAAATGGGGTAATGGCCTCATTTACTATTTCCATAATTCTTGTGCTTCCATATAGAAAGATGAATAAATGCTGAACAAATGGGAAATAAGCAAATAAAAACTATTGCTTATCAACTTAAAATACACGGTAAACTCATGTGTCAGAAATATTAAGAAATATAGGCAGAGTTTGCTAAAAATTGGGATGGAGGAGACGTTCACAGGCATTGTAAAGGATATATGCACTCCTATTGAGGCTCAGAATGCAGAAACCTGGATAGTGCAGGAAGTGTGTACAGCAGAACTGTTGGGTTCAATTTTAGGCATTCTCAGCAAGAAATATGTTGGGGGCAAAAGTACCATTTTGAGAGGCAATGTCAGTCTCTGAGAGAGTCTTTAATGTTGGAGTGGCAACATCTGTATTAAACTACCATGAAATAGACTAAGGGCAGACTCCAGCACAGAATTCCTTTGTGGCACTAATTTATTTGTTACTTCTCTAAATATATAAGACTCACCCACTACATACATAAGAATGCAGTTTGTTATTAGATAGGGCTATTGATATATATATATGTATATATCCAATAGACTTATTCATTTCTGGTTTGCACAGAACTGTGGATATTGCTGTTCCTTTGGGGCTTCCAGGCTGCAGGTTTATCTTAAAACCAGACAGTACTGATGGTGTAATGAGAAGGAGGAAAAGAATATTAACTTTAAAATCTTTCATGGGAAGCCAAATTAACATCAAGTTTCTGCTTACTCAAGGGGAAAACTACATACATCAAGACAAGCACATTTACCTTTTTGTCTTCTGTTATTTTGAGTGAGAAAGGAATTCAGTTATGTTTCCTGTGACTGAAGCATTAGTTCTCTATATTACTTTTCACAAGCTAAAGTAAAATATTCATTGTAAGGTGACACAATCCAAGGGATGTGAATGGGTTGGGTGAGCAACATAAGGAGCAGGGTGAGATATAGCTGCTGGTGTCCTGAGGTAAGTTAAGGAAACAAGAATCTGAGAATCTGGCAACAAGTCAGAACAACAGGCCAGCTCAGTAAACAGCATACCTCCCTGCTTAATAAAAATAAATTGGCAATAGTGAATGGAGGTCTCTGTGGAAGGGGGGAAACTGCTAGTAACCTTCAGTGTTTCATTCCAGTGGAAAACACTGTATGTTGTTATACTTGAGGTTATACCCTGAGAGTCAGATACCACCTTGTCTTACACCTACCTAGAGTACTCTTTTGCTGCTTTATTGAAAATATTCTTTGGTTAGTAACCTTTAAAATAATAATTGAAAGGCATAAAAGTTTAGTTAACTTACCGCAATAAATTTTATTTTCATTTTCTGAGTCCATGGGTAGGGTCTCATGCCTTTATATTAAAATATATTCTATGTTTCTGCCACTTGTTTGCTTTATACCTTATTCACGAACAGAAGCACAGAATCTGGGGATGGCTTAGGCTGGAAGGCACCTCTGCAGTTTGTCTTGACCCTGCTGAGAGCAGAGTCTGCTTGAGAAGTTTGCTCAAGGCTATGTCCACTCAGGTGTTTATTAATTCCAAGGATAAAAACTCCATAGTGTCCCGGGTGACTGTTCTAATGTTTGACCACCATCATAGTTAAAAAAACCCAAACCAAACCAACCAGAACCAACTAAACAAACTATACCCACTCACACAAGGCCAAAACATAGCAAACTTTCACAGGTTTTTTTTTTTGTTTTTTTTTTAATTGAAAAATCTGTGACATTGAATTCCTGAAAAAACAATGGAGAAGTAGAGGGAGCTCTGTGGCAAAATTGGAAGAGAGTTGCCATTAAAAAGGTTGGTACAATCAGGAAGGAATAAATGGCTATTTCAGAACCTAAAGAACATTTGTCTTAATTTTTCAGGCAATAGAGAATACTAGCTTGAAGACTCCTCTGACTAAAGACTCAACTCACTGGAAGCTACAGACAGAAAAACAAGAAATAGAAACAGTCAAAAAGACCTTGGAATAGAAATGAAAGCCAAAATAGAAAGACACATCTCAAAATTACATGGTGAGATTCTGAAATAATTTGTGGTTTTTATTCCACAAATACTGTGGAATAAAATTCTGAAACGTCTGTTTCAGAAACATGGCAATATATACCTAGAATAATATGCCCTCCTCTGTTAGACTTTTATTTAAAAAATAGATTCCTGAAGTTTATTTTCTGCCTGACTCACTCTGCTGTTACTAAAAACATCTTGGCAAACAAATTAAGAATGGTTTGTAAATTTTGCACTCGTGTGTGTACAAAGTAATGAAAATGTCAAGGTACTTCATTGGTTTTCACATAAGCTTTTCTCCTTTTAAGATCCTTTATCAGTATGGCAGTAGTGTCTCTTCTCTGTGGAGTCTGAGAATATAATGGGAAAAGAGTTATTTCATTGATGCACTTTAAATGAATTATCTGAATGTCAATTAAAATTCAAAATATGTTAAAATGTCTTCTCCTGTTTTCTTTCTTTTTTTTTCTTCTTTTGTTTTGTGGGTTTTTTTTTTTTTTTTTTTTTGTTTTCTGAGTGGTGAGATTTATTGAAAAGAATTCTATTCACTGTATAGGTTTTATTCAGGTTCAGTCTCTGATTTTATCCTAATTCAGAATCAGAGTAATGTAAGAGTAGACATCACTAGCTATGTAGTTTGATATAAGTGGAGAAAGCTGTAGAATTTTGTACAGCTTCTTTTTATTCAGTTATATACCTCCACCTGCAGTCTTAAGTAAATGCTAACCCAATTATGTCTTTGACTAAATTAAAACTGACTGATGAGCTCAAAAATGGTACTAAGCAGATGTAACTTTCACCTGATTTTTAAAATGTATCAGAGAAAGTGAGATGTTCCTTTCCATTTTTCACCTTAACACAATGCATAAATAAATTCCACAAAAAGAATATTAATTTCCTGCAGTTCATCTTAAGCAGAATGTTAGTTAGGGATCATTTTATTTTAGTACATAGCAATGTACTAAAATGCCCATGCTGGGAAAAAAACTACATCATCTTAAATAAATAAGGCTAGCTCTTTGCCTGTTCCTTCAAATTACTCTTGATTTTATATCTAACTGCACAGGGTAGGATTTCCCAAAGCTTGCAGAGAAGAATAACATTTTGGGCAAGATGGATTAGAGATGAAGTGTCAAAAAAGCAATAGATGCTGATAAATTTGCAAGATCTAACAAGTAGCATTGGGCCATTATTTGAGGTGAATAATGGAACAGTGATTGCACTTGTTAAGTTATGCATATGGTATTCATTTGAAACACTGCAGTTCATTTCAGTGGCGCTTTTTGTGTTGAAAAAATGGGATCTGAGGATCTGTTCCCTCATATTGAGGGTTAATATAGGTGAAATTATTTATGTTTGATATTTAATTGGTGTACTCCTTATATTTCACTTGGCACTTGGTGCTTGTGATGAAGTTCTGAAAATAACCCATGGTTCAAGAGTGGAAATAAAAAGAACAACATGTTGGAGGGAAAGTCAGAGAAGAATAAAAGCATAGTCACTACAAATTGTGGGAAAAGTTCTTGAACAGTAATACACATGTTAAAAAACAAACAAACAAAGCAAAATCAACAAAACAAACAAAAAAACAAACAAAAAAATAAACTGAGCAAACAAAAAACCAAAAAATACACACAAAAAAAACCACCCCCAAATTTTTTTACAAACACAGGCAATTTGCAAAGTGTAAGTTAAATACGCTCAAGTTATTTGCGGTCTAGTTCCCTCTGCTTTGGAAAATTACAAGATTATCCTAATTTTTTTTAAGTTATTCCCAAAGATGTTTTACAATCTCAGTGTATATATAAACAGTAGTTGGGAACAATACAGCATTATCTAAGTGCAGGCTGTTCCATCCTTCTCTCAGTAGGGACTAGAAGCAAGCATAAAGCAACATGATTAAGAATTCATTTGTTTTACGGTTCAAGGGGAGCTGAAATGATTAAGCTCCTTTATCATGTTTCTGTTCCTATGTATATTTTAAGAATACTTCTGCTAAAGAAAAGCAACAACAACAAAACAAAAGGGAAGCAAGCTCCTCTTCTAAGTGTGGCAAATATTTACTTACCTACTATATACATATGCTTCCATTTGATAAATACTGCTTAAACCAAGAGAAATCGCAGGCTGCAGAAGTGTCTCTGTGCGGCACAGGAGAGAGAGACTGCAAAGGCAGTTTTCAAAGTCCTTATCTGCAAAGGGAAAGAGATTATTGCCTTAACCTTTGTTATCAGTATGAGACCTACTTTAATGCTCGTTAGGCTCTGAAGGACTTCAGTAGTGGTGAAAGGCTGAGCTGGATGGGCTGTGTCTTACTGCCAGCGCCAGGCTCTCCAGCAGGGGAGCTTGTGCTGGGGCAGCGGGCGCCCGAGCGCAGTGGCACTCTGCTGCCCTCAGTGCAGACTCAAAAGATGTTGTCTTGCCTATGGCAACATGAATTTGCATTCAGAAGGCAACAGCTAACACCGACATGTGAAACTCACAAACAGATAAAATGACCAGCAATAGGTCTTTTTTTTTTTTTTCATCCAAAAAATGTCATACTAAAAAGAAGAGAAACCTAGGTTCCCCTGCCCTGACTCCGTAAGCCTGGCTGGGATGACTTACCCACCTAAAAGGGTTCACCAACAATCAGTCTGCCTTTGCAGATTGGAGTGGACTATTTAGGCTTGGCTTGAAGCATATTATTTTATTTTATTCTAAGTAAACCACCACATAATAGCATAGTAAAATAAAAAATAAACGGAGTGCACCCCAATTTTCCACTTCTGTTTGTACAGATTACACAATTTCTTTTCTGTCATTATACCAATGCTTATGAAACTTCACTCAGAGCTTCTTTGCATGTTCTGAAAAAGTTTACAGACCCTAGGAAACTAACCTGCCATTTTCCATATTTTTACTTTTGTGCATTTTTTGGTATACCTATACTTTTGGGAAATACAGACTTTATTAAGTGCAATATAGTTAGGCTCCAGCCTTGCACTATTGCACATGTAAGGTTAACACATACTAACAAGGTTCAAGACCTATTTAATGCCCAAATAGTTTGGGATTAACTCTTCATTTTTAAACGACGATTCAAAGGTTATTTATAAGCACCAAATTACAAAGTCTAGGAAGAAGGCAGAAACAAAAAGAAAATTGGGTGTTTTATAAAAGTGATCATTCATAAAATGTAGTTTCTCACTTATTTTTTCTACTGCTTTCTCTGTCACATATTTCCATTCATTTTAACCTATGAACTGAATGCTACTGCTATGAGATCAGTAAATATATATTTCCTAGGCCTTGTGTTTTAAAAACACAGTGCATCTTACTTTGGGAAAAAGATACAAGACTTCTTTATGTGAATGCCTTATGTGAAGAAAGAATCAGCAGTACTACATATTCAGAAATACTAGCTAAAATATTTTCCCTTTTTCAGGGCTTTCCACATGCTGAAAATATAATCTAGCTCTTAGAAGTTTTCATGACATGCAGAGATAAAAGCAAGCCCATAAAGAAAAGAGAGTTAGAAAATTAGGATCAGAAATTAGAAATTGCAATAAGAAAAGGAGAAAATTATCTCACACCTGTGAACCTTTTGTCTCTTCCAATATATCTTTTGTTCTAGCCTAATTCACATAAAATATGTATAACACTTTCATAGACCTTATCTTTGTATCTTATTACAGGTAGAAAATTTAAAGGTGTGAGTAAGCATTTTTTATATTCTGTATCTTTGAATATAAGCCCTTTCTTTGCTTTTTTTTTTCCTCTGATGTGAGGGAGTGGGCAGATGTAATGCTCATGCTTCTTGAAATGTAATAGCTTCATGCACTTTGCTGAATTCACTACTCATAAAATACAGAATGGAGTGGCCTTACCCCTGTGCAAATCTTCAAAAAACTCAAGAAGTTGTTTTTAGTACCATTTGTCTAACTCTGTTAAGACAGCTAGTGAATATAAGTGGTATATTTCTGCAGTCAGTTGGGAAACATCTGGGGTGAGGATCCAAAACCTCACACCAGAGTCTTACATCAGCTGCCATCTATGTCACTATGCACTAATCCATCTGTTCACACAAAAGTGCCTCACATGCCTCGTGATGTGATGCCTCATATCCTTCTTAGTTTTCCACTTAGTCTTTCAAGTTTCTTGTTTATATTCTGTGTTATTTCAAGAGGCATAAAATAAAAAATTAAAGTATATATTGTGAGTGGGCAATGAAAGAAGAAAATTAATTGAAGACATTTCTTTTTTATCTGCAGATGTGCCTTTTGAATACATTAGAAAGAGGGTAGGAACATACAAAACCCTGTGATCTCAGTGACTCATACCCATGATCTGAGGTACACTGTGGGAGATAGTGGAAGAGATTGACAAACCATTTTGGATGGAGCACTGAGAATTAAGAAATGCTTAAGAAGAAACACTTTCTACTTTTTGATCAAAAGGTAAAAAATGTTACATTTGGCATGTGACCTAGACTTGATAAGGTACTTGTCACCTCTGTTTATGTCCCACTCTGGCCAAAATCTCAGTGGTATCTAGATTCCTTTTTTCTTTAAGGGAAAATTAGTTTATAGGGATTTTAACTACAAACATCCTAAATCTGCAAACCAGCAGCATTCCGATTTGTAACTACTTGATACATTTTTCCCTAAGGTACCTATATCTACTTCTCTCAGTACCCCAGAATAGACCCTTATTATGCTTCCCTGCAGATATATGCATCATCAATTCTCTTGGCTCCCTTTTCAACAAACTTGGGATAATTAAAAAAAATACAGAAACTATTAAAAAATAAATGAAGAAAGATATAAGAACATGAATCATTTATAATAGTAAATAAGAACCTATTTTTATTTACTATTAACTGTATTTGTCTCAAAAAGATTTTTTTTTTTTTCTGAATACTGACTTAGAGCCATCATTATCTCGTCTTTACATATGGGAACATTTGTACTTGAATATGCTTTAGTCAAATTACATTCACAAATTTTTTATGGGACTAAACTTTATAATAGTGAGACAGAGTAAGCCTGTTTTGATGCATTCTAGATTCCTTTTATACTCCCACCGATATACATCAATAACTGATCAAAAATCTTTTGAACTACACAAAAAATTCTTATTAAGTTCTCTGTATTGACTGGGCAAAATATTGAAACCTAAATGTGCCTGAAAAATGTAATGACTAACTCATAACCAACCTGCACAAATTTGCATTTCTCTTGGGTTTTTGGGGTTTTTTGGTGTTTAGGTTTTTGGGGTATTTTGTATTTATGAAAAAAATTAGTTACTTGACTTAGTAAAAGGAGGACTGTTAATATCTTCCTCAGATTTTCCAGCCAGTGAAGCCATGTAGAAGCCTCATACTATTGGCAATATTTTTCAAAACTCTTGGGCTGTGTAATTCCCAAGATCATTCATAGGAAAACAAATGTATTTAAAGCATGCATTAAAAAAATTGACAATACTGGTGTGGTTTTAGTTATTGCTTATTATTGAAAAAAACTCTCCTTCCAGATATTTCTTTTATATAAAGCTATAGATATAGATTAGATATAGATATAGATACAGATATAGATATGGATATAGATATAGATATATGCAGATACATACTCATGTAGAAAGAGAAAGGAGCTATTGAATAAATATGGATTAAAATGAAAATTATAAAATTCTAATTATATGACTCATTTGAAATCATAAAATACAAAGTCTGCCCAGGACATCACTTATTGATAGAGTTTTATAGAAAAGGAATTGCAATCCACTGACTACACCTGTCAAACCGTATACATTTCATTCCACCTTTTTTCAAAGATACCATGTTCAATATGCACATCAGAAAAAAACAAATCATGGATGAACAATTTGCTCTTGCACTAAAAAGAGCACCTCTGATTAAAAATTACCTAGGTATGTACTGATTTTCTTTTCTCATTTTTTATTGTTTTTTGTCTGTTCACTAGTTGTTCTCCTTTTTTACTTTATTTCCTCTACATTAATCTGTTCTTTTAGCTTTCATTTGTAACAAAGACATCTAGTTCATTGTGACCATGAAGAAAGATATCTCCTCATGTTTACATCTAGAACTACACCTAGGGAAATTCCAGTTTTTAGCTAAATTGCTAAGTATCAAAGTTTAAGCATCATCAAGTGATCTCCCTTTTTGCAGAGTTCAAAAAAAAAAAAAAAAAACAAAGAAAATAGTGATTTGCTAAAGCAAACGAGGGAAAATTAGTGTGATTATTCTGCATGGAAGAATAACTTTTAAAATATTGATATCTGCAAGTGGTAAATCATGTCTACATCCCTTATTTACCACTCTTAGAGAGTCTAGATCTAGAAGTAGAAAGGGGTTTGTGTTCCATGTTAGTGCATCATTGATAACCCCTGTGACTTTATGACAAAATTACTGCTTTTGCATGCACTTTTCTGAAATTTCTGAAGTAATGTGAAGCTTAGCCAATAGATCACTCCTAGCATATTGCATATGACACAAAATGAGAGTCTGCTTTGCATGCTCTGGAATGTAGGATGCTTGTGGCTATTTGAAGGCTATTTGAAGGCTATGTCTGTCTGCCAAGAGACAGATAGGTGATGAGATGAGAAAGCAGTACTGGCTGCAGTCTCTTAGTGGTCATTTGTCCCTGGCTAGAGGCTGCCTTTGGGCATCACCCAGCCAGGTGCTGCCTGACCACATCACTGCAGAATAAACTGGATAACAGACCACACAGAATAAACTGGATAACAAAAGGAATTTTTCTTTTTTCCTGTAGCATTTTCAACAGAAGATGAGGAAAACCGTGGTACTGCTCACTGACATGGGGCTTTGTGATTAATGAATGCATGTGACTTGTTCTGAAAAATTAATAAAGAAGACAGTAAAGAGTTGAAATAACAACCCCTCCAGTGAGGACACTGTAGGAGCCAGGAGAAATGATTAATGGCTCTAAACAACTAATATATGGGGCAGGGGGGGGAGGGGGGGGAGGGCAGGGCAAGTTCTGCATAAGTGGGGTAGAGCACTACTTCACATCCCACCCACTGGAGCCTCTGGTCCAGCCTCAAAGTTGCTAGCAAGCCAGTGGCACAACATAAAAAATCCCAGCTAGGGGAAGACCAGAGCAAAGGCCATGACATTGGTCTCACCTACCCATTGCCTCATGTTGCCCTGTTCTTTCGAGTTTTTCTAAACCTTCTGATGTTTACATTCCTGTAATGGAGTTTCTCACGCACTTTCATGTAAATAATGATTGTTTTGCATTCTTCTCTGTAAGAGAAGAATTTTGATGGACTGTTGTGGTTGGAGAGGTAACAATGTCATCCTCCAATCCACTATCACTTTTAGAATTCTATAAATGTTGAGGTCAGAAAAATAAAGTTCTCTCTTCCTGTTCTTGTTCTGATGTAGAAACATCTTCACATGAGTCTTGTTATTTCATGTCACAACAGTGACAGCCTCAGACCTCATAGCAGGTGAGACCACACTGGATCCAGGGCTGTAACTATTGATTTTTCTCTCTCCTTTCTCTCTCCTTCTTCTCCTAACTTCCTCTTCTCAAAAGCTGGGCAACTTAAAGTTGGATCGGCTAGAGTTTGCTAAGTCAGTGCTTTGTGAAGTGCCTTACTACATCCAGTAGTGACTGGATGATGCTTTAAAACTTGCCAAGTACCTTATTCTCTAAAGTTTAGAAGTAAAATTTACTGTTCAACCTCCTGAGAATTTTGTTGTTTTCTCCCATTGACTGCTGAGGGAACTGCAGTACCTAAGCCTCTTTAAAACACTTGTTGAGTGACCTCGGAGTGTAACAGATACCAAATATAATTTTGAGTGCTTTGTAAAAGTTACAGCCCAAGCACCAGACACTGAATATAATGGCCAAGCTATGAGGTGCAGATATGATGTATCTGTAAGTTTCAGGAGTGCCCTGTTCACCTGGGTCTACCTTCTTGCAGTTGGAACTGGTGGGTCTGGGCTTGGATTTGGGCATACATTTGTGGGTCTTAGAATAGGACTCACTACCTACCCAATATACCTGTCATTTCAAGCAAATTTCAGGTCATATATTAATGCACGAGGTGGTTGCAGAAAAAAAATCCTGTGTGGCACCATGGGAATGTGCCATCCCCAGAACTGCACTGAGTTGGGCTTCCAGGAGAAACCAGGAACAGGCATGATGGTGCAGTGTTGACAACAGCAAGGATACAAGGGTTCCAGCCAATCTGGAACCTAGGCATACTCTGGAACTCACTGTAGGCCTACTCTTATGATAATATTTGCAGTACTCTTCAGTTCTATTACACTAAGCCAGTTAAGATCATTTAGACTAGAAAAGACCTCAAAAATCATTAAGTCCAGCCATTAACCTGGTACTGCCAAGTCCAATACTAACCATGTTCCAAGTATCACAACTACATGTTTTTTAAACAGCTGCCCTGGGCAACCTGTTCCAATGCTTGACAACCCTCTCAGTGAGGAAATTTTTCCTAATGCTCAATCTGACCTCCCCTGCTCCTCCTGGGCCCTATGAGTGAAAGCCAGTGGTAGATTTATGACTCTTGGGACTGAGTCTGATACTAGCAGACAATCTAACCCTATTGGCATTTAATGGTTTTGTGGTTTTTTTCCCTTCATTGCATTCTGTCAATGTATTAATATCTAATGCTAAACTGTATTGTCAAGAAAAGCTGATTTTAGTAATTAATCTAAGGTTTACTTTGCACTGAGGTTTTTCTGAAAGTATTCCTGCTCCCAGAAACACTATCATATCTAGGGACAGGATCCATCTTTTATTCAATAACTTGTCTCCCTCTTGTTCTTTAGTGCCAAAGTGCAAGATTATGTTTCAAATAATTTAGTTTTGTATGGCTTTGTACTCAAGCATTCATGAGGCAGAAACCTGTTTATGTGAGAACTTCAGTTGATATACACTGAATTTGGAGGCTTTGCTAATGCTGACTTGATTAGCATGCAAATAGTTTTTGATGTCTCTGCTCAAATTAACATTCCTATCACCTTATCCCTCAAGATAATTGTTTCTCCTGGCTAAACATCAAAACTGGATGTCAGTATTTCCCAAGATCCTAAATTTAAAAAGACAGAGCCCATATTTACCAATGATTTCTCCATTTCTAAAGTGAATTCCCAGCAGATGAAGCTCCATCTGGCATAGTTATTAACTACATTTTGCCTGCTCTATAATCACAGCAATTCCACCACTCCTCAGAAAAGATTACATTTCTTTATTGATGCATGTCCACCATAAAGAAATGGGTGATGCCAGTAATACGTGCTTTTTTCTCATTTTACTTTTGTAATTTTCTTTCCCTCCAGTAATACTTAAATGTGAAGCAAACATTGCCATGTCCAAATTTTTTAGAAGAGAGATATTTTAAATTTCATTTCACTTTACCTCTTTTTTCTTTCACACTCCTGAAAAAGAAAGAACCTGAAAACAAAATGCCTGCCATACCCTTCACAGCTCAGGCTTTTTGCAGCCACTACAGCTTATTTCTCCCTCTCACCTGTCTCCAGTGTAGCAGCCTGTGTTCTTTCTAGACAGCCTGCAAGGGTATTTTATTTCCATGGGCACCATCTCCCCTCTGATGCTGTGGCTCCTCCTGCTGACCGCAGCCTCTTTTCTCTCCCAGCACTGCAGAATTGCTCTGTCAGGTACGAAGGCAGCTGGCCCTTAGCATTCAAACCTGATAAATGGTACCTTCAACAATTGACCATTACAGCCAATATTGTTGCTTTTATCACAAGAAATAGAATGCATCAATCTGTATTTGTTATCACTGGCGGAGAGAAATAAGAATAGCTATAGCCATTTTATGTAGGTTATTTCAGTATATTGGTAAGATGGGCAGCATATTTTTATATTCTATGACTCCTGATAGCACCTTTTTAATAACCTAGGTCACATTACTAATTTCTCCGATTTTTGTACTGTTTCTATGTGCACTTTCTCCAGAAAGAAATATGCAAAGTCCCTTTAAATGTAACACTTTTGATCCATATCTTTTCATTGGGGTAATATTTCATTTGGAAACATTTAGCTCCTTCTTCCCAAGGCTTTCAGCTCATGTTAGTCAGATCAATAGGAGTGGTCGTGATCATAAACAATGTATAAAGCACGTTCCTACACCACCATGTCTGAAGCATTGTGCTGATGTACTGAAGCTGTTAAACTACCTAGTCCAGTTTCAGTGATTTTAGAGTGACTACACATTTGTTATTTGAGTGTTTAGTGAGCCTTTAATGCAAAGTTATTACCCTGCTTTTGGCTGAAATATAGTTAATTTTCTTCTTAGTAGCTGATAAATGTTTGTGTTTTAAATTTAGTATGAGAATAATGTTGATAACACACTGATGTTTTAGTTTTTGCTGAGTAATGCCTATCCTAAGTCAAGGACTTATCAGTGTCTCATGCTCTGCCAGTTGCAGATCTACACAAGAAATTAAGAGGGAGCATTGCCATGGCAGCTGACTTGAACTGGCCAAAGGAACTATAGAAATACAGAACTTCATGCTCAGTGTATAAACTGGGGAGATTGGGCCAGAAAGGGCCAATAGCTGCTACAGAGTGGGCTGGGCATTGGTCAGTGGGTGGTGAGCAATTGTATTGGGCATCACTTGTCTGTCTTGATTTCCCTCTGTTCCTCTTGTTCATTGCAATTACTGTTATTAATATTAGTATTTATTATTTCTAGTTTATTTTAATTTAGTTCAATTAGCAGCAATTCTTACCCCAACCCATGGGTGTCTTCTTTCTGTGATTCTTCTCTCCCTCCCACCAGGTAGGAGGAGGAGTGAGCAAGCAGATGCATGGCACTTAGTTGCTGGCTGGGGTTCAGCCACAACAGCTATCACAGAAATGTCTAAACTATCCTTCCATCATAATCATCTTAGAGTTGTAACTGTATTAGTGGTCTAAGCAAGAATGTAAAGATATGAAGCTAGATATGCATTGCTAGCTGATTACTTATAAATGCATATTTCACCATAGCAAGGTAAAAATAACATTTCTTACAAAGAGAATGTGGGGGTTTGGGTTTGCAAATTGTAAAACCAGCATTTGATTCTACCAGCATGTGATTCCATTTAAAAGGTAAGTACAGAATGCAAAAAGGAAGTCTTCTAATATATATATATATATATACATATTTAGTCACTGTGTTCACTGGGATGTCATCCAAATAGTGATAGACTCTGACAACACTTTATAAAATGAAGATTTATTGATGCAATAGGGACGATGAGCAACAACTCACCCATATGACCGTATTATTCACAATGAATAATATAGGAGAAGCTTACTTTCTTTCATTTTTTTTGGTTACTAGGGTACATACTCTGAAATGTACTTTAGGTTATACAAATCATGGTGGTACTTAAATCTGTTAAAACTATTCTATACATGTTTTAAGTCCAAGAAGTTTGAATACCTCTGCTACTTAATAAAGAGGTGGATTTCTTTCCACATGGTGGATCTCTTTCTTTGTATACAGAACAGTATCTTGAACTTTGGTCTATTAGATGAGCTGAATTTAATGTTTGACAAAGACATCCATCAAAAAAAAAGTCTTCAATATGTATTGATTCACAAGAGAATCTCAGTGCAAAATAGAAATATATGATTTTACAGACTGTGCTGGGTTTTGCTGGGTTAAAGGTACTTTTCTTCACAGTGGCTGTTATGAGGTTGTGGTTTATTTTTTTTGCTGAACACAGGGTTGATAATAGAGGTGTTTTAGTTATTGCTGAGCAGTTCACACACAGAGCTGAGGCCTTTCAGGCTTTTTTTATTGCAACACTGTTGAGGAGATGGGGGATGCATAGGAAGTTGGGAGGAGGCACAGGCACACCTGAGCGAAAATGACCAAAGGAATATTCCATATCATATAAAAAATGCACAGTCTATAAACCCGGGGGAAGAAAGAAAAACAGAGGGCTATGTTTGGAGTGATGGTGTTTGTCTTCCCAAGTCACATTATGTGTGATGGGGTCTGGCTCTCCTGGAGATGGCTGAACACCTGCCTGCCCATGGGAAGCACTGAATTCCTTCCTTGTTTTGCTTAGTTTGCATGAGTGGCTTTTGCTTTCCCTATTAATCTGTCTTTATCTCAACCCATAATTCTTCTATCTGTTACTGCCCTGGTTCTCTCCCAGTCCCACTGGTGGGGGAGCAGTCAAGCAGCTGTGTGGGGCTTGGTTGATGACTGTGGTAAAACCACAACAAAGACACACACACAAATGAATGCATGTTTGCTGCAACTTGCATGATTCACACAGGACTGACTCCTGTTAGATGTAGAGACTCCTATGTTCATAAGAGGAATTCAGGCTCATCCCATGGAAGAAATTAACAGACATTTGAAGTTTAAAATTCAAAATTAATATTTCAATCTATTCAAAACAATTCAAAGATGCATTCCATCTAAATTACCTAGCCTTGCCACAGTCATCCTTATGTTTAAAGGACTCTATTTTTAATTTATTTTTTTAATACTGGGTGAATGCCAAAATATTCTGTTTGTGGGTAAGTAAATACTCTTAGTTCAGCATTTGAATTATGATCAAACCATTCTGAGTGTCTCTGAGAGAATCCCTTCTCTCTAGTGACCTCTTTTACTGAACCAAAGTTTTAAATCCCTTATCCCAAATGAAAATGTGAAATGAAGATGTAAATGAAAAAACAAAATACTAAATGTCTCTTTTTCCCTTTTGCTTTTCTTTTCTCTCACTTTTGCTGTTTTGGTTTGGATTTTTTGGGGGGGCAGGGGATTGGGGTTTTTTTGTTGTTTTTTTTTTTTTTTTCTCTCTTGAAAAGGTTGTGTATGTTGCTCTAGAGAACTTGATATATCATAGAAGCTTTTCCATCTGGAAAGGTTTTACTGTTCCAAATCTCCAGACTCCCACTGGTCTTAATATTCCAGTATATTAAAGTCATAAAGCCATTTTAACAGGCACAGTAGGATTATTTCAGTAAAGGGGGATTGTCTGATAATGGAGAGATGCCATAGCAATGTATTTGCCTCCCCATATTATTTTGGCATTGAAGAGGTACACATGGAATAGGTTCTAATCCTAGCTTCCCTGTTTTGCACTAGTTTCTGGCTGCTAAAATTTATTTTTGGACTCACTGGATGAGGGCAAAAACTGTAAATGCACAAGAGCTGTTCTAGCTTACTATAAAATCATAGAATATGCTGAGTTGGAAGAGACCCATCCAGATCATCAAGTCCAACTCCTGGCCCTGCACAGGATATCCCAAGAATCTCACCATGTGCCTAACAGGCTTGGTTCTGTGGCTACTTCCCTGAGGACCTCCAGTGCTCAACCACCCTCTGGGAGAAAAGCCTGTTCTTAATATCCAGCCTAAACCTCCAGTGACTCAGCTTCATGTTATAAACACTAGTGTTGGTACAGTCATAAAAGTAATTTTAAAAAAATTTAATTGTTTTCTTTTAACACTTTTTCTTTCTTTCCTCTTTAATGCATTGCAACCCCTCTTTGGGTGCACCCTGTAATTAAGTAAAATTCAGAAAACAAAAATGGAAAGGGGTAAGAGATATGTCCTTACAGTCCTGATTTTTTTCAAAGCATGGACAAAAAAGAAAGGTGAAAGTTTTGGAGTTACTGAGCTCTGGCTGGTACTGTGACCTAAAGCAACGATTCTCTGATCTATAATTTCACTACTAAATGTATTTCTATTAAGTTTTTGATGAAACTGAAACTAAATCATTACAAGAATAGCTATTTTTTTTTTTATTGTCATTTGTTAATCCATATCTATTTCTTTCTCCTGTGAGGAGACAGGTGTGTAATCTTCCTTATGAAAATTATTTGGGAGAAAATAATCTGTAAAATATTTTTTTAGCTAGAGAATATTATCTATCATATATTTAAAACAATCAGCTTTTTAATGACATCTTTAAATGGAAATCTGTTAGAGAGCAACTTGCTGAGCATTGAAAGTCAAAATGAGCTTTCACTGCACTGTCATTACCCTGAAATGTATTGTTACTTCTTGAAAGATTATTGGAATTTCCATATGTTCATTTATTACAACATGAAAAGTTACTTTCAAGAAAATCTAAGGGGAAAAAATAAAAGGTAAAATGTCCTAGAAATTATGTGCCTATATCTATCTGTCTATTGATCTGCCTACCTTTCTACCTATCTCAGACATGACTAATTATACAGACATAGAATCACGGGTGTTGCCGTGTCTTACCAACTTCAGTGCTTTCCAAGGTATTCCAACCAATTTTTCAAGTTCCCTCTTGTACAAACGTCTGTCCTGTACTGCTAAAGCACAGCAGATAAGCTTTCTGATTAACAAGTGTTTCAAGCAGGTTTACGTACCTGTAAATACAGATGGTGAAGGGAAGCGCAATAAAAGCCCCAATCCTGCAATTACAGCTCTGATAGCAGACTCACAGGCCTTGTCTGAGCCCTTTATCTCTAAAAACCTAGAAGGCAACAAAGTTCCTGCAGAAGTGGAACCTGTCCTTGCAGAACCAACCACAGGACAAAGGCTATAGACGTGTTTTCCAAAAAGTGTGCCTAGAAATCTGAGCCTAGAAATCTGCTCACGGAGTTGCTCAGTCAAAAGAGGGCGCTGCTTGTCAATTTTCTTTTGTATTCCAGCCTTCCAGTAAGGGAAGCTCTCGATCTGAAAGGAATGGATATTGGTTGATTCCTGGGGAGAAAAAGAGAACCTTGATTTGCTTTGCTTTTGCTTTTTGTCTGAGGGATAACCACATTTTAAAACACAGGGTCTGCAGTTAATAGACTTAAAAACACCACCTTCGAAGTGTTTAGAAAAACAAATGTAAGTTAGGACCTACTAGGTTTGCTTCAGTGGGATTAATTTGGTTATAGCTGATACTAATGAGCATGCAATATGTAGTTCTACTGTAAAAGCAAAGCAAAACAAAACAAAACAAAACAAAGCAACAAAACCCACAAACAAACAAACAAAAAACCCCAAAAATCTCAGCTTAATATTTTGCTGAGATATGGACATTATGCACTACAATTTGCTTCACAAATTCCAAAAAAAAACATAAGCCTATTCTGCAATCCAAGGATCAGACTGACAAATGTACAAGTTTAATAAGTGTGTGTACCTTTTTGCAGGAAATTGCTGTTAATAGAACATCTTGGTATTTATTTTCAGTGTCTCTGCTCTTGTTCAAATCCAACACAAAAAGGCAAGTCAGGGGTACTTGCCTTCTAAAAAAACTGCAAGTCATTTTCAATTTATTTGGCACCTCTGAAAGAAGTCTCATCTCAGGAGACCAGGGGTGGAATAAGCAATGAAGATTGAACTGAACATTCACCAAAAGAAACAATTCTTCCATATTCGACTTGAACACCAATTACTTTCCCACACATTCATTATTCTGAAGTCAATTGCATTTTGGAACCTAACTTATTTTTCAGTTTAGAAATTGAACTATGGTCCACTGAAGTAGTTTGTCATAGCCTTGGCATAAGAGTTTTTTCAGAGTCTCTTATACCCATGTAGGTGAATCATTCTGGCTTGAGCATGGATTTTCAGACTGCTGACAGACATTTGATTTAATCCTTTATTGTAAACAGCTCCCAATCTCCAAACAGTATTGACTGATATCAAGTTGCAGAGTGTGAGCCACCCAGACCAGAACCAGAAAGCAATGCAGTGACAGCAACCATGTCATGACCGAAAGCAGAAAAAGGGGTGAGTGAACAAGAACATAATGATGTTTTTTATCATATAATAGTGGTTTCTTGTGTGAACAGCCTTTAAATGTCATGTTGTTAAAACCATTTTGCTGGAACATATCTGGCCAATGTTTCATTAGAAAAGTGGTGTTGATTTAGCAGGTTTGATAAAGCAAGTCATTGAGGTCAAGAAATATTTTGGTTAAATGTAGAGAAAGACCAAATAGAAAAAACAAAGCAAACAAAAAAAGCAAACAAAACCAGATTAACAAAAAATGCCCAAAAATAAACAAATACAATAAAATATGAAAATGGTGAGATTTTATGCCAAATAAAAAACCCTATTAATTAATTAAAAATTTCTACTGCTTAACTTTTTGTTTGAATACAAAATCAGAAAAATGTCTGTTTCAGAACACGCTCTTCTTATTTTATTTTACTTAATTTTTCAAACTGACTAGCACCATACTAATGAATTTTATAAGTGCAGGTGCTTCAACACCTGTCTATGCCAAAGAAAATTCTTCTAGGGTATTTCCAAGAACATCTAATGAGTCAAGTCTTGAGGTTGCTGTTAGAGATCTGTTTGGAAAGCAGTCTAAGCAGACTGACCAAATCCTGTGTTAGGCTCCAGTGATCATGGCAGGGTTTGTTGACAATCAGTGTGGATTCTTTAGAGTTCCCTTAGAAAAATAAATACTCTTCTTTCGCTGCAGACATTGCAAATACCATGTTTGTTTGTTTTTTAACTGAAGTGGCTAGTATAACAAAGCATATGGTTGAACTGCCTTTACCTAAAAGCTGGTTTTGCATGTCTGTATATCCACCTGTATTTTTTTTTGTACTATGACAAAGACACATTGTGATGCACATGGCTTGCCTCTCTGATGATTACATAGTCACATTCCACAAATACAAATTCCTTTCTTTTTTTTTTTTTTTAATGAAAATTCCATTGGGTTGACTCACTGCTACAAGATTATTTTCTTAGAAAAACCTTGTGAGTTTTTACCATCAATGCTAGTCGATGCTACATCAAATTGACAGTGCTTAGAGGGAATTAAATATTTTTAGAGTTAAGAGAACTCTGTCCAGGCCAGCATAATGATTAACAACTGTCTCAATCTGATCTGTCTTCTGTGATGTTTTTTCTCGAGGTAACTTTGATACCAAGGGTAGTCCTCTGACAAGGAAGAGCTTAAATTCACTGCTGTGAATGTTTGCCCTTCTCATGTTCCCAGCTTCTCACAGTGTCAGGCATCAGCTATGGGGACCAACCAATTTTAGACATGCTTCTTTCCAGTAGGGAAGATATGGAAAAAAAGAGTGGAAATGTACTCATTTTATCACAACACTGAAGTGTTCTGAAGTAAAGCACTTCAGAAAAACTGGTACATTGATGTCATCCTAATTTAAATGGACAATTACATGCATAAAGATTAGAGCAATGGCACAA
>VZRH01000996.1:123446-155575 GCA_013397555.1 Urocynchramus pylzowi
AAAAAAAAAAAAAAAAAAACCAACAAAAAAACCAGATTAACTGTTGCAAGGTAGCAGTTTAGCTAAGAGATAGTTAATAGTCATCTTTAGTGTTTAACTTCCATTTAAATTCTGGGTCAGCCATGTAGAACAACATTATAAAAGAAACAACTGAATAGAACAACAGCTAAGAAATGCTGAAGAGAATGTCTTTAATGCTTTGCAAAAAGGTACATTGTTAGATAATATCAACCAAAAAGTAAAGAAATAAAGAAAAGCATTAATCACAACTAAAGATAAAAAAGAGACAAAATAATTTTCATAGGTGTTCCTCTGTAAATTCCTCCAACATGGAACCTTCCCATGGGCTGGAGGCACGGGCCCCTTCCACAGAGTGCAGTCGCTCAGGAATGAAGTGCTCCAGTGTGGGTGCCCCAAGTCCTACCAGGAGCCTGAACCGTGGGGTCACGGTTTCCTTTGGGCATCCATCAGTTCCAGCAGGGGTTTACAAAGGCTGCAGGTCCCCTGTGGACCTCCATGGGCCTTAGGGGCCCAGCTCACCAGGTCTGTCTGCACCATGGCTGCAGGAGAATATCCACTCTGATGCCTGCAGCACCTCCTTGCCCTCTTTATTCCCTGACCTTGGTGTCTGCATGTCTCACTCCTCTCTTCAGGAGGCTGTTGTGGAACATTTTTCTCTTTTCTTAAATAAGTTATCCCTGAGGTGCTGCCACCATCACTGATGTGCTCGGCCTTGCAGTGGGTCTGTCTTGGATCCACCTGGAATTTGGTTCTGCTGGACATGGGGAAAGCTTCTCAGAGAAGCCACTCCTATAAGTCGCCTCGCCTTGCCTCGCCTCGCGTCACCTCCCCTCTCTTCCCCTCCACTCCACTCTCCCCCAAACAGACATGAATAACACAGAACTAGAAGGGGCTTCAGAAGGTCATTAGTGCAAGGTATGCCTCTAGGAGTGAACAATATTTGTGTGATTTTTAGCAGATGCTCAGGATGGAATTTATAAAGACCCATGTAAGATTTCACAACTTCCCCAGGCAACTCCACTGCTTCCCTAAGCTTGAAATAACTGAAAGGTTTTCTGATACCTAAACTAAATGTTACTTAATGCAATGTAAGCAGCTTAGTGTTTGTTCTGTCTTCTACAGTTTCATTGAACAGACAGACATTCCCTCCTTAAAAATTTTTTTATAAGTTTGAATTTTTTTTGCATGTATCTTGTGAAGTTTCCTCCATTTTAAGGTAAACAGCTCAATTATTTAAAATATTTATTTCATATTATTTTATATTATAAACAGCTATATGCTAGCATACAAATAAAAGAAAAATAACCTCTATCTATGTATGACAGATTATAGCACAAATTATATTGATAACAGTATTAATCTACAGTGTTTCAGACTTGGCCTCTTTTTTGTTGAAATTACATGCATTTCATGAAATTCAGTCATAGTGATAACACGTGTCTTATACTCAAGCACCTATCTAACATTCAAGATGCATCAAATAAAGTTTGAGGCCTATAAAAGGGGGAGGACAGAAAAGAAGAAGAAAATAGCAAATAAATAGACTTGTGTTATCTGGCTATCAAAACCTCTCTCAAGGAGGCAGAGGTAATTAAGTAAAGCAAGAGCTGAAGAGGCAAAAACTGCTATCATGTAGAGGCTTAGCCAGTTAGAGAAGTCTTATGCCTTTAATTGACAAGGTCAATGGAGGTCTTTTAATTGGCAAGGTCTCAGTGAAGCAAGCAGTGCACACAAGGAGACAGGGAGTAGAATCATAGAATCATTTAGGCTGAAAAAGGCCTTTAAATCAATGCATCTAACTGCAAATCCAGCACAGGCAAGTCCACCACTAAACCATGTTCCTAAGTGCCCCATCCACGTCTTTTGAATACATTTAGGGATAGTGACTCGACCGCTTTCCTGGGAAGCCCATTCCAATGCTTGACAACCCTTTTGGTAAAGAAATTTTGCTCAATTCAAAAGGTTGTCAGCATATAGAAGTCCATAAATTCCTTTAGCTTCTCTTTGCTGGTGTCTCTTCTGATCTTTTTAGTTCTACAAATACATTTTATGTCACATTCTAAATTTAAGAGGAAACTGTCTACATATGTCTAAAATTCCTTAGGATGTGGAAACTGATTCTTTGCTGATTTTCATCCTGAATAGAAGCTGAGGTTTTATTAAAGGACTGAAATTCTCTATTTTATTTCTGTGACAAAGAATCTAGTGAAGGACTGTAATTTTGACAATGGCTAATGCTTCTGAAGTTAAAGAAGATATTTTAAAAGTTACAGGGCAAAAAGGAAAGAAATACAAAAAGTCAGGAAGGCATAAAAGTGATAAGATTTATTTTTTAAAAATCATTAAAAAAAGAGAAAGATTTAAAAATTGAAATGAGAGTTTGATTTAAAAAATCACACAGTATTTGAAAGACAAAAATAGATTCACTTTTGCAGCAAGAGAAATTGATGTGAATTGCAGAGGGTTTTTATCAATGTAAGTAGTGCTTTTTTGTGATTCTCCTTCACATGCCCTGACTATTCTGAGCTCTAACTTACTTCTGCCTGTACTCAGTTCCTTGGGAATAACGAACCCTGGCAATCAGCTCCCTTTGTCTCTCACTTCTTTTTCTGCTTTCCTGAATGCTGTACTATATCTTCTTGACTGAGTAGCTTCCTTTTCTCTTCTGGCAGAGAATGAGATATAAAAGGAGTTTTGCTGACTACAAATAGGAACCAGCAATCTGTCAACTTCTGCACTGCTGCTCAAGGCAACAATGAAGGTTACAGGATCTTTACAAACAAACTTTCTGATTTTTTGCCCAAGTGATAGAATTAGCATGCAGATAAGGAGTCCAGGAAAGACACACAAGTTATTCCTCCAGCACCACAAGCTTTACATATTAGTTTATCTATTTTTATGTCAGAGCAGCTGTGTGAACCTACTCAGGTTCTCCTACCTTGTTTAATAATTTTAAGCAATAGATGAGTTAAAATATTGGCATGAAGCAGAACAGAAATTGTGGGGATCTTCAGAAGAAATTTTCTAATGGAATATATTGGAAGATTCGAATGAAGGAAAATATCTGTAAGGCCATTGTTCTGTGTCAGATGTTGTTTAGTGTTCATTACCTTGACCTGGTGACAAAGATGAGTTAGACAGCTCATCTTTGAGGAGAGGGGAAAGTAAGGTTGCTTCTCTACATGTAATCTGAGAAGCTGGTAGGATTTTATATTCACTGTCACCTAAGTTTTTAATGGTTTCTGGTCAAAGTTTAGGAATGTCACACTCCACATATTTACACTCACTTTGAGGGAAGGCATTTATGACACCAAGACAATACTGTGTTCTTTACACTGACCTAGCTCATATATGAATAATGCTGTTCCTGTATTAAAACTAAATTTGCTGGTGCTATTTCTTTCACCAGACTTTTGGGTTTGAAGTGTACTGAGCTCTTCAGTTTACTGTGAGGTTCACTTATTTAACCACTTTTTCAATTAGTAATATATTAACATCATGATAGATTTTGTGGCTTGCGAAATCAATTTCCTTGATTTTGCTTTGGGCAAAGATCAATACTCTACTGTAATGGTATATGGATCCTCAAGAAAACAAAACAAAAACAAAAACAAACAAATACAAAAAAATAGTCAATATTATTAACTGTTTTTGTCATATATTAAAATTTATGTGCAAAAAAAATCAATCACAATTTTAAAATAGATGGTTTTATTGAGGAAAAAGTGCATATAATTCTCATTGTGACAGGATTTCTGAGAGACTATAACTATTGAAATGTGAAATGCAATTGTTCTGAAAATATTAGTTGATGATAAACTATAATTTTCAAAATTTCAAGAGATGATCCAGTGGCCATCAGTGAAAGAGAGAAGATAGGAAAAAACACATTGTCTTCCTAAGTGATTAGGGATTTTCTTCTAATGAACTCAAACAATATTATTAAGAATTGCTTAACTGGACTAACCATTTCAAAGCAAAGTAAAAACAACTCCAGGTTGTTGATAATGTTCACTCCCTTAAAAAAATTCAACCTATCTCTTCTCAAGAGTATGTAATATGAAATATTGAAGGTTTCTCTTATAATGTAAGAGTTACAAAATAAAATAAATAAGAAATGATGAAAATAATAGTTCTTTTTTTTTTTCCAAAGAATTAAAAACTTTCAGTAACAACCTCTGAAAATAGCCTAAAAATAACCTTCATCTGTTTTTTTTTTTCAGTCTATATCCATAAAATTATGAAGCACAGAACTTCTGTTTGGGTACTCTACTGAAAAATAAAATCAATTAGGAGAATAAATAATAATTTATGACTAAATATATCTGTGAAAAGTAAGCTGGTTTATTCAGTGATCCAGATAACAAATCAGTGATCAGGAACGTACTATTAGAGGTGACAATATGACTTTTGACATATCAAGTCCTTTAAGCTGAGTTAGAACTAAGGAAAACCTTATGCATTGTGCCTATAGAAATACAGATTTGGTCTACAGAAATTATGAGCAGTGGCATTACATCTTTAAAACAGATGTTGTCAAAGGTGAAGACAAAGAAAGCAGCATTATCTTTAATAATCTTTTATGCTTTAAGAAAAGGTATATAATGCTGAAATATAAATAAACAATAAGTACAAAGAAAAGTTGCATTCTGTCTCCCAGTTGCTAACCACTAGTTGTTAACCACTAGTAATAGTTTACAGAATTTAGAATTAGGAAACAGTATTATTCTTCTGAATTATTTGTCTGAAGGATGCTTTCCACAAGAGACTGGGAAAATGTAGTCTCAGGGACAATTGTTGGCTTTCTTTGGACTTCAGATTTTGTGAAAACTACAGCATTTGGATTAAATAGTTTTAAATTACCACTTTAAGCACCTCATGTTAAATTGAGATATTATTTCACAACTGCAAAATAAGTATTTTCAGTGAATTGGCCATATGAACAGTTATTGAACATATGTCTGTGTGACTGATTCTGTCACAAGGCATAAAATTCACACAGTAATTCCTTTATGTGGCTTAAGAACTGCAGCTGAAATAAATGGTGTATTCAGAGATACACAATTTCACAATTTAATAGCTTCAAAAATGGAAGGGAGGGAGGTGGTGGGCTTTACTATACCATTTGATAAAGTGCTTCATTTATTGAAGTCAATTTTTGTTAAAATTGTTTGATATATTCCTATTTGTGGTTGCTAACTTTGACCTCATGTTATCTGACACTCAAAGGTTACAGGCAGCTCTGACTTCATGATTTTGCATCCCTAAGTCCATGTGTAATGTCAGATATTTTTGCCATGAAAACACACAAACAGATCACACTAGCTGGTTAACTATGCAGATGATCTAAGTCTTTTCCTTTATGTCCTACAATGGCTGTTCTTTTCATGATTAAAACTAATAATTTTCTTTTACTCTTGCTTTGATATTAAAAGAAGATAATCTAGATCAGTTATCTCATTTAGATAATAAAAACAGAAACCTGTCTTTCTTCCTCTAAAAACTCTCTGTTGAATTATTTTTAGAATCCATTGAACAGCACTGAGAAGCATTTCTTCTAATAATACTCATTGTTATGTTGGTTATTTAGCACCATTTTGCTTTAATCCACCTGCAGGGTCCTTTAACAATGAACCTGGTTGCCACTCCTCAGAGGTGGGTCACCACACCAGCCTGGGGCAGCTCATTCCTGAAGGGCAGCACCCCATGGAAGGGTCCCATGCTGAAGCAGTCTGTGAGGAGCTGCAAGGTGGGGGAAAGACTCACACTGGAGAAGTCCATGGAAGCCTCCCATGAGAAGGATCCATCAGGGGAAGAGTGTGAGGAGTTCTCCCCCTGTGGAAGAAGCACCAGAGGAGATGTGTGTGTGTAATACCCATTCCCCTTTTGCCTGTGCCAGCTGGGCAGAGAAGATAGAGAAGTGAGAATAATGTTAAGTCTGGAAAGGAGGGAGTGGTGGGGGGAAGGTGTTTTTAACATTTGTTTTACTTCTCATTATCCTACTGTGATTTAATTAGTAATAAATTAAATTAGATTCCCCAAACAGTCTGTTTTGCCTATGACAGTAACTGCTGAGTGATCTCTCCCTGCCCTTATCTCAATTTATGTCTTTCATTATATTTTCTCTCTCCAATCCAGTTGACATGGGAAGTGATAGAGCAGCGTTGGTGATCATCTGGCATCCAGAAAGGGAAAACACCATCTAAGTTTAGAATATTCAGCTCATTAAATGAAAGATAATCACTTTACTATAAGAGTTTCAAACTACACCATGTTTTGTAGACTCCTCAGCTTTGTCTATTAGAGTTACTTCTGTTAGCTACCATCTGAACAGTAACTTTTCATTCCCTATAATTTAATGAATCTTCTGCATATTCCCTCTTCTTTCTCTTATCTTTCTTTCCCAGTCCTAAGTCATGGTAGTTTAATCTCTGTCTTTCTTCTAACCCATTTTTTTTTTCCTTTTTGGAAATAGTGATACATTCCTTTTCCCTTTTCATTATAGTGACAAGTTCCTTATACCTATTAAAAAAACAAAAGGAAAAAGAGGAAAAAAAATGCTTATGGGATTCTAAAATTGATGCCTCACATTCATCAGTAAATATATATATATATATATATATGAGAACAAATCCTCAAGTTCAAATGATAAGTAGAAAAACTATTAAAAACAGTCAGAATCAATGAAGTGAGTTAACAAATCACAGTTTGGACAGTAAAGACACTAAAACACTTAAAACTTACCTCACGACAAATAGAAAGAGAAATGTTTCAATCAGCTAGATATCTTAAATTAAATTCCCTCCCTAATCAAAGAAACCCTTCAAAGGCATGCTGAGTCAGGCACAGCTCACCATGAATAAAAGGTTTCTGCTTTTCCTTTTTTTTTTTTTTCCCATTATTCTCCTTTTTATACTTGGGCGCCTCAGTAGTATTTTAATGTTTAATGATGATAGTTTTTCTCCATTCAATAGTTTGATTTGAATAATGGTCTGCATAATGCTACAAAATGGTGTATGGTAATGTTTCTTTATCACCTGAGGCAGTAGAGTTTGTTTCTCCAAAGAAAGAAATTTTCATTGGACAGGCAACATAACAAAGTAAATTCCTGAACTCCTGCAGGGCACTTTTATCTGTTACACTCATGACATTTTAACTGAAAGTGTGTAGATCTAATTAGTCAGAAGCAAAAATGTAATCAATACTGATTTATGAATATTTCCCACATGTAACACTACTTGTTTGGGCAGAATAAATTGTTACTTGTATAGTTTAATCTCTGTGATTTCTTATTGCTCTTTGTTCATAAAAATAATAACCCTATTTGTTAGAACTGAAAATTTCCAACTGCAGACATCTGAAACACATATTTTTCTACATGTATATGTGCAGATGTCTACAGTTGCTCTGGGGACAAGAAACTCCAGGCTCAGGGTTCTTATATAAGAGGAATGAAACCAGATCAGCCCCTGACTGAAGATTGCTTGTGATGTTGTGAGAATTAATGCTAGCTAGTTGCCAGTCATTCATCTGTTCTTTTACAGATTAATTTCTGTGATCTCTAGCCCCAAGCAAGCCTGAGAATATTAGAAGCATCACAGTCTTGTAGGCTGGCATCCCTTTGAAAGTGAGATATTTTTAATCATTTTAATTGCCTTTCCCTTGACCTTTTCATTTCTGCCATAGCTGCCTTGAAACACACCAATCTTCAATCAATATTCCATGTGCTGGTACCTCATAATTTTTATTTTGTCATCTTTTTATTGATACCTTAATTTACATTTCTGCCTAAAGTTTGTAAGTTTTCTTTTTATACCATTTTGTGACTGTGCCAGCATCCCCAACAATGTCTAAATAGCTTTTCCTGAGTTACCACCAAAAGAGATGGATCATACAGCCAAAGAGAGAAAAAGGGAATCTGTAAGAAGAAGCTTAGAAGATGAGTGGTTTTGCTCACACCAGAGTTCTAGGAAGTGTTATTCACTTTTTTCAAATAGCAAGTGATAGGAGGAGGGGAAATGGGCTCAAGTTGCACTAGTGGAGGTTGAGATTGGAAAATAAAGTTATATTAAAAACCACTGTCAAATGGTCATTACAAAATATTTCTCTTGGGAAAGAAAACTTTTAAAGTGAAATGCAATGATTTTTGGGAAATTTTTGCTTCCAAAGAACACAAGAAAAGACTGAAGCATGGAGTCCCTCTCTCAAGAGTATTAGACACAAAAGTTTTGATTTTTTCCAAATGACTTTGCTATTTCTTCTTTGGAGAATAATTTTATGTTTCTGTATTTCAAGCACATCATCTACCTCCTCTTGGCTCCAAATTACAGCAAATCTATTACAAGTCAAAAAATCAAACAGAATACTTTATAAGATAAACCCCCTAGCTCATTCCAAATAGAAAATTTAGCAAAATGAAGGATGACAGTGACACAGTTATTTGCTTTATGCATTTATAAGGATTTAGGAAATACTAAATCTTTTTCAAGTTTCATCTTATTTGTAAAATATATTTATTTTACAATTTATGATGTAAAAATTTTTGTATACCTTAAAATTTCCAAAACACATAGATAGATGAACTTAATGGTAAAACTCAAACAGAACCAATCTCTCTGATGAACTAAACCTCTTCTTATATGACATAATTAGTTCTACAGACTTCTGTGAAAAGTAATCTGAGGCAGAATAATTTAGGAACATATTTTTTAAAATATGAGAATAGCAACCGAATGTGTTATCTCCTGGTGACTGAGAAAATCAAAGTGAAGCCTTTAAAAAAGCTAAATTACATCAAGGGAGTACAGATGAGAGGTTACAATGGAATAATGAAGAATAATGAAAAATACAAACCAATCAATGCAGAAGCAAATAGGATCTTCAGCAACTCCACAATTAGGAGGCCATACAATGGCAAAATATACTCTTTAGTAAATCTAAAAAGACAGAAATTAGTTTGCATGTGTGAGGTTGTCTTCCCTGTTATTCAATCACTCAGTAAAAACTGTCTGTTTATTGAGTCTAAAAAGTGAATAAAGCTGACAATGGCTCACTCCTAGAAAAGCAAAATAAAACGCAGTTAAGATCATATGAAACTGATAGTTATTGTGCTCTTTAAAAACATATAGCTTTTTTTTTTTATTTTAACATCACTTTAAAATCAAACTGCCACTTTATGAGTAGCAACAATTTTACACGAGGTTTTCACTGCCATTCAAATTGATTGTAGTTTCATGTTGAATAATGAATGTAAGTAGTGTTTCAAGCCTGCAGGAAGCACTACAGTAATTTTTATTAAGATGACAAGGCTGTGAACTGTCACACATCGCTTCTTAGTTTTTTGGGGGTTTTTTGGTTGTTTTTTGTTTGTGGGGTTTTTTTTTGTTTTTTTTTTTCATGCAGTTAAACACAATCTATTTACTCTAATGAAACTTAATCTTCACTTGGATATATCAAATGTATCTGGGTATAGGATGTGTAATAAAAAATGACCAGAAAACTGCTTAAGGCAACTTTGTTTTGGTAGCTATAAGGAAGAGAATTGCCTCTTCCTGGTTTTTGGGGTTTTTTTGTTGTTGTTGTTTCTTTAATTTTGTGGGGTTTTTTTGCACCATAAAACAATATATACCTTTCCAGGACACTGCAGACCTACTTGAGAATCTGGTCTGATGGCACAATCTATTCCTCATTTGCACTGCTCAGTGAATACATCAAAGCTACCAGGGCCTATGAATAAAGGGGCTTATTCAAACTTCACATATTATTATCTGAGTGTCCCTTGTGGAAACTGCTGACTCTAATAAATGCATTTTGGCTAAGCAGGTAAAATATTTCACTAAATTAGATTAAATGCAATTTTGCAATTCAGATGGCACTGTTTTTTGATTGGCACTATACAAAGAAGTAGAAACCCAGTGATTTACAAAGTGAAGAGGCAGAGATCCATATATTACTATACGTCCTGATACCTCAAGTAAAGAAGACTGTCTTTGCAAGAAAATAAATTTACCCAAATTGAGCTTTCTAGTTTTGTCAAATTATTATGTGTGCTGGTTTAGTATTTGTTCATTTGACATATTCACATGACACTGGAAAAGCTGCTTCCAAATTCAGCAGAGTGCCATTGAGATCTCAAAGTAAAATGTAAAAGTATTTCCTTTTTCTAAAATTAACTACAGTAATTAATCTAGAAAAATTATTTTATCATGGTCAAGCAAGCAAACAAACAAACAAAATCAATAGTTCCTGTATTTGACTAGAAGAATTTCCATAATCGTCTTGAGCTCCTTAAGAAAAATAATAAAAGTAAATCAGTGTACATTGATTTTTAACTTTTACTATTAGATTATTGAAATATTAGTGCAATCTTTTCATCTATTTTAAAGCAGTAGCAAGACTTGTCACTATTTAGATGTAAAAGAGAATATATTGCTAGCAAGGTTTTTGATTTATGAATTGCATTAAGCATTGACTCATTTTTCCCAAACACAATAAAGATTTTCCACTTGTAATAACAAGATGTACAGAGATAAAGAATAACAAAACCAGTAAGCCATATGATAATTTGGCCTGGCTATTTGATATCATAGTTTTCTGTAGATGATCTTGCTGTGTAGGATACAGTCTCTTAATAACAAAACCAGTAGGCCATATGATAATTTGGCCTGGCTATTTGATATCATAGTTTTCTGTAGATGATCTTGCTGTGTAGGATACAGTCTCTTAATAACAAAACCAGTAGGCCATATGATAATTTGGCCTGGCTATTTGATATCATAGTTTTCTGTAGATGATCTTGCTGTGTAGGATACAGCCTCTTAAATAAGAATTGTAACTTCCTGTATGACAAAATTAAGATTCTTAAAAAAAAGGCAAGTCATATTGAGAGGCTGCATCCTATTGAAAACACTGATCCCAACAACATGTAGCATTCTCTTGTACTTTCTTTGCTTGAAAATTTATTAAAACTCACATTTGAAATTAAAAAAAAAAGTTACTGAAGAAAACATATTTCCTGTTCTCAATAAAGATTACATGTATGGTATTTTTTGATGGCTATCTCCTGTAAATATCCATATTGCTATGAGAAGTGGTGAGGACACAGTTGTGCTCTGGGTTTCCCTGCTGCCTCCGTGGCTCCACTGAGAGCACTGGGCACTGGCAGAGTGGGGGGAAGCAGCAACACTGAACTGTGGCAGCTGGACAGCTGAGGCAACGTGATGCACATGGACCTGCTCTAAACTCTCATGTAAACAGGAACATTTTGGTTTATTCTGGACTGTGCTTGGAGAGATGATATTCTTTTCAGAATATTGAAAGCCCAGCATCAGGGACAATATGTCTGAGCTGTCATGTTCCACACTGCTTCTCACTTCTTTTGCACCCAAACTCGTTATACCCGAGAGAGCCTTACAAACCATGCCTTAGTAATGTTACTCACTATTTTTTGCTTTGATGGGCCCTTTGGGGAACTTGTCTGAGAAAAATTGCAGGATATGTCCAGGGTTTATTGTCTGCAAAAGGCAACTTCAACTCAACAAGACACTATAACACATTGTACAAAAAGAACATTTGTTGCAGACAAAATTAACCTTAAAATTCTTGCATGTAGATTACATTAATTAAGGAGAAAAGGAAATATGACTATATTTTGAAATCCTTCTGTTTCAGCTTACATTTTCATTGCTTACGTTCTTTGTGTTAAGAATGTATTTATAGCTGTTCTTGGTAACATGCATCCCAGAAAATATGGACAGATGAAGGCACAAGGTAGTTTTAGAATTGTAAAATGTGGAAGAAAAAAAAAAAAAAAAAACAAACAAGTCTTTATGGAACTTGTGGGTGGTAACAAGGGGTTTTTAAACTTGATATCTGTGTCTGAAAATCAAAGTCCCGGTGGATAAAGGTAAAAGTCACATAACTGACAAAATTCCTGAGTGACTGAAAACTTGCATCTGTTCTTTATAGATTCATCTTTAAGATTTCTCACTAGAAAACAGCAGTTGAAAAGATTATCTTATAGCAGTACTAAATAATAGACTGTTCTGCGACATTCAAAGGTCTGAGGCTCCCTGTGGAACTAATGACATTTGTACAGCAAGTCAGGCTGCTTCTGCAGAGGATGGTGGAAGAGGGAGAATGGTAGTTTTTTGACAGAATGTTAACCCCAAGTTTCCAGATTTTCTAAAAGATAACTTCAAATAATAGAGCTCTAATAACACTTCTAATAAAGAACCAACGTCTTAGATGAATTTTAAACTCATACACTTCCACTGATTTTGATGTTCACAGCGGATGCGCTGTCTCTGACACTTGGGAGAGAGGAAATAAATGCCATATTGCTGGGCTCTGACAACAGATCAGTAAGGTACATTTTCTCAGAAGATATAATAAGTGCTTTATTAAGGACACTTCCTTTTGCTTGTCATTGCAACTCTATTTTTTCTTTTCTTTTAAACACCAAAGTTTAAAAGGTTTCTCTGGACTTTTTTGAAGTAATGGCTAGCTCAGCCATTAGGCATTGTCATGGCCTCCAAATGAGACCTGTTCCTATATTTAATCCACTTCTATACTGAAAAAAATATTAAGGGAGAATTAAATCATGGGCTTATCTCACCCAGGAGACAATTTGACCTTACATGTCCTGAATGCCCTTAGTACAGGGCTGTAACATGTGCAGGAAAAATATTGGGAAGAGTCTTCATCTCTCTGATTGAATCTGAGGAAAATTGCAGCTGGGAATTTGAGTCAGAGGGAAAGAAGGCAAGTGAACTTGCTTGTCTCCTGGAAGAGAGAAGAACTCAGCTCCAGACCTCATGCCTGGTTGTGTTTTACATCCACATCTCTTTGGCTAGCCCTGCTCACTGGGAATCTTTTTTCAGTGTGTGATAGCGCAACTTCAAGCCAAGGGTTAAGAGTTTACTCGTCTCTGATATCCCACAATCCTAGCACTCAAGCCTGTCTCCCTGTGTATGAGAGTCAAATTATTTCAGAACAAGATGGGTCTACTGAGGAAAACTGGCACCAAAATATTTGTAAAAGTCACTTTGTTCCGCTGCTTTCTACCACCCACTGCCTGATGCAGCTGTCTGTGAGGACAAGCACAATGACCTGCTTTGTAGACTTCTTTAGGGATTTAAACAGAATTGGGCAGCTATCTGTCTAAAGTCATATAACAAGAGAACTCAGTTGGAAGAAGAGCATTATCTTCTCAACAGGGCAGCTAAATCTGTGTTTAAGCACTCAGTCAATTTCTGCCTCAAGAAACTGGAGAGTTAGGCAGTGTTAGAAGTAGACGTTCTTGATTACTGTCTGAATCTTGAACCAAGAGCCCAAATTCCCAGCTGAGACGTGTTTCCCAGGGCTGCATTTAGCCCCATGAGCAGCCAGAATTATCTACCTGCACTTGCTCTGTTACCTCAAAACCTGCTCAGTCTTTCTCTCTCTAAACATAGGCATGCAGAGAAACTAAGACTTACACCAAAAAGGTTTTAGAGACGTGACAGTATTTCTCACTAGGATTACAAAAGGGATAAAGAGAGGGATTTACTGTGCATTAGTAATAATATGGCCCTTCAGGGTCAGCCTGTGCTCTGAAAAACATTTTCATGAAATACTACACACTGTCTAGCTAGCAGAGTAACAAAGTATGTTTGGACAGGGGACCAGCATTTTAACCAAACTAGTCATGCTATCTCTCCAACTATATACTCATGTTACCTATGTCAGCTAAAATACAGACTTAGAACAAAAGTTCCCCTAAGGCATAATGTCACATATGTACTGAGTATACATATTTTCTCTTGTAGCTCTTTACATTTCCAAATGTTTGGTGTAGACAAACAGCTTTTTAGATGTACTGGCCTAAGTGATTTACTATACTGAAATCATTCATGCCCTCCTCTCAACTGCCATATGAGAAAGTGGTTTTTGTCAGCATAAACTTCCTGAACAAACTTTAAATCTTAACGTTTGTAGCTGTTACAAAGAAAGTCAGTAATGCCTTGCATTGTTTTGGCTTTAAAGATTCCTTTTTAATTTTGCTCACTTTTTCTTTGTGATTCCAAATTGACAGATGGAGTTCTCATGTTGCTGAGATATTTAAAATCAGAAGTAGTAAAAAACTTATTCAAATTTTAAAACAAACCAACCCCAAACCTTCTGCCCTAGACTCCTGTTCCTTTTTAAATAACTGAAGAAATCTTTCTTTTTGTATGGAAATATCTGAAAAAAATGCACCTTCTCCTTTTCTGTTAAACAAGTACTCATCCTGTATTGCTTCTGCTCAATACATGGAAAATTAAGTAGGCATATAAAGGACAGAAAAAAGCAAATTAATAAATTTCAAAAATCTTGATTCTTCTTTTTTACCAAACAAAAGCTAGAAGCTAATATTACACAAGGCAAAGTAGACTGAAGTGAAGTGGATCCAGCCTTGATTTGCACTGTATCAATATTTTCTGAAAGAAGTAATTACGGTTTCAGTGTTCAAGCTGAAAGCTCAAGTGTTATGGAGACGAAACCATATTAAAAAAATCCTGCAAAAAATATTATGACTGTTACAAACCAGTTTGCTCCTTTAGTTTTACTGGTGGTTGCCACATCCCCCTACTCTGCATTTCCTGAATCTGTTATAAGAGCACAGAAAAAGTGCAAATGTAGAGGCCCTTTCTTCTTTAGATTCCATCATAAGCTCTCATAAAGCCAATAATGCTTTCCCCACTTCTAATGGTTCAGCATTGATTTCTGTTACATATATCTGTGGTCCTGCAGGTTTTAGACTTTCCTTTTTTCCTCTCAATGTTTTCATTACTTGGTAAATGACAATTTGACTTTCTGAAATTTAATCCATACAAATTTTACGTGAATATGCTTTTAAGAAAATTTTCCTTTTCTGTGTTGACTTTCTCATTTCAATAATGTGCTCTGGAACTGAATCCAAATTATTTTTTGTGGCACTAATGATTCTTAGAAATTGTCCAAAGAAAAAGGCCAGAAAAGCAGAAATTATGCCACTGGGTTCTTCCAAGCCTCTTACTTCTCTTGATAAATACTGCATCAAAGCTTACCCTATAAGGCAAACAGTTTCCCTGCTCTTGAGTGCTGTGGTTTTAGTTTGTTTTTAACAATTTCTCAAATGAGTCTGCCAGCAGGCCCATGATCTATCCAGCAGTGATAACAGTGTGCAATACATAACCTTTTTCTACACAGCTTCCCTGCTCTCTTTCTGTGTCGTAGTTGTCTCTGTATGCCATTGGGCATAATTCCAAGCTTAGGACTTTAGCCAACTCCAAATTTCAGGTATTATTACTGCACCATTAAAAAGCTTCTAAACTTCAATTCTTCAACAGCTTCAGCATAAAAGACTGCATACTCTATCTCCATCTTTTTAACTAGTCTAATTCCCTTTATCTCCTCTAATAAATTGCCAACAGACACAGACTTCCCTCTTCTAAAGTGCAGCATACTCTGCTAATTATTTGTATTTAAAAATTGTAAAAGAAAAAATATTACTTAATTATCACTATATTCTGCATTGCTTTAAAATTAGCCTTCATTTGTGTTGCAGCAGAACCTGATGGGCCCCAAAGGGAGTAGAGTATTATTGTGCTTTTTGCTACAGGAACACAGAACAAGGATCAATCTCAGTCCTAAACAGCTATTAGCTGCGTCAGGCAGAAGGATTGTTCTACCTTGTTTAACAGATGCCGTACCAAAGCACAGAGATTAAACAATTTGCTCAAGAAAATCCATGGCAGAATTGAACCCAGGTCTCTTAAATCTGAGCCAGATGTCCAGTTCAAAAGATGTCCATTTGTCTTTCTTAAGATAAGTCACATTCTGTAAACATCTATGTCTTATCTGCTGCCTCAGTGTACCCTGACTCAGCAGATATTTCCTGTAGCTATTTCACACATGAAAACTTTGAAACCTCAGGACATTCAGACTGTGGAATTAAAAAAAAAAAAAAATGTAGACTTGCTATTGCCATAGCCAGGGTTTCATGTCTGACAGAAAAAAACTGACACAAACACAATTCACATTCATTGCTGTAAACAAGATGTAATGGAGCAGCCTTGCAGCAGCCATGATTGTCACATATCATCATTGCTCTATTTCCATATAATTAATTCCTTGTGAAAGGTACCATTATAATAAAACAATTCAAAATAATCTCCCAACCAGTGTTTCTGCCTGGAAACAACACATCACAGTCAGGAGAATGGTGTCAGATAACAACACTCCCCTTGTTCTGTACCAGAGCCAACAAGCTCTGTATCCATCAGCGCTGCAACCAGCCAACCCACAATAATGAGATTACTGGAAACATCTGTAATGGAAACTGAACCTATAATTTCAAGATATTTTACAAATAGAGCAGGGGCAGAAGAACACACAGTGGAATATGGGATATTTGTACCAGAGATACTTGTGAGCTAGTTTATATCTGTATGTATGTTAAGCAGTGGGTCTTACACCATCCTCAACAGAAGACATTATCGGTCAGGGTGAGTATTCAAGTGTTTTTAAAGAAAACCTGGACTATGGGACTATTTTCTGAATTCATATTACCTGGAAACTGATCTCAAAGACAGGAAGGTCAATAATTTATATTTGCTTATGACATTTTGGATAAAATCTTCTTTGATACCTCAATATAAACAGGAATAATATTATGTTTAATTTTTTTTCTTTGAGAGTGATGTATTGAAATAGTTTGGTCAGAAATAGAAACATCAACAGAGCTACACTGCTACTTCTATGTGTGTTAGTATATTTCTCTGTGCTCAGCCCTGTACTGAATCATCTACACACATCCTAAAAGCCCCCAGGGTGTCAGAGGGTTGAGGCATGAAATATCTTCTTAATAAGGTCAGTTTGTTCAATCCTTTCCTTCTCAGGTCACAGAACAGGAAAAAGTGATCCTTTCAGACCTATAGGGTTTTGAGTAAAATTTCTAAATTGAAGTGTGTTAAATCAGATTTGAATCCTTTCTAACCTGAGCCCATGTTGTTCAGAAGGAGGTTTTACTGCAAGTAATTTTGGACTGTGGCATTTAACAAGCAAAGTCCACCGGAAAGATTTAAAAAATTTCAGTGGTGTTGTAAATGAATACTCCAGTTTAATAATTAAAGAGATTTATTATATAATCAAAGTATAAATTTAGGAAAAGCCACAAGCAATACAACTCTGAGCCAGGCGATCAGAGTTGGGGAGTGCCAGGATTTGGTCTGTACCACACCAAAATTCCCCGTGGGTATCTGAATATCAGTTCTAAGATGTTTGCTTTTAGACAGTCTTTTGGGCTCTGGAAGGAGTCCTTTTAGCATATTATCATAGTTTTTCTTTCTTGCTGCTGCATTTCTCAGAACTGGTGAATAATTGCTGAAATCCTGTCAGGTGAAGATTTTCTGGGATAAACTTCTGACATTGAATATTATCTTATCAAATGTTTCCTGCTGAGGTCTTCGTCAGATGAGAAATCCCTTTAAATATACATCTCTGGAGACAGTGCCCTCCTGGTGATTGAGTTTCCATTTTTATCACCTAGCTTATCACTGCTTGTTGTCTGACACTGGCCATAATACACAAAATTCTTGTGGTTTTAATTTCTTTTAGCACAAATTATTTCATAACATATATTACAGTGGGGCAGAATAGCAAACAGATACAAGCACAACACTGTGATTTCTTTTGTTAGCCACAGGGAAGCTCAGAAAGGGACATCCTTCTGCTGCTATTCATGACAGAATATTCCCTCAGAAAGTTAACACATTCTTAAAAAAAAGTTTTAGAGTATGTTAATGGTTCTTTTTGCAAAGCTACATTAGGAATTTCCATGCATCTCTGAAAGAACCTGCCACAGTATTACAGTATATACCCTACTATTACAGTAGTAATTGTGCTAGTCAATGTAATAAACTTAGGTGCAGCCCTAGTGACTAGAGGGTCCTGGTTTGAATCTTTGCAGTTTTCTCTAACAGCTCAGTCAGCAGGATGGTCTGAAAGGTAAAACACTCCCTGGGAAGGTGAAAAGTGCATCAAGCAGAAGCTGGATTTGAATCTCAGCCTCCATGACCCCAGCTCACACTTGCACTGTGATCCACTGGGGAAGGAGCCCCACACTGTTGGGTCTCACACCTCTCCATAGCACTTCCATGAAGGAAATCTTTTAAAAGGTCGTTCCCAAGCTCTAGGAGTCTAATGTATTTCTTGACTATTTTTTATGCTTATGTGTTATTACTAAAAGGGAAAAAAATGGACAAAATATAGAGCAATGCATTTGCCAAACTTACCAGTGTAGAAAACTCAATATTACCTAACCACAAAGTCATAAATTTACGAGTATGTATATATTAAAAGTTGGATTTATTATATTGTATAAATTACTTATATATATTACAAGTTGGTTTATTATTTTTAACATAAACACTAATACAGAATTCTGTTTGACTACATAAGTCTGGACTGTGCATCATTCATTTGATGGCTAAAATAAATAAAATTATTTTCTGATTTCTACTATTCAGTCAAATATACATAAACCTTTACTAGCAAAAATGATGAGAAAACCTACTCTATTTTCTACAAAACATTATAGAATTGTGGAAACATTCTGTACTTCACCTATTTATTTGTTTTACAATTAATTTTTTTTTTCTTTTCAAACTTTTCCCCAGCGTCTTTCAACTGCAGTTAGAATTATTAACAGAGTCACCTCTCTTGAGGTTGTACTTAATAAAAAAGGACTAAATAAGTAATAATTTCTAAAAGAGCTGTTCACATAAGGTCTAGAAGGGTCTTAAAGGCACTGCATAGCTCATCATCCAAATTTACTTCTCACAATATATTCAGTAATACTCTTCTTTTGTCTTGCTATATAGAAAATGCAAAAATAAAAAATTCCTACAATTTTATTCTTTGGAGTAGTAGAAAGCCATTTTTCTGATTCTTTCCTATATGCTCACAGGATCTTGCTAGAAACAGGATCTTGGCTCATTTAGTGCTGTGGGAAGTAGGCTGTGATTCTCACATCTGCTTGCAAATTCACAGAAAAGGACAATTGAATGAAAATAAAACTATCTTTTTCAGCTTATGACTGGATTTCACTAGCCTTGTTTACAGTAGTAATGCCACTGAAGCTGGAATATGAGTTCAGTTTTGGATACGTGGAAGTGATGGTCCAGCAGATTTCTCTGTTGCAAAAAACTGTGCCTTTCAAAATCCCTGTAGGAAACAAGACTTAAACACAGAGTGCTTAACATTTAAAGCTACAGTGGGTAAATAAATTTGGATTTTAAAAAGCTGTGCATACTTCCATGTAATATTAAGAGCAATACATCTTCAATGAAAAGTGATTGTCCATGAATAAAAGGTAATATGAATTTCTCTTGATGCCAGTTTTCTTTGAAGCCATAAAATCTCTATCAAATGCAGACAAGCAAAGCAAGCTCCTTGCTAAATGTCAAGCAAATGGTCAAGTACTTGTAAACACAATCTGAGGAGGCTGTTGACTATATGGTGCAATGCCACCATTTGGAACCAACTACAACCAGCAATGTAAAATGGTACACAGTTACATACGTACACACATCTAAATACTGAAACCACCTAGCTCCCAAAGTTATTTATTTTAATATTTATATGGGTTTAAATAGTGTCACTGGTGGTTTTTTTTCATTGAATTGTCACCTCTCTGGCAGTTACATGAGAAGCTGTCAATGCAAACAAGTTTAATATATCAGTAAAAAAAAATCTAACTACACAAAAATGACACTTTTAAAATTATTTTTTTTTTCTTCCTATAGCTATTCATCATTCATTCCTCTTGTCAACACTTGATCCTTTATGCCACATTTCCTTTTATTCAGTGTCTTACCTTAACTGGTGATATTAAGTCTGAATGAATTCTTCTGTCTGAGACAAAGAAAGAAAATAAAATATACATTAGCTGTGTTGCAGCTTCCTGAAATTTCAACACTGTCCATGGTCATTTGAAGATAGGAAAAAGAAGAAATTCAACAAAAACAAAGACTTTGTTTTTCAGTATCTTCTAGACTGATGTTTGTCTTTCATGATAAAGATAATCTCATTTTCTATTCTTATTCACCCTTTGACTTGTTCTGCCCCTCAACCCATGAGTCGGTACCAGTCTCTTGCTATGTCTGTATTGCACAGATGAATACAACAGGTTCATTGAGGCCATCAAATCCTCTCATAAAATTCACTATATTTTATGCCAGCAAGTTGAAAGCTTCTTCTAAGCTTCAAGTAGAGGTGTCCATATTCCATCATCAAATCACTCAGTTCTTGATATGCAACTTCTTAAGCTATCCATTCCTACTATTCATTATTTTGTATTATTTTGTTAAATCCTGTATATATAAAAAGTCCATCTGTCTGAAACTAAAATCATGACATAGATCACGAGCTGTCTCTAGACTAGTAAATATTGAAGGACCATAAAAAAAATTTCATAGAGCAAAACAGCAGATGACAGTGGTAAGGGGCTTGAAACACAAGCCCTGTGGGGAATGACTGAGGGAACAGGGGTTGTTTAGCCTGGAGAAAAGGAGACTCTGGTGACCTTATCACTCTCTACAACTGCCTGAAAGGGGGTTGTAGTCAGGTGGGAGTTGGTCTCTTTCTTTAGGCAGCAACTGACAGAACGAGAGGACACAGTCTCAAGCTGTGTCAAGGGAAATATAGGTTGGGTATTAGGAAAAAGTTTTGATGGAAAGAGTGATCAAGTACTGGAATTGTCTGCCTGGGGAGGTGATGGAAACACCATCCCTGGATGTGTTTAAAAAAAGACTGGATGTGGGACTCGGTGCCCTGGTTTAGTGGAGGTGTTAGGGCATGGGTTGGACTCGATCTTGAAGGTCTCTTCCAGCCCAGTGATTCTGTGATTCTGTGATTCTGTAACCTGATGCCCACACTGTGTTTCAGGCATTCAACTAGATGAAATATGGCCCTGTGAGCTGAAAACCCATTAGGACCATGTTAAGTCTTTGAGAACATCTTCTGGTTCAATTTCATCTGAAAACAATCAATTTTGCACACTTTAAAGTTTTTATGATTGAACCAAACTCAGTCAGCAGACAGAATCAGATTTGCTGCAAAAACACAATTCTAATCTAAACCAAAAAGCTAACAGAGCTGAAGGCACTTTCCCCTCACATTTTTGTGCATTAGGTGGCTCCTTATAGTAAGTTTGGTGATTAATATTGAACTGCTAGCATTCCTTTAAAAATCCTAAAAATATAAATATAAATAGCAAGAAAATTAGTCATTCTGAGTATTTTTTTGTTTTTCATTTATTGAGATTTCTAATTCTATCTAATTCCTCTCAACAGACATTTATCACACATTCCTGAATATGCAAAAATGTCCCTTAGGAAGTATGTTTTCCTAGTAAAACAGATTTAGAATGATCTGAGGCTGAAAATGGCTAACCTGATATAAAACTTAGTTTTTTATATAACAAGCATAAGATTCAGGAAACCACCATTTTGAAAAATCCTGCCTAACAAGAATTTTTAGACTAGGAAACTAAAAAGAAAGCCATTTAAAAAAATAAAATAGTTTGGTAGTGACAAGTGACATTTATAATTGTTAAACTAGAGCAAGATACCAACTAAAAATCAACATACTTGTTTTCATGGTTTCTCTTGATTTTTTTTTCCTATTTTCTAAATTGTTTTGTTTGTGGTTTTTTGGTTGGATGGTTGGTTGGTTTTTTGGTTTTGGTGTCCTCAAATAAGTTGAAATGTGTTTTGTATTCTACATGTAAGGTCATTCAAATGGGAAAAAAATCACAACCAACTAACAAGCCAAAAGCACTTCAAATTAATATGTTTTATTTTAAACTGTAAAAGTTTTTCAAAATGTTCATTTATGCACACAGTGTGAAGTTTAAAACCATTATATTTTGCTGATAGACTTTTCAGAATTAAATCCAGCAGCTCTAGGATTGGGTTTAAAAACAAACAGCACATCTCATCTTCGGATGGAAATTTGCCTCTGAGATGATTGCACAGAAAGAAACACAGAAACATACACAATTTTGAGTGACTGGCTTTCTACAGATCATCTCATAACACCAGTGTCACAGAGCCTTTCCATAAAAAGCAATTCTGCTTCTAAGTTATGATTATTAATACTGCTGTGGGTGGTTACATGAGTTGCAAAGAGATTTTGCCTGACAGTCTCGAAAACTGTGACTAATATGGCTAATTTGTAGGCTTAAAAGAAGTTGATCAATCTTTTAAAGAGTCTTAATTTGTTCAAACTTTCAATTAAACCTTGCTATAAGTAGCCTTTTAAAAAATAATTCTAGAATTTAATGTATTTCCAGGTTTGTTTTACACTAGTAATTATTTAACATCAAATCTACATAAACCTTGGAATATTTTATCTTATGGTATCATAGCTTTCTCTGTGTCACTGAACTGTGACAATAGACCAGAAGCAATTTCAAAACTGTCATTTTATCAAGTTCATGCTTTGATTTTTGAATATTTCACATAATTTTAGTGATGCATGCATGTCTAGGATTATCAGGGAAAAAATAGCACATAAAAATCACTTTAATGGATTTCTCCTCATGTCTTAAAAAAGATAGAAATAAAATGCTATTGCTTATTAGCACCACCACACAAACATTTGGTGAGGAGGGCTTCTTCCAGGGGGCTAAACTGACTGGAGATCTCTTCCAGTTTCATTAATTCTAAACAAAAAGGAATTTTCCAGTCCTATTTCAGCTTCTTACCTAAGTTCAACCTGCTTTAAGTAGTGATTAAGGACTGATAAAATTACGTGTTTTCAAAGAGTAGGCAGTAGTGAACCTAGAGTGCAGACTAAATACTGTAAGAAATAAGGGGCAGGAGGTCTAAGAGAGAACAACAATACAGTTTTATATATGGTCTGAAGTGAGTGAACATAAATCTGTTTTGAAGTGAAGGACTGTATAATATCACCATTACCCAAGCACATGTAAACTATTTCTGAGCCATATGGGAAACAGAGAGCCAAAAATCCTCAGGCATACTGAAGAGATGTAGTGCTCTTTACTTTCTGTTACTACAGAATATGAAATACGAGTGCCTCACTAGGAGATTGCTAAGTTGAATTATAATTTTTTACAATCAGAGGGTATCCACACCTATTCTTCATAAAAAGTGGAAGTCTGTCAATGTTGCAAATCTACAGGATACACCCAGCTAGTGAAGAATTCTTATGAAGTGAGAAACAAAATCCAGTTAGTATACATAACTGTACTTGGGTTCATTATCCCACATCTGGCTACTCTGGAATAGACAGCAGCAGATGAAAGACAACAAAAGCTTGCCTAAAAATATATGTTAAGACAGCACATTAACGCCTAAGCACTGCACAAAAATAGAGATCCAGCACAGTACATATTCTGTTTGTTAATTCACTCATCAAGCCTTTGTCCTCAGTTTAAAATTCCTAAAATACAGTGTAGATAACACAGCTGGAAATGTTTAATTAAAATATTTCTTCTGCTTTGGTGAAACTTAATTCTCTATTGAATCATATTCAGAAACAACTCCTTTGCTGAGAAACAATCAGGGAAGGCAGGATTCCCAAGTGTGCACCCAGTTCCCCATACCTAAGAAAATATCAGAGATTATCTCAGTTTTATTGTCAGGAAATACCACCACAGAAGTAAAAGACTTCAAAACAGAATAATCAGGGAATAATCCTTTCCTCATGAGTCTCCTTCAGAAGGATGTGCTCAAGTTATTGTAGAATCTGCAATCAGTCCCCAAACACCATTGGGATAAGAATGGAAAATAACCAAGTTTTGCACATTTTACAAGAATCAGAAAACTTTAGTAACTTAATTTGGATAACTAACAGAATTGGAGCTGAACGGTTTCTATGATGTCACTCAGACAGTTAAAAGTTGGCCATTGGCTAATTGTGTACATGCACACAGAGGACTTTTTGCACAAATAGTTGAATGTGAGCCTATGTGGAAATCTGATGAAAGCAGAAAACACCATCTGCTTGAGTATCACCCTGCATACCAGAACCCAAAGAGTAGACAAAGGTTTCTGAACTCCTTACAGGACAGACTTTGATCGGCCAACAATATTTGCACAACACTAGCACTATTGTAATCATAGTTTAACCTCTTCCAAAATTTTTCTGAATTGTTTTTTGCAGCAGAAAACTTGGTAATCTCTGGCTCACTTAACAGCAAGGGAAAGGCCAGCAGGTTTTGCCAAACACCTACAAGTGTTTTGACATATTACTTCTCACAAATACAAACAGTACAGAAACTATCTCCTCTCTGTGTGGCTCCTTAACATTACAGCAAATTTCTGCTGCAAAATGATTTAGCAGTAGGGATCTCCAGAGAGAGCACCTAAAAAGAAAGACAGATGATGCAGCAGAAGCCTAGAAACCTTAAAAACAAATAAAATTTGATGTCTTTGTAAGCTCAAACTTGATGTAAGATCAAAAATAACATTCGTGTGACAGTCTTCTCAAAATCTAATGAAAAATGAGCTGTAAGTTTCATTTTCTTCCCAACCCAGGCTTAAGTATCATAATTCTAGTTCTTGGGCAAAGCTCAAAGCAAGCTAACACCTATCTTTAAAAAAAGGCCTTGAATATAACCTTCAAAAAGACCTTACAACTAATGTTGTTTCCAGTCTGTAAACAGCAGCCTACAAACCATCTTGACTTGAAAAAGCATAATGATTTAGAAACTATTTAAGAAGCTACAGAAAATTGTCAGAGCAAAGAAACAGATGCAAAAGAGTAGGTGACAATCACTTAACTTGTGCATCATAGCCTTCAACCTTGTATTGATTCAATACTGCTTAAGCTTCTTAAAATGCAAGACAAGTTATTTTCAAAGAGAAAATAAGTCCTTGATAAAGATTTCCTTTTGTTCAAATCATTGTTTTCCTGATCAGTTCTCTCCATAAATTGCAAGTTGGTCTCTCTCTTCTTTAACAGCTATGTGTCATTTTCTAAATTACATCATTGTCCTACTAGCAAGTTTCACAGACAAAATCTTGTAAAATGTGTGGTGAAGATATTTGAAGCACAATCAGCACAAGAAAATATTTTTATCACAGATGTAATTGTTTCAGAAAACTATCCATGCCCTAGCATAAACTAGGCTAGTAAAAATATATTATTCACTGTGATGTTTTATCATTGCAGCACAAGACTCTGATTTATTAGAAAAGTATGCAGACTTAGTGTACTGAGTCTGGCTGGGCTGAAGTTAATTTTTTCTTAGCAGCCCTTGCAGTGTACATCACAGTAGCTGTAGATGTGCTGATAACACACCAGTGTTTTGGCTACTGCTGAGCAGTGCTGGCAGCACCAGCCCTGTCTCTACAAGATCCTGGGAGGCAGCACAACTAGTCCAACTGACCCAAATTAACCCAAAAGGGAATTCCATACCATATGGATACATATCAGCTCAGACATAGAAGCAAAAGGAAGGAGGAGGAATGGGGGCATTTGTCATTTTACAGCATTTGCCTTCCAGAGCAGCTACTACATATGCTGAAGCCCTGCTTCCTGGGAAGTGTCTGAACATCACTCACAGATGGGCAGTAGAGATTTTTTTGTTTTGTTTTCCCGTTGCTTATGCACACAAACTTTTTTTTTTTTTTTCCCCCTTGCTTTAGTAAACTCTCATGTCTCAAACTGCTGGTTGTTTTCCATCCTATTTTTCTCTCTCCCCTGTCCTACTGGAAAGGGAAGTGATAGAGCAGCTTGGTGACCACCTGGCATCCAGCCAAAGTCAGCCTTACAGTCCTTTTTGGTACTCAGTGTAGAGCACGAGGGAGGAACCAAAAAGACTGGCAAACACCAGAGCAGCTCTCTCACTCCCCTCCACAGGTGGATGTGGGAGAGAAAATATAATCAAGGGTTCACAAGTTGAGATAAAGACCGGGAGGGGTCACTCATCAAATAATGTCACAGGCAAAACAAGTTCAAATTAGAGACATGAAATTAATTTATTACTAACAAGATCAGAACAGGATAATGAGAAGTAAAATAGGACCTTAAAAGCACCGCCTCCTTCCCCAGTGACACATGGAGACTGGGAATGGGGGTCATGGTCAGTTCCTCACCTGATGCTTCTCCCACTGCTCAGGGAGAGGAGTCTTTCCACTACTCCCCCATGGGATCTCTCCCACGAGAGATAGTTCTCCGTGAAGTTGTCCAACATGTAACTAATTGTGACTCTCTGGGATCTGCTGTTTAGCTGGTTCTCACCCCATGGTTCTCATCACCCACTCATCCAGTCCACACTTCCTGAGTTTGCCTATGAGGATGTTGTGACAGACAGTGTCAAAAGCCTTGCTGAAGGTAGACAATATCCACTGCTCTTCCCTCATCCATCCAGGAAGTTGCTTCATCATAGAAACTAATCATGTAGATCAGGCATGATTTACCTTTAGTGAATACATGCTGACTACTCCTGGTCATCTTCTTGTCATACATGCAGATAGAGATGGTCTCCAGAATGAGGTGATCCATCACCTTCCCAGAGACTGAGGTGAGGAACTAGAGTTACACACAATATCTTGTCATGAAAGTACTCAATATGTTAATGTGATCATTGTTTATCTTCAAGTTAGAGTACTAGTCCATACATGTGTTCAGAAGTTCTATCATTTCCATTTTCTCCTTTAAAAGAGGTATTAGACTTTCATCTTGCTTCCCTCAAACACCTCCCTTTCCCCCCTGGGAAGCCTTTCTGTAAAATGCAAAGACTGTAATGGGCACATCCTTTTCATGGGATTTGCATCTCCTTAAGCCTCTATAGTTAAAACTACCTGGATATTCTATATGAAAGTTTGGGAAATATGTATCTTAAATCTTCAAAGTATACAAGAGTTTTACCATTGTCAGGGCTAATTCTAGAAATATATCCAGATTCTCTGTTAATAGTAAGGATTAGCACACAGGCCTATAGCCTAAACATAACATGAAGAACTGTCTTTTTAATCAGAGTGTATCTCATTCAAATAACCAGCTTTCGGTGCCTCTAAAAGGTGGTGAATAGGAAGAAAGGAAATTAGTCCTTTTGCGACATAAGTGTAACAAAAAAAACCTCCTCAGATTTCACTTTCTATTTTTTGCCAAAGTACAATACCTCAGTGCAAGCACTAATCAAATACTATTCATAAAGTTAAATGTAACCTTTTATTGTTCTACCATAGTACTTCCCTTATTTCTGGGTTGTAGATGCATTATGCTGAGTGTGAGAATAGGGGTCTAATGATAAACTCTTGCACGTTAACAAAAAAATATTCTAACACTGCTGGAGTGTCTCAAACTTTCTCCAGGTAGCATGTCATCCCCAAAATAAAGCCAAGAACAAGGTAATTACATCACCTGTCATGAGAGCATGGAACACAGACTCTATTTAGAATCATCTGTATTAAAAAAAAAAACCAATTTAATTTAGGTATGAGTTTGAAAACCCAAACAATTGAGGAACAGAAGCAACTATATAAAGAAAACCTATGTCAAGAGAAGGCAATTTTGATTTACAAGATTTTTCTTTATGTCTTAAGTTCCGTACCTTATCTATCCTGTGAGACTGAAACTAGATTTCCTCAACCCTGATTCAAAGAATACTGATAACTATTTTTCACATGTTATTTAAAGATGGACACCCCTCATGCAGCAGAGAGCAGTGATGAGAACATTACCTGTTTGTTCTTTCACTGCACAGGAATTTCCCTTTTTTGTTTTACTCATTGTCTATAAAACTTCCCATCTTTTATAACTGGTTGCAGTGTTTCACATAGTAACACTGTCATTTTAAGTTATATGCTTCCTATTTTGATAGGTAGACAAACAAGCATTTTTAAAGCCCATTTTTTTAAAGCCCATTTCAAGAAAATATAATAAAAAGATAATATTTCTTGACAGTCTTACAATTTTAGAATCACTTGACTGGGCTCATTTTCTTACTGTTACTACTACAAAGACAAAAAAAAAGCAATACTTGTGAAACTGGGGATTAGGTCCTTAGAAGAAGGACCTTCCTCTGCATTTGTTTTTATCACAACAAAATTTTCGAAAACACGGTTAAAATTATTGGATTTTCTTGACCTCAATATCTGACGATAAACAAGCATCATATCAAGAAAATGAAACTATTTCCCTGAGATTATATAAAATAAAAAGTACTGCAAGAGAGAGACATAAATTCAGTTAAAAGAATTTTCTTACAAATGCTGATTTTGCAAATATAAATCTTGGCTAAAACATAAAATGACATTTCTCATTAAAATAACAGTTTCATTTTAGATAGACTAACTAGTTTTAAATAATAAACATAATATTTGAAGACATTAAAATAGGGATTTTACTGAAATAATTATGAAAGTAACATTTAGTTGTCTGGCTTTAAGATGAGCTACTCATTCTGAATAGCAACTGAGTAATTAGAAGTGGTGGCTTATGAAGATAACTGCACAGAATGAAGAAAAAGCAAGAACAGATCAGTTCTGTGCAAGACATGAAATGATCACATTTTGGGTACATGTTCATCTTGTTTACAGATTTATTTATATAACTGAGAGAATACCAAGACTCAGTTTCAAATTCAGGAATATGGAAAGGTAGTCAGCATATTCACAAAACTTAAACTCTCCTTGTCAGAAAAAGCCACTTGTTTTCTTTGAACTGTCAGTTGAGGGAGCATCAACACACATTAGCTCTCTCAAAATGAAATTCAGGACACCAATTGCAGATGCTCTTTTAAGAAAATGTCTTAGAATTTGCTGGAAGTTCATCCCTATCTTTCTCACTGTACTTGTAGACTATTCTATTTTCTTCCAAACAATCTCTGTATTTTAAGTGCCCAAAATCCTTTATGGGGGAGGCTAGTCACTGTAAGATTGAGACTTTGAAATTTCTGTGCATAACCTGACATATAAAACAGCTACTCAGCACCCTCCTATATCTGAATTAAAACATAATGATGCCATAAGTTTTTAGCTATTATATTTCTCAGATCCTGCACTGCATTAGTGTATAACTCTGAGCTTCATATAAAGTGTTAGTAAGCTCTCTTCACAGTGTGGTCAGACAAAACAATCCTTCCTGGCCAGAGAACCAAGGACACCCTCTGCCTCAGGTCCAAAAATTATAAAAGTGAATTAGGGGAGGGGAAAGCAAACCGGGATAATGTGACTTCATTACCTGAAGCTATAATTGGACAATTAAACACTGATATGCAAATAGACCAAACTTATATCTATCTGAAAAACCTATGACCATCTTGGGTGTAGCCTCTGTGAGGCTTTTGCACTGCCCAAGGTGTATCAGTTGAAGGCCATTAATAAATACCCACTTTATTCTCCTAACTCTATCTAGCCTCTGTTCAAGGTAGCCACTCCAAGGCTTCAATCCAATACATTCCTCAAGCTTTAACTACTCACAGTTTTTCATCACTTCACTGAAAAAAATTATTCTGGTAAGACCGACAATTTATTGTTTAAGGACAAAATATCTGCATCATTGCATTAGAAATTCGAGCAAAAAATAGTCTTACCAAAAATACAATGTCAGCAGTCCTTCTCCAGAGAAGAATCACAGCTTCTTTATTCCTGACTTTGTTAGAATATTGAGAGAAATTCCCTTAGTTTTCCCACTACAGTAATATAAAGGTAAGTAGTCATGTGTGACTCCTTCATTACCGTCAAACAACTAAAGAAGCAAAATCAATACTAAGATTGTAAAAACTTTTTACACATACTTTCCCTGAAAGCAAATAAGATTATCTAGCATAACCAGTTTTCTGCATACTTGAATAAGCACAAAAAGAAGTCACGCACATGCACAAAACCAAAACAGAAAAAAACCAACCAACCAACAAAACAAACAAACAAACAAAAACCCAAAATAACACAAAAACCACACAGACCAGCCTGTTCCACTTTCAATTCAACTATTTTTCACTGTCTTTCCAGTCTACTCTAAGTCAGCATCCTGTTTTTAATTTGATCCAGAAGAGAGAAATTAATGTATAGAAGTAATGTAAAGAGGAGACAGGCAGAAAGAAAACAAAAATACAAGGAAAGAAGCAAGGAAATAACAGAGAAGTTTTGTAAAAGAAGACAAAATTAGTGGACGATAGATATGTCAGTCAGAAATAAAAGCAGAAACTGTGACACTCTAGTAGTCTTTGCAACAGCAGAACTACATTGAGTTATTCTCAGCCTGGATATTCTAAGCCAGGGGATGAAAACAAGCACTAGTTTGTCAGGAATCTTGTAAGATAACATGCTTTAAGGCATGCAATTGTCTATGTCTTAATAAGTCCATGTGCCTATGGAGCTAAAAAGAAAGCAAATGGAACATCCTGAAGCATTTCCTTCTTTTCTGGGCAAACTAGAATTTCTATTTTCCCCTGAGCAGAGTGCAATACTTTTCCAGGTGATTAGGACATTTTTAAAAGACCCCAATGACCCTGCCACAGTCATTAATTTAAAATTTTTAACTCAAAGACTGAATCTAGATTTATAGAAGGTAAGTAATACAGAATACAATTATGATCCTACTGTGAAGATGAGAAAAATGTTGTCCATTAGACTAAATCTTTAATCTTTTCATCACTGAAAGTATTTTTTCTCCATAATTGAATTATAGATTTCTAAGTGAAATAATGTTCAGATTCAGGAAGAAGTCATATATCCTTTCATCTTCCTGACACCCATCTCATACTTGCTCTTAAACGCTCCCATTTATATGGTTTCTAGCTTGGAAATTGTACCTTGCTTACTTCACCATTCATTGTTTTTCAAAACTACACACTCAAGTAATCTTTACATAAATAAATTAATATGTAATGAAAAATTATTTAAAGTGAGTATCAAAATCTCCATAATAGAAAGGATACCTTTTAGGCACTTGGATGAAGGTGCTGCTTTTCTGATTAAACGTGAAGTGTCTAAGGGCAGACACACAAAATAATTGGTTTTGACTTCAAATACATATTGCTGCAAACCATAGAAAATAATTTCTTTAAAGTATCATTTCCAGCTGCTTTTTAGTACTTGAAAAATGTTTATTCCTCCATTTTTTCCCCCCCCTTCAGATCCATCTGCCTAATCAGGAAGGTCTCAATTCCTGTATTACTTTAGGCACATCCTGCAACTACACCCTTCTAAAACCATAATTCTGATGGCAAAAAGTTAATCAGCTGTTGACAATGTGTGAATTGCCATTGCTTTCTGAGCTTTCTCTATGTATTTTTTCCCATAAAGGGCTTTATGAGGCCAGAGAAATAGAAGCCAGGTTCAGCAGTGGAGGCTCTGAAAAATAGAGACACAGTATCAAGGGAAGAGGAGTATGGACATGAGAACCTAAGAAAGGAGGCACTGATTTGTGCCCACAGCTATAAAACATCTACTAATGATTGCAGTGGTTTTGTTGTGGGTCTTTTGGCTTTTTGTGTTTCTTAAAGACCACCCAGAAGCAGTCGAAAGCAGTTCTCAGTGCAACAAAGAACAAATAAATAATATATTAAAAAAGTAAAAGCCATAAAATTCTCATATGACCTGGAGCTATAGACCAATGAAGTACTAGATAGTTGTAAAAGCATGTTAGGAAACATAAAAGTGACCCCAAGTATAAGCCAAGTATATAAGAAGAAAACTACAACCACAAGACACATCATATTCTTCACAATAAAGTACTCCAGAGACTGCTGACCTACAGTGTTGCCCTTTCCAGCAGTCTGAAGCTACCAATGAGCTACTGAAGCATGCTATATTTTCATAATTGCTAAATGTCTGATTTTATTTGTGTGCCTGTCACTATTTCCATTTCAATGTAACCAATACAGGTATCGTATTAAAAATATTAACTTTTGCCACTGAAATTTGTCTGCATTTAAAGACAAAGTTTCTAACAGCTTACCACATTAAATATTTTCAGTTGATACCCTACTTAAATAGAGATAGATATATTTCTCCCTTGAAGAAAAACCTTGAAGGATTTTATTTCACAACTTCATAAAACACGGTATTGCCTAACTTATACAAATTCATAGTTCTCAATTTCTTAAAAAAAAAAAAAAAAAA
>VZRH01000996.1:155598-274968 GCA_013397555.1 Urocynchramus pylzowi
AAAAAAAAAAAAAAAAAGCAAAAAAACCATAGGAGCATCTTAACTTTGAGCAACCTGGTCTAGGGAAGGCATCCCTGCCCACAGTAGGGGGATTGGAACCAGCATATTTAAAGTCCCTTCCAACCCAAACCATTCCATGGTTCTATGATTTGAAGGTTTTCTTTGAATAAAACAAATGAATAATGTTCTTCTCTCAGCAATGAATAGATGTGGTATGCTAAGAGGCAAAATTTCTCTTTGCAAATGGAATCAGCTGCCAGTAGTAGAATGTAAAAGAAATAGTTCAGAAGCTACAGCAAGTAGCTCATGTACTCCTGAGGCAAATGGCACTTTTGAGTTCTGCAAATACTGCTACAAATAACCTTATTGAAAAGTCGGAGAGAGAACTCTCAATACATCTTTTCACTTTATGAAAAATAATTTCATTTTATTCTCCCCAAATGAAAGAGGGTGTATTTGTTTTTCTTTCTTTCTTAAAAATGCTATTTCTGTTTAGACAAATGCTAATGTCATGAGAAACAAAAGTAAATAAAAGAAAAATAACTACTCAAGAATAGAAAAAAAAATCTACTTATTTGAAATGCTTCTTTTTGCTGACTGCTTAACGTCAGTATCTATCATGTTGTTCTTAAAATGAAATTATTATAGTAAGAAGAAATAATATAACAGAGTTTGAGGAAAAAACAGAGTTCTTAGATATTTTACAGGTGAAGCACATGTTTTCAGGGGAAGATGGAATAAGGAAGAAAAACACAGTATTTAAGAAAATTTCAGATGAAGTAAAAACAATTTGTAATTTCCATTGCAAGTGTCACCAAGATGACAGAATTTAAAATATTTCCAAATTTTTAAATTTTGTTTTGAGGAATATCCGTCATATGCTACCCCAAGAGAAAGAAAGTGCCATTGAATCATAAGGTACATTCAGAATCTTACATAGTGCAAAAGAACTCTTGTGTAGAGTTCTATAAGTAATTCACTCTACTCAATTTCCTTTTACTCAAGGTAAACATTTTTTTTCAGCTTTACCTAAAACTTGGTTTTTGAGTATTTTAGTTTACTTCTGAACATGCTGCAACTTCCACTTAGGGGATAGGACTCACATGAAAACGAAAGCTTGTTGTATTCAGGTTTATCTTGTCTTCAGAATTAGAGTGGGAAGGAGTATTCCAGCCACGCAGCCAAGCAACAGAGCAGCATTCTTCTAGATGACAGGGTGTGATTTAACACCAAAGAGCTCTGGGAAGGCCATCTAGGCAAGCATTCTGCTATTGCAGTGTCCAAGTCCACTGACAGCCATCTCCTTCTGTCATGCTAGGGGTGCAGAGGTCAGTCAGCCAACAAACACAGCCAGCACAGAAAAGGGCCAGAAGCTCAGCCAAGGGTAGTGACCACAGCCTGGACAGCAGCAGTGACTTGCCACAGTGCACAGTCCCCAGCACCAACCCTGAAGAAACAGCCCCTGGCCCATCAGAGGCCTCCACCCAGTGTGAGCTCCTAAGGGAAAGCACACATCTGGGGCTGTAGGGCTGCCTGGTGCCCCTCGCTGGGTCAGGCACAAGGGAGGGAGACTCCTCTCCCATGGGAAGTGCATACTGGTAGAAACTGCTCTGTCAAGGAAATGAACTCCAGGAGGGAGACAGTGGTCTGTGCAGCATCTAAGATGTAGAAAAGGAGAATGGCTGAAGGAAAAGCAGTGGATATTGTTTATCTTGAGTTTAGCTTCCAACACCGTCTGTCATAACATTTATTATAGAGAAGTAGATCAAGTATGAGTAAGAGAAACTGCAGAGCTATTGAACTCAAAGTGCTGTGATCACAGCACAAAGTTCAGCTGGAGGCCAGTAACTAGTGCTGTACTCCAAGGATACAAGGGCCAGTGTTGTTTAGTGTCTTCACTGGTGACCTTCTAGATGACAGCACTAAGTGCACCCTCAGCAAGCTTGCAGATGCCACAAAACTAGATCCTATAAACAAACTTTGTACTACAGTAACAAAAGGGTCAAATTACATAGCAGACCATTGTTGAGTCCTGTGTTATTTCAACATAGGGACACTCTTTTTTTTAAAATTTATTTTACCCATGGAATATGCATGGGCACTGCAACACAATTTTACCTGTTATGGATGCACTACATCTTTTTCAGCAAAGGAATTCACAATCAAATTACCCCTAGAAAAATATTGTCATTAAGATTTTTTTAATTCTTGCATCTTGAAAAAGATGAAATTGAAGAGTAAAAAACTTTGAAATAATATTAATTAATACATATTTTCTAACCAATCCCACCTGCCTAATTGTTTCCTTATAACATAGACTATCAGTTGGGTTTTATCCATTTTCAATCTTTCCAACTTCTTTTTTTTTTCTGAAACATCAACACATTCTTTGAAATCTAACATGCCCTCCTTTAAGTCCCTTCATGCAATGGCTATTTCATGATTTGGAGTGTAACATGACATATTATATATCTGCTTATCACCCAAAAGCTTTATTTTTCTCTTTTAATCTCTAATCTACAAATGTAGGACCAAGAGAAGCAAAAATTTATAGAGAAAAATTAGATATGAAGCCTAAAAAAAAATATTTCTTTGCAAAAAAGGTTTCTGCAAGTGAAAATAACAAATAAATTTACCCAAGATGAGAAACTGAAAGAAGATTAAAGGAAAATAAGTCATGGTTCAGCCCCAGCCAGCAATTAAGCCACACAGACAGTGGGATGGAGGAAAGAATGTGAAGCCTAAAAGTAAGAAAACTCATGAGGTGATATAAGAACAGTAAAATAATGATAATGATAATAAATGAAAACCAAAGAAAGACAAATTACATAAATGAAAAACAATATTTCATTATCAGCTGACCAATGACCAATCTGTTTCTAAGCACTGCTCACTGGTGGCTAGCTTTCCTCTTCATTTATATGCTGAGCATGTCATATCACATGGAATATCCTTTTGATCAAATGGAGTCAGCTGTCCAGCTGGGTCCCCTCCCAACTCCTTATTCACTGGAACATCCACTCACTGCCAGGGCAGGGTTAGAAACTGAAAAGTGTGATTTAGTGTCAGCACTGCTCAGTAACAACTAAAAGTCAGTGTCTTGTCGACATTGTTCTCATCCTAACTCTGAAACACACCACTGTATACACACCTGCTAGAAAGAAAATTGACTCAATCCCAGCTGAAACCGGGCAAGGAAGAAAAACAATCTTCCTTTTGTTTGTGGTGTTGTTATTATTTGGTTTGGTTTACTTTGGTTTGGTTTAGTGCTAGGCTTTAGCAGTGCCTTTCAGAAAGGCTGTTTAAGCCAGAAGTTTGAAGTAGAAAAGAAGATAAATTTTGGTGCTTTTCTCTGGCAGCACACTAACATGGTGTTCATCACTAGCATTTCAATTGCACTTGTGGACAGATCTGTGTTTTTGCATATGAAAAAGCAGAGGAGGAAGAAGAGGCTACAACATTCAGATTTATGCACTTGAAGTGTAATTTTGAGATCTCAGTTTGCTGAGTCTCATACAATTTTTTTTCCAAGTTGATCAAATTCACTAAATAAAAAATCATGTATAATGTGATTTAAAGGGAAATAAAGATATGAAGAGAACATCCCAGTGAGATAAGACATGAAGGGTATTTGAATACTCAGAACAGCTGGTTATTGAATGCTCTGAACAGCTGGTAATGAAGAGTACAGTATAAGAGTCAATCCTGCTATAGCAGGGTGTGATATACTGCAAGTTCAGTTATTGATAACATCTTTAACTTTAGGCTTTACCTACTTAGAAAACAGTATCATGTTAGTGATATTACCTAGGTAAAAATAAATTATATGACAAGTAGCCTTTAGCAGTGTCAGGATGCTCAATAGCATATCTTTTTCAAAACTCTAAAACCACCCAAAGTTTTTAAACTTCTCCCTACACCCCTTCATACTTCTATCACTTTGTGTTATAAGCCAATAGATGGTGCATTTTTAAGGGTTACCAATATGAATTATTTAAACTCCTTAGCCAGTAGCTGCCACAATTACAGCTTCATGCATATCCATGACTGCAGAGAACCTGTGCAGTCCTACTGTTGGAAGAGAGAATGAAACAGGAGAGGATGCACTTCAAAATGTTCACAGGGATTCAGGGACTGTGAATTCTTCCTTTAACTCTACTGCCAAAGTCAGCCTTTCAACCTCTCCTACATTTATTCTCAATTTCTAGTTTGTCTTCAAGGACTAAAGAGCAAAGCTTTCTGATGCAACCTTTATAAAGTCTGCATATATATATATGCATATATATGTCTTCCTTAAACACATTTAACAATCATACATCTGAAAACAAATTGGATTTTAAAATTATTATTATTGTTGTTCTATGTTCTGACCACAAAAGCTATGAACTCCAAATATATCTGCTAAATGTATTCTGTAAATAATTGCAATGTGTTGCCTTTCTGGAATGTTAAATTTGCACTGACAGGATCAGCCTAATCAAATATATATTTAGGGCCAAAAATAGCCTTGTTTTCAAAACAAAGCCTAAAATATCTTTTATCAAAGACTTCAGAATGCTCAACTGAAATAAATGTATAAGACAGTAAAAAAACCCAGAGATTGCTAGGAAGGTTAAAGAAATGTTAAAAGGTATCAGTATATCAAATTGTGTCTATAGGAGGCTGCTTAAGACTTCATTAAAAGAAACAACACACCAAGCTTTCATACATAAATGACTTAAGTTTTTCATTTTCTCCATTTCAAGTCCACTATTAGGCTTTTTTGTTTGCTTGTTTGTCTGTTCCTGATTATTCTGGGCAATGGATTGCACACAGCACTTGGCCTTTTTTCAGGCCTAGTGTCCTGCTTAGATGAGTCTCAGCATAGACATACATTCTAGGTCTGAATACATATTTCTAGGTCTGAGTACTGTTTCATTTATGCCAAGTTCCCCATTTTAGCATAATATCACTGTTTTTATTTATTGCATACTTAGATAATCTTCAAGTTGTTTCTGTTTCTTCTTAGTTTTCATAACAGTATGTCTAGCCTGAACAGAATTTGCTGTTACACAGACTTCAGATGCATTTTAAAATTTAAATTCTAAATAATTGCTCAAGTAACATTGTTTTCATCCTCAGTGTTTTTAGCATTTGATTCCCCAAACTCAAAGTTTTAATTTCAAAGATACAACTTTTTAAAGTGATTTGTTCTCACAGTGTTATGATTTAACCCCAGTCAGCAACTAAACTTCATGCAGACTCTCCATTCACTCTGTAGTGGTGAGATGCAGACAGAGAAAGAAGACCAAAAGCGAGAAAATTTATGAATTGAGATAAAGAGAATTTAACAGTGACTTTAAAGCAGAAGTCATGCCCACAAATAAAGCAAATCCAGGAATTCACTTGAGACTTTTGACCAGCAGGCAGGTGTTCAGCCATCCCCAGGAAAGATGGGTCCTATCATGCGGAATGTTGATTTGGGAAGACATTGCTCCGAACATCCCCCTCTTCCTCCTTCCAGCTTTATGCACATGGTGTCATAAGGTGTTGGATATCTCTGGAGTCTGTTGGGACCAGCTGTCCCAGCTGTGTCCCCCTGCCAGGACCTTGTGCTACCCCAGTCTGCTCGCTGGTGGCATGGGGTGGGTTGAGGCACAGAAGACCTTGGCTCTGAGTAAAACCTGCTCAGCAACATGCAAAAAACCATCCCTGTGCTATCAACACTGTTTACAGCACAAATTCAAAACAGCTATACTAGCTACTGTGAAGAAAATTGACTATTCCAGAGGAAACCAGCACACTCAAGTAAGTAAGAGCTGTCAGTTTCTGTACTATAAAAAAGCTTCAGTTTATCTGCTCCTTTATTGAGCTTAACCTTTTCAAAAGGATAATTTTTCTTCCACTTTTAAACAGTTAATTTTGTATAATATCTGTTCTGTTGTAGATGAAAAATTATCTGACTCTCATTTCTTTCCCATCAATGAAGTTGTTTTCTGTATTGTCTTTCCATCTCCTTTCTTCTTTCCATTCTCACGTTGTGAATTCAACACTTAGAGCCAGTTTTATTAGACACTAGAGTTAGGGTCAACTTTACTCAACACTAGAGTCAGTTTTACTCTTTTCCCCCTTGTGGTAGATTTCTTTGCATACAAATCTGAAAGAATATTATATTTTACGTTTCAGCAGATTAAATATACATACTTTGACTTTCAGAATTCCTTTGGATGCTTTTGGGAAGGACCCAGGGTCATGCTGTGCAACCATTGTGTGAGACTGTAATTGATCAGGGCAGAATGTTATGCTAATGTTGTATTTTTTATGTTACCTCTGTTATAAATTATACTACATATTGGACCAAATAGTCTCACCCCTTTTCTTTGGTCCATACTGGTTTTCAATCATAATGATTGTAAATTCCCATCAACTTCAACAAGGTTTTAACTTTTTAATCTCCTTGAGCTAAAGCAGATTAGACAATAGTTATGTTACTACTTTTAGATGACTGTTAGAATAAGTTAAGACCAATTCAGGCTGTGAAAACCTCAGACAAGTGATAAGACCCTCAGCAGTGAGTTCAACAGAAACCCTGTAGCCTTTATTAGTAATGACAAAAGCTTATTTACTGGTCCAAATGCTCCTAATGCAAGCACTGGTCCAGAACTAGAAATACCTTAGTGTTGGCAAAAGATTTTATATACCTACTTCTTAACCTTAATGTCTGAAAATTTAGCCTTATAAACACAACAAAATTATTCATGAATAGGTATGGGAAATTCTAGAAAAACTTATATTAACTAAATACCTTTATTACCTTTTCATACCTGCAAACTAAATACCTTTGCTTTTTGCAAATACTAGAATTGGCCCTTCTGTTGTAGTTTTGGTACTAAGAAGTAATAATTCACTAGACTCTAGAAGTGGACATTGTGTCGAGATAAATTATCTTTATTTTAGCTCTACTGTGGGCGTTTCTCAGAAAGGCCAATTAGTTAAATGTCTGCAGTCCTACTGAGCAGGGTAGTGGGTGGATTTAAGAGAGAATGCATGTGGAAAAGCAGAAGAGGTGAATCCCTAGGGGCAACGTGGCTGAGAAAACTAATTGTAACACAGGATCTATGGTATTCAGTTATGTTTTACAATATACATTACATAAAAATTACTACTTCAGCTAGTGAACCAACTAGCTCAAAGAAACTGCCAATATATATATATTGAAATCCGTTAAGCAAGACAGCTATTTGGTCACTACAGCAAAGATTTAGTTTTGCACATCGCCTCCTTCTATCAAAATTAATTGTTTTGCTTTTTAATGACAAAATCTATTGACAAAGAACAGTTCATAAGCCAACAGCAGCTAATAATTGTATTCCAAATAAGAATTCCAGAAGCCTACATTTAGTTCCCTAAAACTATCTTGTATTTAAGTGATCTGATTTATAAAAACACTTCATCAACCCTCAGATATCAGTAGAGTTGAAAGAACTAAGAGAGCTATGTTAACTAAGAACAGGATTCTGCCTTTTCATACATAACTTAGTTTAATTGTTCTCCCTGCAGCAAATACAAATTTTCATTTTTCCATGCTATGTACTGGAAATATTTTGTGATCTTACATCCAGCAGTGCCAGTGACTGCCATTCTAATGGTGTTCTTCATCCCTATAATATCCCAAAGTGCGGGATTGGTTTGGTTTGGTTTCGAATATGGCTGCCATGATCTTTTTGCTTGCTCATGTGTAAGTACCAAATACCATCTTTTCTTTAATTTGCATGGATCTACCAGATGTAATAAATCAGCTCAGACATTTTAGAATATAATGAAGCACACTAGATTAATTATGAGGAAACTTTCTTGTCGTCTACAGCCAAGTTTTGGTCGATAGGATTGATGCTAGGAAGAATAACGTTGCTGCAGGGAATTTTCAACACTAAAACACCCTCTTTCACGTTCATTAAGGTTCTGAGTTGTTTTTCCCTTTTCCTTCATGATAATTATATCTATATACCACAGAAACCCTTTTTGGAGTGTGTTTGCTCTCCCTGATTGGATTCAAATGAAAAGCTGCCTTTCTCTGTGGGCTGATTTCTTTTTCCCGTCTAATCAGAAGCATGGCCTGAATCCTAATTACAAGTTAGGGACTTAATGAATGAACTTTGAGAATATTAATTTAATGCTTGAAACACCAGCAAATAGAGTGAATGTTTTATTTAGGGCTTGCTTCATGAAATCTCCTTTTAGCAGCATTAGAATTTAAGGTTTAAAATGAGACCGTGTTGAAAAACAACATTTATTCCTCAATGAAGGGAAATTAATAAAGACTTATAAAAATGAGGAGGTGAATTAAAGGAGGGGAAACAAGAAAGGTAGCTGTAATTAAACTGAGATTTTAAAATTAATGATCTCACACATTTTAAGTAATTTTTACTTCCAACAGTAAAATCAAAGGCACAAGAATATGTATTACTGCTGATTTTGCAGGCAAAATTCATTATTCAAGTGCATCTGAGTTCATGTTTGTTAAACAGTCAACTTATACCTTCAGTCTTAGTTTCTGGTGAAAATTGGGTTTCCTCTTAGGGCACTGAATTACCTGAAAAAGATGGTGCTTTCGAACACTTTATGAAGGAAATTCCATGTGTTCCTCCAGCTTGAGTGTAAAACTTGAGTGAATACTTCCTCTAAAGCTTTCAAAAGCTTTCATTGGGCTAAGGGCTTTAAATGGTCATATTGATAGCTGAGATACTAAGGAGCAGTGGTTTTCTCAGCACCTAGGAGAAAAGGCTTAATCTCCATAGAGTTTCTTTCCCAACAGGAATTTTCCTATGCTGAAATTCAACACCAAGTCTGTAAGCAAAGGCCTTTTACTAGAAAGTTAATTTACTGCCCTTCTCACTGCAGTGTTTTTGTTTTGTTTCTTTAATAGGATTCCAAAGAAAAGCCTTAGTTTACCGAAGTAAACAAAGTTTGAAATGTTTTGCTACAGCTCCCTTATCATTCTGCCCATTCTTTTAAACATTGTCTAGGAGCTTCTTTAGTGTTTTGGTTTTTTCAATGGATTTTTAAAGAGCAGGGTAAAAAAAAAATTCTTTTAAGGTAGTAGATTAAAAATCACAAATAAGAGATGAAATGTGGTGCATCAGGACTTGGCTACCACCACCTTTAGAGTCTGAGCAGACACCAGTGGGATTATCTGCTAGAGATTAGACAGAAGTTTTATAAGTACTCTTCATTAAGCATTCTCAGCAATTAAACCTTTTTTTTCTCTTGGACAACTTCATGGTCAACATACTTCATGGTCAACATTTTCTCTTTTTTTTTTTTTCAAGTGTTGGTATTTTAAGTTTTCTGGTTTGTTTTTTGTTTAGTTGTTTGTTCTTTTTCTTTTTTTTTTTTCTTTCTCTTAAGAAAAATTATCATAATGTTGCACATAGTAGGGAGATGAGATGGTTTCTTTGTCCCTAGTTAAGGCACAAGGACCAAGAAAAGTCTATGTGGAATGATATCAAAAAGTTGAACTATATGAATGTTTACCCTTGGAGAAGTTAGGAAAGAAAATATGTTTATTACTACAGAACTCAAATACATTCGTTTTAACATAGACCTAAATTGCAGTTCTTTTCTACAGAGAAACCTCAGTCCCTTGTGTTCCGTTTAATTAATGATGATCTATCTTTGCTATAGAAGAATAGGCAGAATTTTTCTTTTTCTTTAATGGCTTTACTTTTAAATTTCATTCTATGGGCAAAAGGAAGAAAATAATAAAATACACAAAATTAGCAACAATTGTTCAAATATATAAAAAACATAAGCATTCCTCCAGCTACGCCCTTGAAGTCCCATTGTGGAGTTTTACCCTTGAGTGGATTAATTAAAACCATTGAGTTAGATTTCTACAGAAGTTTTTTCATACATTTCTCTCTTCTCTCCAATAAAATTGTCCCATACCGCTGAACACATTTAAACCCATCATGCTGTTTTCTGTGGCAAAGATGCCTTTGACCAGCTAACCAAATCAGGCAACTATTTCAAAATATACTGAATGCTGCCCTTCAACTTGAGTCCATATATTTATAGGACTTACTGCAGGTGGGTGCTTTAAATACACCTATGACTCAATTTGTTTTACCTGTATCCATCTGCATTTAATCTGTCCCACTGTCTTGAGCCATCATGTATATATCTCCTTCTTTCAGGCAACACCGAATTTTTTTTCTGCGTTTTTGAAGCTTTTTTCCTCATTTTGCTTCTCTAAGAAGAGCTTTGTTTTTGTATCCTCACTAAAAAATAATATACACTCTCTAAAGTCAATGGACCGTCCAGAATTGTTTCGTATTACACAAAATTGAAAATAATTTTTATTACAATTGATTTAAATTGGAACACAATTCATGATTATGCAAGTTAGGGAAATGAAAATAAAGGTTGAGTTAACAAAAAGCTAATATGGCCCTTTTGAAAAGTGTTATGACTTGAAGTATCCACAGGTTGTACTATAAAACAGCTGTTGAGAAAACTAACCATAAAACTATCAGTGTTTACAAGATTTTTATTATACAAACCTAATGGTTCCCATGGTTTTAATGCACTGCAAAATAGTCTTTTCTCTTGCTTATGAACACAAAGCACATCTCCCTGAAGGGACTTCTCTTCCTACCAGCTATCAATGCAATCAAAACTAGTGATGCATTTTATTACATTACTGCCTCTTGAAGAAACATGTTTTTATTGTAATATTTCATAAAGATTTCCTGCAGGCAATGTAAAAAATAACTATCTAATAAAATTCAGTAGTGTGTTCTTGCAAACCCAATTAAAAAATGTATATTGGGCTAGCAAATATATATATATACTTTAAACTTAGCACTAAAAATTAATGTCTTAGCCTCTACTAGTGAGCTTCTATCATCCTGCTTTTACCATGTGTGTCTCTCACATTCTCATTAGAAAAATATGTGCATGAATTTCTTGATGACAGGCTTAAAAAAAGCTTCAAAGTCTAAAATAAGTTTGACAAGTCTGCTGTAATGCATATATAAAATACATGGACCTATATCTGTGCATATAAAGACTATATTAATTTAACAATGCATTAATGTATAATTAACATTAGAAAATTTGGTGATGAAAATAACTATGACAAGAGATAAAACTTACTAAAATATAGAAGGTAATTTTTAATAATAAAAAAATAAATGGGAATATTAACACAGATTTATTTTAGCCTACTAAGATTTATCTCCCTTTGTGGTACCTAATCACAATAGAAATAAAAGATTACTCTAGAAGACAATTAAGAACAGGAAACTAGTGCATCTAATGCTATGTATACACTGGCAAATAGAAACACTATAACAAATAGTTAACAACTATTAATAACAAATAGTTGGAACACTATTTGTTCCAACAAGTAGATTTGTGCAGCAAAACAATTGGTGCTGAGGACCTGCTATTCACAGTATGCAAATGTATATAGTTTTTTATTTCTCACTATCTCTAGCCTAGCCTTGAGTTTGATTGTCTCTTAGTAGTTGGAGGGTATTAAGCACAATTCTGCAGTTCAACTTTCAATTTATTTTAATCTGAAACACATCCAGTCGGCATGTTCTCAGGGTGCTTCACAAAGTCCTACAAGGGGGGAAAATTAGAACATTCATTTCAAAAGCAGCCACTTAATTATTATGAAAACATTGATGCAGATTCATTCTGAATTTCAAAATTCAGAATGAATTAAAAGTAGAATTTTGGCTAAAGGACTAATTTAATAACATAACATAGTCTAAAATAGTCTATTGGGTTTGCGTGGCAAAGATCTGGTAGTGGTGGGACTCCAGGGGCAGGTTCTGTGAGAAGCTGCCAGAAGCTTCCCTCTTGTCTGACAGAGCCAGTGCCAGCCAGCTCCAGGACAGATCTGCTGCTGGCTGAGGCAGAGCCCATCCGTGATGGTGGTAGCACCTCTGGGATAACTGATTTGAGAAGAGGAAAGGAAAAAATCGACTTTCTGTGGAACAGCTGTGGAAGGAGTGAGAATATGTGAAACAGCCCTGTAGACACTGAGATGAGTGAAGGAAGAGGAAGGAGGTCCTCCAGACACCAGAGGAGAGATCCCCTGAAGCCCCTGGAGGACCCCATGACAGAGCAGGTGGATGACCAAAGGAGGCTGTGATTTCTTGGGAAGCCTGTGCTTGGAACAGGCTCCTGCCATGACCTGTGGCCCCATGGAGAGAGAATCCTACACTGGAGCAGGTTTGCTGGCAACATCTATGATTCTATGGGGAACCCAGTCTGTTCTGGAAGGTCTGCACCCATGCTGGAACAGTTCATGAAGAACTGCTGCCTGTGGGGAGGACTCCTGCTGCACAGGTTTGTGGAGGGCTATCTCCTGGGGAAGTGACCCCACACTGCAGAGGGGGTGTGAGTAGGGTTTCATTCCCAACTTGATTGATAACAAATTATTTCCCACCCAAGCTGAGTATGTTTTGCCCTTGACAGTAACTGGTGAGTGATCTCTTCTTACCCTTATATCAACCCAAAGCCCTTTTGTTATATTTTCCCTTCCCTGCCCAGTTGAAGAGATGAGTGATGGAATGGCCTCAGTAGGCACCTGGTGTCCAGCAAGCATCAACCCACCCTAGAAGAGTAACTAATCTATACAAAATGTAGTTGTTTTAGTTTTGTGAGTGTTTTAGTGTTGGCATTTTTTCATTTTGTGTTTTAAATAATTGATTTTGTGGTAACTTGAAAGAACTTTTTTCAAGGGAAGAGCATTTATCCAGCATAATAGCTTGGAATCTGTTCTTAAACACAAAATGGTTCCAATTGGCTCAGGACACTAAGTTTCCCAGCTGTACTCCTAAGGATAATTGGGCAATTAGCCTTTGTCTCTCACACTAATTATCAGCTCATCCTACCTGGCTGATTCTCAAAGAAATCCAGACAAGTACAAGCAGAGGAAATAGGAAAATACAGCCTTTCATGAACACCAGATACTCACATACCATTTACTAAGCTACCATCTCCCAGCCTGTTTGTAATGAAGGCACAGACCAGAGGTCTTGGCCAGAGGAGTTTACTAGGCAGTCAACAATGACTAGTTGTTGACTAATTAGATGTGACTTTCTGCTGTATCAAAATACTGGTAGTTCCTGATCCTGCTCCAAGTCTGGGCAGGCGAAGGGAATATGAATCTGACCACAGAAAATAAAATAGAGGGGTGGAAAAAGCAGTACATTATATTTCTTCATGGATATTTATGTACATCATTCCCAGTGAAGCTAAGAAAAGGTGCTATTATGGCTGAGGAGAGGAGAAAAAAAAAGAAGAAGGAAGACCCTTTTTTCTCCTTGACTCCCTGCACTCACCCACTGAAGACGCAGTTTGGGAATCCTTATTAACTGGTAAGAACAACAAAAAAACTCTGACAGAAAAGCAGGTCCTTCATAAAGATTTCTGACTTTTGTCCTTTTAATTCTTCAGTCCCAGAAAATGCTGACTATATTTTACTTAGTATCACTTGCTTTTAAAATACTGCGCCTGTAGCTCAATTCAAGACATAGATAGCCTTTGGAATATCACAATAAAACTTAGTTAATATTACAGAGATGTGCATGAAGACATTTCTCGCAGCAGGTACAAAGAAATACTGATAAATAGGTTGGCTAACCTTTGTTTGTTCTTTAGAAAAATTGAGTACCTTCATGCTTTTCTTCCCATGTTAACTATATGGAGCTTTTATTGTATGTCTGCCTGCATTCCACAAGTGCCATAAAGAGTAAGTCAATTCAGCTTAAATTTTTCTAATCTTCCAGAACCAAGAGACTTTTTATTTGTGCTTTTTTTTTAAGGCTGCACTTTAGATCTTCAGAATGCTCCACTACATAACAGTGGTTCAATAGCATCATAAACCCCTGCAGGGTAAGTTTTGTTGCATGCTTCAACAAGCAGGACAGAGGAGAAGAACTCACATGTAGAGTACCACAGGATTCATCAAGTGGCTACAGACAGAGTTCAGCAACCTTTGTGCTCCTTGAGGAATGCACTGCAGAAGCTGATGAGCTTTCCTATAAATTTTATAGACTGCTGAGGTGAGAGTGGTGAGAAGGGGTCAGCTTTTCTTCATGCTGTTTTGCCACTGAGATTGCATTCAATTACTTGGTTTGCTCATTGTAAGCCAGTGGGCTGAAACATGGGTGAGGTCATGGTTTGTAATAGTATATGGATCAATGCTCGCCATTTAGAAACTAGGCAAATTGGGTTAAAAGACACTACAAAGTATGTGTCTGAGAAAAACAGATATTTGCTCTTTTTTCCTCTAATATCAATAGAGTGGATGGGTTTTTTGGTTGGTTCTTGGGGTTTTTTGAAAGCAACCTAATAAAAATGCAGTTGAGTAATAAATATAATAATATAACTTCTGTTTAGCATAGATACCACTAATGTACCTATGATACTGGATAATGGAGCTGTATAACTGAAATAGCAGAACTTCCTTCAGCTGACATGATAGACTGCACAATAGACTGCCTTGGGTTTTGTTTTGCTAGTTAAGTTTATTCTTTACTTATTCAGAGAGATGTTCACATCTGAGTTGTCGTTTTATACCCAAATAGAATTGCCATGTTTGTCAGTCCAGTGGGTTCAGTATAGGTGGAACTCATTGGTCTCTAGAAACAGAATGAGATTTCATGCTTGAAGGCATATTTTTTGGGTTTGGATCCTCTGTATCCAAGAGGTTGGATGGTGTCACTGAGCTTGCTACTGTTGGAGTTGAGTCCTACAGACTGTGCTAGCAGTTTTATTATTATTGATACAAATTCCAAAGCAGTGGACTATCTCATGCATGAGGCACGCAGATTAAAACAAAATTAAGCAAACATTGTACACATTTCTTTGCCTAAGTTTTAGTGTAGTTTGTGGCTACTCTGATAAGAACTGAAATTAAGTTTTCTACACTACTTGGATTGTTTGTCAATCCCATGGCTTAGTTTCTCAGCTTTTAAGACTTTCTGGCTCAACTCACATCTTTAACTTCCTTTATGCTTGTATCTACATTAATGTATATTTTCTTATCTTCCCCTCCCACTGAACTGTATTGTCTTCTCTTTCCTTTTTCAGCCCCAAAATTTACCATGTTGTCTTCCATTATAAATATGATTCTCTCCTGCTCTGAATATCGTTTTTCTGTATATTCTTCCATATAACTTCCATTTGTAACTTCCATTATTTTAAACCCATTTAATGAAAACAAATAAGAGAAATGTATTCTGTAGGGCTACCCTAAAGAGAACAAACACTAATTTTGCAACACTAGTGTCTAGATCCCAACCAGAAATTCTGATTTTCTTTTCATCTCCCAATATTAAAGCAAAGCAAAGCAAAACAAAAAAAAGCCCCTCATATACATTAATTTTATTATGAGAACAGTATAGAATAGAATAGAATAGAATAGAATAGAATAGAATAGAATAGAATAGAATAGAATAGAATAGAATAGAATAGAATAGAATAGAATAGCCTGAGTTTTAAAGGACCCAAGTTTATCCAGTCCAGCTCCTGGAAGTAAGTAGATATGGTTTATATTCTATCTTATTTTAGCATTTCAAATCTTATTTGCTATACTGTTCTTGATGCCTTAACCTTCCTGTTTTCCATTGAAAAAGGTTTAAGAATTTTCATAGTATCTGTGATTCTGTATATTTCCCTTTTTAATCCCCTTTCATGTTTTGGTGTATCTTCTTTAAGATCACACACAGCATTAAAGGAAATGGTATACTGTGCATTTATACCAGAGCAGTATGATATTTTCTATTTCTCTATTCCTTTTTTAACAACTTCTTATAATCTGGTTGCCATTTTGATTGCCATGCAACACTGAGCTGACGTTCTCAGAAATCTGACAACAGCATAATAACTGAGAACATACAGATCTACTTAGAATACATTTATTCAAGTGCACTTCTTAACAATGAATTTCGTCTGCTCATTTTGCCACTCAGTATCTTGAGATAATCTTCAGTCCACTTTAGACTTGACTATCCTAAATAATACTGTATCCTTTGTAAGGGACGTGTTCATTTTATTCACTGCTTCCAAGCAATTTGTCAGCATATTGAACTGAGCAGGCTCTTGTGCAGATTCCTCAAACCCCCATAGGTGGTAGCTGGCACAATGATGTGTTCTTTGTGTTTCCCTTATGAGAAGATAAAAAATTTGTGATAGAAAGCGTTGATTATTATTATTATTCACATAAACTTCTCATCTACTGCTGCAAATGTTATTCAGAGACACTGTTAGCAATATGGACCTCCAGGGAAATTAGATAATTAGAACTGTACATAGGCAAATTTCAATCTGTATGTTGTGAATATCATGCATACCATGTGATTATTGTAAACCTCTGAGAAGATTCTCTACTACAACAAGAAAATATGAAATGTTGTCTTGATTTGTGGAAAACTGGCTGTTAATCTCTCCAAGCTTACCTTGAAATTTCTGCCAGTTTAATTATTCTAATCTCCCATTTCTATGTCAGGCTTTTGAAAGTAAGATGAAAATCAGCCATTTTGTTGCTTGCTGTAGCTGGTTATATATTTCATGTCTGATTGGCGCTCCCAAAATATGGTGACAGAGATGGACAACTTGTTCATAATTATTTATGCAATTGCATCTTGCTTCTGAAGCTTCTCAGAGAGCTTCTCCAACAGGTGGTTTTTTTAAAGTTTTGTTTTGCTTTCATCAGTTTGCTTTCATCAGTGTGCTTTAAAGCAGTGAAAATCCAGCACTGTCTCAGTAAATCAAAGTAGCATTATACTCAAAATCCACTGGAACATTGCTTCTGGAACATTCAGTAAATGCAAAGATTTGTGTTTTGGATATTTTCCAAGGTGAGGTGGGTAAGCATCAGTTCCCATTATATTTTGCCAAAAGTTTCAACACCCCTAGGGTATATCTGGAGTATTGTGTTCAATTCTGGTCTCCTCAGTGTAAGAAAAACAAACTGCTACAGGAGTGGGTCCAGTGAAGGGTCACAAAGGTGACTAGGGGACCAGAGCATCTCTCTTGTGAGGAGAGACTGCAGGAGCTGGGCCTGTTTAGTTTAGAGGAGAGAAGACTGAGAGGGGATATCATCAAATACCTATAAATATCTCAAAGATGGGTGTCAAGAGGATGTTGCCAGGCTCCTTTTGGCATTGCCCAGCAGCAGGAAGAGGAGTTGTGGCCATGAACTAAAACATAAGAAGTTTCACCTCAACATGAGGAAGAACCTCTTTATGTTGAAGGTGGCAGAGCACTGGAGCAGGATGCCCAGGGGGCTCCTGGAGTTTCCCTCTCTGGAGACATTCAAAACCCACCTGGACACATTCCTGTGTCACCTGCTGTAGGTGACCCTGCCTTGACATCAGTTTGGACTGGCTGATCTCCAGAGATCCCTTCCAACCCTTATGATTCTGTGATTCTGTGATTTTGTGATTCTGTGTTCAAAAGTTAGATTCAGCATGACTCACAATTTTTAAGCAAAGAATATCAGCAGCTCTGAAATTTGTTTTCTTTTTACTTGTTTAGAACAAATCATTAAGTTCAACCAATATTCATAGCTGTCTGAACTTAAAAACACTTTTTAAGGTAATAAGTTGTTTAATTGCATAAATGATTCTAATGCTTATTTCAGAATTTATATGCTCATAGGAGAAACATACTTCCTGGCAATTTATGTGTAAAAGCATTCTTTTCAAATTACAAAATTGCTCAGAATGACAGTTATGCAGATTTCCTTCATTTCATCTACCAAACTGGTGGAAATCAAGACCTGTGCCACTGGAACCAGTGAAGCTAGACTAGACTGCTATGATATCTTGTTAAATGAAAAAAAGAGTGAAGTATTCCTTTTCATACTGCCTCAGATTTAGGTTTAAGTTAAGGTATTGCAACCCCATTAGTCATAATGGGATGGCACAAGGGGTATTCATAGCAGAAATTTATCCAGCACATCAATCAATGATCCATTAAGGATAAATACTTTTTAAATGCTGATAGCTGCGTGCATTTCCCATTAGAAACACAGTGATGTGTGGCACTATTTTCCTCTTTCAAAGTTAAATTTTTATCATTTTTTACACTTAGAGCAGCACATTATATCCTTGCAAACATGAATCCCTTTACCTTACAGCTGTGCAGAACCAGCCTTCTCCAGTGAGTGTGGTATTGGTAGCATTCCAAACTACAATATTCTGTGACTGTTCTAGATGGGATCAAAAGTGGGCAAACCTTGAGTATCCCTTTTTCAGAACAGTCAAGAAAGATGAATGGAAGTTATCTGAAAACCTGAGACAGAGATCTCTAAAGATAATGCATCAATGTTTTCTTTGTGCTGCTTTCTTTTCTCTGACTTGATTTTATCATCCTTTTGCTAGTTCAGAACAAAATGTGGTGTTTCCTTCAGGGTACTTTGATTACAGGAGAAATCAAGCATGAAAAAACAGTTACAATCTGATAAAATTATTGTTAAACTGGGGGGTCACTTAAATCATAACCCATTATCTCTTCACACTTGAACTTTCTCATCCTGAAATGGCATCTTGGCAGCAATGGGTATTATTAAGATCATCGAGATTGATACTAAAAACAATAGTCTTTGATTTCTGATATTGACATTTTGGAGTATTATTAAGAACATAACAGAAAACTTACCTGAAATGGTAATTTTCTTTTTTAGTCCTGGTAAGACTATGGACAGATATTTCAAATGGGAAGGAAAAAAAATAATATAAAAATGATGTGGGAAGAAAAATTACATGCTGAACAAGAGAAGGCATTTATGGGCCAAGAACCATATCTAGCATAATAGAAAATGCAAAGATAATGGTCTTTGTAATCTGAAGAGCCATTAGAGCTGAAAGGATTAAAACCCCATGGATTACTCAATATCTGAGCAAAAAGTCATAAAACTGCCATTTTGAAACATTACAGAAAAATAATTACTAAATGCTATATTTTCTCAGAATTTTATCACAGAAAATGTTACTTATAATGGGCCATTTACTGTGTTGATTATTTACTATGGTATTAATTTCAAGATTAATTTGTAGAATATTCTCAGTTCAGGTGGAAAATACAGTAATAATTTGTTTTTTGGACAACAAGAACCAACTTCAGAGATCTTCTTCCTAATTAAAATATTTGGAATTTTATAGGCCACATCATTAATCCACATTTAAAATTCCAGTCCCTTTTATTTGAAATTCTGTGTTCTATGGCAGCAATAGCCTGGCCTGAACATGTTGTTAAAGTGGCTAAGAGTGTATCTTATAGGCAATATTGCATGGACTTTGGTTTAAATTGAATACTGCTCTTATCAAGTTTACTTCACTCAGACTATGATTATTTATACTCAGTTTCTACATTTCAGGTAAAATATCATAAATGTTGTTCAGTTGTTCAGGAAAGGGATTTGAGAGCAGCCCAAAAATTATTGCCCATATTCAGTAAAACAACAAACTGTTGGTGACTTTTCCCTGTCACATTATTTCACTTTCTTTGGGCTTTGGAATGTAGAAGAGAAATTATTTATATTAGTTATGTTTTTCCTAAATTTCACTGGCTTAACTATTTAAAATATGAAGTTTGCACATGTTTTCCAGAGGCTTAGCTATTTAGAGCTATGGTACTTATTTTAGACATGATAGATGATAATACATATAAGGAATGTATATTCACCTTTAGCTATTGATTAATTAAGATTTTTGAGGTAAACAGGTATCTTGGAGCCTCCACTGCATTTGTTCCTTATATTTGAAGATGTCCAAGGTTATAAAGATTGCTTAGATGAGTCATTTTGCAGCATTAAGCTTTCCTACAATTCCACTGCTGTAACATTTTGTCTGAGGGACAGCCACACGAGTAAACTTTCTAGATGAATGCAATGTGATACAGTATCAGATCACATCACCATATTTTATTATTCTTGGGGTAAACACTTTTGTTTATCATAAAAGTAGCTGTTCTATTCACACGTCTTATTCATCTTTTACAGATGCTTCTGTGAATCCAGAATTTAACTCTTTCACTGTTTGACTACAAAGATTTTGAAAAACATGTTGGGAAAAACAGAAAACAAAATCAAAATTTTTCTTAGTATGGTATTTTTCTGTGTGCCCTGTTGAGTAACCATATTAAATTCTGCTTTTCCCAAGAAAAAAAAGAACAGAGGCTGCCTTCCCTAACTACCTGACATCCAAGAGCCAGAAAGATTGTTCTTAAACATTAAAAGTCACAAGAAGATAGCCTAAGAGAATAATGAGGGAAAAAAAAAGAAAAATGAGAATTCAATGTGGAGACTTGGGAGTTGCATGGAAAGGAAGAAGGGAAGCAAGGTCAATGAGTTCCAGAAAGGAAGAAGGTGGAAAAAGTGTGTAGGTAAATAGCAGTGAAGAGACTGAAAACTAGCCAGAGGTAGGAAGGACATCAGGAGGAGAAAAAATTCAAATAAGAAATTATGATTAACAGGTTTGAGGAAGCAGTAGGTAGGCTGTAATTTGTTGTCATAATCAAGATTGGGTGCTGCTATGCAAGACATCTGTTAGTAACAAAAAAAAAATGGTGTTCTCCAGCCCATGGGAAAGAACACTGACTGTTGTGCCCAATGTGATGTTTTGCTTTTCCTTATGATCTCTGTTTAACATTTGTGAATTCCTTCAGAAATTTCAAAAGACAAAATGTCATGTCATTGACAATCTATGTGTTGGAAATGGAACTTAAAAAATTATGTGGTTCAACATTTTAAGGAAAAGCTTTTATTATGTTATTCTACTTTTTTTCACTATAGGTTAAAACAGCATACAGCTATGAATATAGTATCACATTCAAACTCACCACATACCAGTCGACTTTTTGCAATACAAAATAGTACGTGTAGATTAGGGAATTTAAACTAAATAACTTTCTTATACTTTGTTTCTACATAATAGAAATATATCCATAATAAGGACCTAATCCTCCTTTAACATATGTGCCTCATTAGGTGCCACTACTAATGAGTTAAAGATCTGTAAAATCAAGAAAAACAAGAAAATAATTGAAATTTTAATATCCATTTTCAGGCAAATAGTCAGAAAAATACTTATTCAAAACCATAAATAATTACACGGATATGACTACTAATTTTGAATTTACACAACTGATAAATTATTTCAGAAATTATAAATTGTAAGTGCCTTGATCATAACATTTTATCCATATCAGAGTTGTATTCTGAGGTGAATTGAAAATTGGTTGAATGTCCAGGCTCAGAGGGTGGTGATCACTGGCACAGAGTGTAGTAGGAGGCAGTAACTCCTGCAAGGGCAGGGGTCAAGGGTAGGGCAGAGGGAACCTGCAGCAAGTTTGATATGACACCAAACTGTGAGGAGTGACTGATGCACCAGAGGGTCATGCAGCCATCCCAAGGGACCTGGAAAGGCTGGAGAAAGGGGCCAAAATAAACCATATAAAGGGAAAAATGCAGAGACCTGCACCTGGGGAGGAACAACCCCAGGCAACAGAACATGCTGGGGGCTGTCCAGCTGGAAAGGAGCTGGGCAGAAAAAGGCCCTGGAGATCCTGGTGGATGCTGACTTGAATTTGCACCAGCAGTGTGCCCTTGCTACAAAGGAGGCTAATGGGCTTCAGTAGACAAAGTGCTGCCAGCAGGTCGGGGAGGGGATCCTTTCCATCTCCTCAGCACTGGTGTGGCCACACCTGCAAAGCTGTGTCCAGTGTTGGATGCCCCAGTACAAGAGGAATGTGAACATACAGAAGAAATTCCAGCAAAAGGCCACAAAAATTATTAAGGGACTGAGCATCTCTCCTATGACAAAAGGCTGAGAGAACTGGAGAAGCCAGGAGAAAAGAAGGCTCAGGGGAAATCTCATCAATACCTGAAGGAGGGTGCAAAGAGACAGGCTATCTTCAGTGGTGTCTGGTGGCAGGACCAGAGACAATAGGCACATGCTGAAACAGAGGAGTTTCCCTCTGAACACCAGGAAATGCTTTTTTTTTACTGTGAAGGTGGCTGAGCATGGGCACAGGCTACCCAGAGAAGTGGTGAAAACCCCCACCTTGGAGATGGTGGACACAATCCAGGCAAACTGACTGTAGGTTACTTTGAAGGTTGGATAACATGACTTCCAGGGCTGCCTTCCAAACTCAGCCACTGTGAGATTCTGTGAATTTGGCTTCTTTTGAAGAGGAAGTAGAAGTGATAAATAATATCAAAGAAACTTAGGTATGAAGCAATAGGTCTATACTGCATAATTTCTCATAATCCAATGTGAAAACCAGTACATTGGTTGACGATAAAAAGGAAGGATGGAGACATCATCTGATAATTTTTATTATTGCATTGTCCTTTTTAGGTCTTAACATGAAGGAACAACATTTCAATCCAAATATGATACTTTGGCTTTCAGTTGTACTTTCCAAATGGGGATTTTTTTTCCTTCTTTTTGGGGGGCGGGCAGGGGGGGAATGATACTTCCACATTTAAAATAAGCCTGCACATGTAAATCTCATTGGAAATTATAATGGTAGAGAACTTCACTACTAGGGTTTTCAATCTAAGCTGTATCTCCCAGTTTTCTGATTGAAGCAGACTCAGGCTATACAGAAAATATTAAACAAACTGTTATTTCCTTTCTTAAAAAATTCACAAACCTCTGTTTTCACTTTAAAATATATATCTTATTAATATTTTATATGTATAGCATCTTACTGCATTCAAATTTCTTCAAGACTTTGACCAAGTCTGCAAAGCTGAGTTTCCCAGTCTATATTTTCATTTTATAAGCGGACACTAACAAAGGCAAAATATACACATTTAATTCCCAAATTGTCTTATAATACTTTCTGTTTGGTGCATTAAAATGGCAAATGTGGACAGAGTAAGGAAACATAGTCTCCATTTATTGAAATTGTAAGTACCAAGAGGAAGTTATTGTGGTTGAAACAGGAGCATAAGATTTGAGAACTCTTTCATAAGCCTCATGCAGTTTTCCCCCCCAAATGTTTTCTTTGTAGCACCAATTTAACATACAGAGTCATGCAGTCTATTTTGTCTGTTGTAATGAATCAAAAAAATGTCTTTTGTGTATCTGCAACACTCAGTGTCCCAGGACCATATCTGACATACATTATTAGTAATCTAGTAATTCTGTGAGACAGACAATGGGAAAAAAAAATGAAAAAGCTTTGACTTGAAAGATGGCTGTGGTGGAGCATGGATGAGAGCAACAAACTATTACTTGTATCACAGAATCACAGAATGGTTGGGGTTGAAAGGGACTTTTGGAGATCATATAGTTCAACCACTTTGCCCTCTCACCCTCAGAAGTCAATACGTAGTGGCTCAATTATAATTATTAAGTAACCTTGTTAATGTAAGCATTTATTTTCAGTCAGCTGTCACATGACACATAAAGATCAATGGATGTGATGGATCACCATGCAAAGTTTAAGAAGAATTGGATGACCAAGAGGAGTAGGTTTACTTTCATTATATTGGGATATATAAATCAATAAAATCACTAAAAGATGCCATAACATATTTTACTCTCTGCCGACTTCCAAATTATTTTCTTACCTAGCACAATGCAATTAGGAAAAAAAAACCCAAACATTTTCTACACAAAGTAGGAGAAAAAATATACCAGTTTCACTGGTATTTCAAAAAAGCCTCTTAGAAAGAACAAGAATATAGCACTTGTAGCAGCACATATAATTAGAATTGCTGAGCAGAATGACTTCATACTAATTTGAAAAATAAATAGTTGTTTCTCTCTATGCTACTGTTCCAGCTGCTTTAAACAATTTTGCGATAATGGATTATTAATTACATTGATCTTGCACGTCAGTTGATATGAGGAAAATATTTGCATTTCTGAATAATTTGTGTACACAAGTGGTTACACAAAACTCACTTCTTGAATACTGGAAATACCACTAGCCTAATGCACAGAATAAAATAGAACTATAGATAGGCAGATCTTTAATATCATGTAGACTGCAGTTTACCATAGGAAATATTATAAATCAACAACCTCTTCCCACATTGAAGGAAAATTTTTGTTACTGTGTTAGCTTTAAGTATTTCTTTCACCCAGGGGACTGTTCCATTAACCTTTTGTTTTGATTTTGGAGCAAACTGAACCACAAAAGAAAATGAGATTCCATTTCATGTTCTCACAGGGCACTGATTGCTTCTTCAATAATCCACCATCTGTATCCAAAGTCCTACCTAATAGAACAAAAAAAATTGTATTCAAAGATGTTGTGTCTTTCCATGTATTCAGTATTTCACACTTCAAAGAGACTTATTTATTACTGACCCAACTTTTTGGAGTGTCAGGGAGGAGAAAGAAAAGCTTGATAAAAGGCAGGCTATATTAACATGAGTGGCAAGTTTAACCAAAAAAAATATAAGCCACTGATAGCTAAGATTGGAGAGATTTTAATGAGAAGCATTAGGTGACTTTAATACAAATGTCACTATCATTTAGGTGCTAGAAGGAGAGCTGAAGCGATACTAAATTGTCAGAATTCATTTGAATCTGAAAACTAATTTCAAGTAGAACTTTTTTGAATTTCTTTTGGGATCACTTTCCACGAGCAGTTAATCTTATGTAGTCAAAGCTTATGAATATAGGACCTAGTTCTTTTCTCATTTACTTCAGTTTTCAGCCTTGTGATTTGCCTAGCTTTGTGTTAAATCCTCCTAGGTTAACACAGGAGCTGTAGAAAAGAGAATCAAATTATAAATTGAAATCATGTGTATGAAAGTTAAGCATTTACTTAAAAAATTGTGAAAGCTTTTTAAAATATTATGTTAACTCACATTATTGGGTTATTTCTGAAGAATTCCCCTGATGAGGTGAATGAGAATTTCTTTTTGCCATGTTTTCTTCTTACTGTCTGCATTTTGCAGACAGTAGAAAAGTAGAAGTTTGAATAAATGACTTAGCGTGACTCTTTCTCATTCTAACAGATCATGTACTTTTTGTGTTCCCCAATTGTTTCATGTACAAGTGTCATCTGATTGCTCATCACTATTCAGCTCTGTGGCCTCCCCCACTGCTTCTGCAGTTAGCAGAGCCTGACTTCTTACTTCACTGTCATTCCTGACACACAAATATTTCTTGTGTTGGGGTGGTGAGTGGATAAGAAGGTATGTTTTAGATTATCAGATCTATTCCACATTGCCTAACCTAAAACGCAATCTAGAGGAGGGAAAAAAATGATACTTGTTTGAAAATCCTGTAGGCTGAAAGGAATCACTGTCAGCTATGCAACTAAAAAAAACCCACCAAGGCCTCAGAAATCAGATAATACCATCATCACTAAATCTGATGGCTCTTTAATTTCCTCTGAAATTTCATTTATGAGAGAGACATTTATCGTCATTTCATGAGGAAGGAGTCCACAGAAAATACTGGCACAGCCCTCTATGAACTTATACAACTCAATAGCTCCATAAACAGGTTTAGTGATATGAGGCTATTATTTAGGGTAAGGGAGCCTGCTGAATGACACTCAGACTGAGGCTCCACAGTGATTTGGCACTCTAGAAAGCAACAGGTAGATAAGCCAAAAATGTCAAGGATAGCAATAGAAGCTCTGATGAAGCTCCACACAACAATAAATAAGTTATGGTATGATACTACCTTTAAGGAAAGAGCAGCCATTTTCCTAGTTCACAAGACCTTTACAAGATATCTGAGAGGAAGAATAATGTTAATGATGAGCTCAAAGCAGAGTCAGTGCACAAAGTGCATGTGAACAACATTCACACAACTAATTTTCACTAAGAAAGATGTGGAGCAGAAATCATAAGTACGGTACTTAAAATCTATTCAGGTTGCTTATGTCCCAGAAGGAGCATAGACAAGGTCCATAATGATGAGGAAGCTTCCCAGCAGTAGGGTTTTATTTCTCATAGGTAAGCAGAACCTTGCAGTACTGATATTACGCTGTAAACTACTGCAAGGTGCACCAATACTGACATGATACCTGGTGTCTCCACTATGGTAAGAAGCTGTATAGGGTTGCCTTGACCTGTGTCATGATCTATGATCTCATAAAAAACTTCACATGTTTTAGAAAAATTCTCACCAAGAAGAAAATAACCTTGTGATACTATGTGTCTGCTTTCTGCTGAGGATATTAATAGGGGAAAGCACTATATAGACAAACACTTCAGAACTCACCGTGAAGATGTAAGACAAAGAACTAAGTTTTATTCTGAGGCTGAGGCACATGGAGATCTCAGGTGTGAAAATAAATAATTTCCAAAGTTGTTTCACATCTGAGAAAACTAAGACTCCAAAAGCATGAAGCTCAAAATTTCAGCCTAAGCGCTGCAGGACTAAGCAAAGGAATCTACAAGCACTGATAGCAGTTTGTCTTCAATAGGGTTTTCCAGTTATTGTCACAAGTTTAAGTTTGTGTTAGGAGGTATTTGGCAGAGGACATATTACATCCTTTATAGGATCCACCTCACAGCAGATGCACTGGCATGATACCTGAAACAGGGGTTAGAAAGATGACTAAAGACAGAAATATGCACATACAAGATATAGTGGCTTAATCACTATACTCAGACTGAAATGTGATTAACACACCAAAATGATCAAGCATGCCTTAGGCTGCCAGGCTGAAGGCTTATCTTCCTTGACAAGGTTCTCATGCACTGGGAACACCACCACTGAATTTTCCTGAAGTTGTAGGTGTGTCTTCTCATCTTGAGCATATATAGATTGAAGCAAACAAATGATTATTCAATATTAGTGCATCACCAAACGTCAGGCCCACCAGCAAGCATTCTGGTGGTCGGGCATATTGTCTCATCTCAACATGGAAGTGTTGGGCAATCACAACATGCCAGAGCAATCTCATGCCACAAACAGCTCACATCATCAGCTTTCCTTTAAGGACATCAATGTATGTAAAATTGCAACTTTCATCCATCTTCATAAATCTGATTACTTTTTGTCTTTTCAGACAAACCCAAGATTCAATTTTTTTTGAGGGAACTGATCTCAAAACATGGTTCTACATTGTACATATAAATAGCCGCATCCTGACATGTTCAAAAAGTTTCAGTTTACTGCATCTGCATTTTACCATTGCTTTATCTCTGTCACTTCAAGGCATTTCTCTTCAGATTGCTGCAGATTCACTGAGATGAAAATAAGCCACTTAAAGAGTAGCAAGAACAAGTACAGGTGGGTTCTGATTTGTTACGCTGCAGTTCTCATAAATGGTGTCTGTCTGACTGATGTGCTTGCCAGAAATCATCTCCATATTTTCTCCATATTTTTTCAGGAAAGCTTGTTAGAGGTAATAGACCACATCCTTGGAATCTTCACTCTTCATAAAAAGAGGTTATTGGAGCAGTGGAAAAAAATTGGTGACAGATGTCCTGAAGCAAAGATATCTTCTGAGCTCCCACTATGGTCTACCAATGCACATGCACATGTCTCTTCCTCCCCTGAGAAAGCACATTGTAAATTATTCAGCAGGAATCCCATGGAATTGGATGACTATTCAGCCAGTGCCTTCTGGCCCTGCATTTGCAGTGACTGATCCATTTCATTCGGGCACAAGTGGTCATGAGATGAAACCATTCCTGGAGGAGACTTCTAAACACATTTGTGTATTGTTCTTACATTTTAACTCTAAATCCCCATTCAGCTCTTCAAAAATATGATACATGTATTCATAGAATCTAGAGTAAAAGTTTCCAATTGAGGCATATAAGAATTTTGTCTTGCCCTGCTCTAGAAAGAGTTTCACTTCATCACACTGTCACAGTATGATCTAACATAACACATTTTACCAGAATTGCAAAAGAAACACATTTTTTTGCAATTCTGGTAACACATTTTACCAGAATTGCAAAAGAAATTCTTACATAAACACTAAAAATGTTACTTCCACCTCTGTATCTGTCTCAGTTCTTTCACTTCTTGTATTTGGAACTCCTGCCAAGACTGTCCAAGCAGTCTTCTCCAGCTCTGAGGAGTGGACACTTTAGTACTGAAATCAATATTTTAAAAGTGGAGAGAAAGGGAAAATTGCCCTTAGATAATCACAAAACACAGTATCAGCAGCAGCTGCCCGAAACAGAAATGGCTAATTACTTACTAACTGTTATGCTTTAGTGTGTAAAATAGTCCCTACACAAAACCATATTCAGTGGCAGAGGCAGGTCCAAATGCTTCTATAAATCAACTAAATTCCATGAATTGCTAGAATGTAAATGGGGAAGATGACATGAATTACAGTCTAACAAGGGTATTGAATCCTTAAATGAACTGTACACTCACATTTTTAATGCAGAAAGCTGAAACCAGGCATAATAAAAATAATTAAAATGAGGTTTTGAATACATTAATCTAGATGAAAAGTGCTTTAAAGAGCAAGTGAAGCAGAAAAACAGACAGAATGTGTATGGCATTTACTTGTAGATATCCTTTGCTGCTGCTATTATCTGTTACCATTAGAAAAATGTAAAAAAAGTAGAGGAAAGAAAAAAAGCTTCAAAATGTTTTTATTACGTTGAGATTCAAGAAAAAAACATGGAACTACTGCCTTGTATACAGTGATAACTGCATTCTGTCACAGGCTGAGCCATTCCTTAGAGAAACGGGTGAGGGAAAAAATAAAAGGACCCAATGACAACAGGGGTACTGGCAAGGCATTAAACTTTCTGGAATATAACCACAAGGTAGATACCTACAAGAGACTACAAGGAAAATGTAAAGTATCAGTAGAATCCTCAGATCACAGAAAGGAATAGGGAGGGCTTCCTTAGTTCAGAAGCTCTAGTGTGAACTGAGATCCCTCTGGACCACTACTGTCTGCAGCACTGAAACCACTAACAGCCAGATGGGAAACAGAACTGATGATACCATTCAAGACCAGAAAGACCACCTAATGAGCCAAGAATCAATGCTGAACACTGCCAGGGTGGCTGGATTTCAGGCTTAGACTTAAATGTCTACCATCAAAAAATTGTCCTTTTAGTCATTCAGACATCCTTTAGATTCAGCCCTACTACTTTTCTGTGGTCCAAGGCTATATTTTAATTTCAAAGCAGTTCAGTTCTTTTCTGTCTCAGTGAAGAAGCTGTTTTAAAGCAGTATTGTAGCAAAAGAACATACTATATAGTGCTCAGAAGAAGCCTATGTGTACATATCTATATACTTTGTGTATCTTAAATTTGCCCTCCCCAGAAGACACTGTCGGAGGCAAGATTCCCCTTCTAAATTCATACATTTCATCTTTCATTTTGTATCTATGAATAGCTTAATCCTCAGCTGCTCTTAGTTTCTGTTCTTAGAATAGCTGGTAGCTAAATTATGAGAAAATCAGGATGTCAATACATGTATTTCTTAGGAGCATTCAAGCCAGACACGTGATTTCTAATTTAAGGCCATCATGCTCCTAAAATAGAAACCTCCTCAAGCTCTGCCAGATCTGAATAAATAAATTGTTCAATTCACTTATTTCGAGGTTGACCTGAGTGAGTCAGATATTTTAAGAATATCAAGGAGGAAACAAAAGCTAAGACTATTCTAAAATCCCCTATGATACTACAGCACTGTATTTCAGATTTCTATAATTTCAAATTATAGATCTTTCTTGAATATGCACTAAAATTACTATAATTTACTCTGTTTCTAAGTAAATATCTATCTAAACATAATAATATGACCAGCAGAGAAGTTGGTCTCACCATGAGGCAAGCTTTGAAATGAGAACAGGAGTCAGGACAGTCAGGATGTCTGCTCTCACAGGGATAATGTGGGAGAAAAAGCTGGGGACTGAAGAGAAATTAAGTCAGGGAAACAGAAGGGGTTGGGAGCTAAAAGCACCAGTCTGAAGCATTCATCAGATGGGAAAGAAGTGGAGTAGCTCCTGCTCCTAGAAGTATCTAGAGTGAGACTGGTACCCTCTGTAAATTATAGGACCAACATAGAAAAGAAAATAAATTTTATATTTTTTTAATATATGTTACTGAAACACCTTTGTGTACCATTTTAGAATTAGCAGTGGTAATACAGTTTAGCAACAAAGCAAAATAGGCAATTTTTAAATAAAGATGTAATCTCTCCTGCTCAACCAACTGGAAAAAAAAGCAGATAAAAGATTTGCCACACCAGGGGTTTCATAAAAGGTCTGCAAGTCCAAAAGATATCTTCTTTTCCATTCTATATCAGCTGTCTTAGTAAAAGATGTTACCTTTCACTACAAACTTTATCATTTTCTGCTGTTGCTTGAACATCCTTGAATATGCATGTTTGAGAATTTTCTTGTAAAAACATCAGTTCTACACAACACATCTTAAACAGCAATATATTGATATGTCTGTTATAAGGAATATGCCCAAATATTTTTTTTTTAAGTAGACATAATTGAGTTACAGGTCTTCAAAATATCTTTTTTTTTTTGCCTGAGGTCTAATATTATTTGAGGTCTATAACTTCATTCCTGATTTACTTAGGATACCTTTTTTTAAAAATCAAGGAATATCAGACATTTTTAGAGTACACATCCAAGTACAGCTCTTTAGCTCAATGTTTTATCACCAGTTGTGTATGTTATCCTTTGCTATCCCAAACTATAACAGGCTCTGAAGCAATGCTGGGCAGAGGGAAGGAGGGTTACATATTGATTGTAAACAATCAGCCAGCTTAATAACCAAGTTTCCCAGTTCATACTTACACGTGCATTTGACAAAGTTTTAAAGGAGAGAAACATCTAGCATTAATTATGTTAATGCTTACCTGTTTTTCTCAGTCATAAGTTTAATTGTATTGTAGGAAATGAACTTTTTAAGCATTTTGTAGTTTTCAAGCTGTATGCCTCCCCAGCTAAGCTAGACATTTGTTTGCACATTGAAACGTTCAGCTGAAAGATATGCTGAAGTCTTCTGAATTGTTACTGCAAATCTATTGTTTTCAAAAGGAGCTGAAACCCAGAAATGCCAGTGGAAACCTTTTGGTACTTCTACTCTGGCAATTACTGCCATAAGAAAAGACAGATACATTTGTTTCTGCCTTCAGCTGCTGCTTGGAAATCTGTTTCTGTTTTTACTCACGTATTTATAGATCTTTAGCTATGTCGTTACTCTGAGTTTCCATAGTGATAACTGAAATATGTATTAACACCAAACCTCAAGGCATATTTATGGTTGGCAATGCTTCATAAATTACTTTTTTCAAGAGCAGCTTCTCAAAACAAATTTGCTCAGTTCAGTTCCTCACTTGATTTGTGATAGATACTTTTGATATAGCTGTATTTATCTAGGAGAGATTTTTTTTTTCCCTTCTGCAAGATTCAGCGTGTTGATATTACTTCTCTTTTTTATCTATACTATCAAAAGGTCCGAAAAGATGAAGCTTCTGAATTCAGAATGTTATCTTTAAAATAAAATCACACTTTCAAATTTGCCTTACTTTCAATTAAACCTTCCTTAAATGAAGCAGATAAATTAATGGACAGTATAAAACATCACAGATAACTTATCTGTATTCATAATCATGAGTTTTTGAACAAAGAACCTATTTCTCTGGTTGGCATCAGATTAGGAAAGATCATTCATTCATACCATCTTGCTAATCAGAAAAGCTGAGCTGCAGCTCATCAGATATTCCCAGAACATCCTGGGTATTTTTTTTCTGAAAAAAAATTCTAGGCCAGGATTTTCCCATTCTGCTTATTTTTCCCGATATATTTATCTAAACATTCTATTAGTCTGCTCTGGGATGCCTTACCGTCATGGAAAAAAGAGAAAACATCAAATCCAATTTTTTAGTAGATTACACAAAAAAAAAAAAAAAAAAAGCTTGGGTTTTTGGTTTGTTATGTTTTTTGGGGGGTTTTTGAGTAGATGTTTGAAAATCTAATACACTGACAGTCAAAGAGAATGTTTCCAGGAAAAGTCTGAATGAATGAATGGCTAAACAAATTTCCTCTTCATTTCTGGTAATTGCTTCTGTGAAGACAGCTGAATTAGAGGTTATTGGATGAAAATCTTTCACTGTTTATTTCAAACATTCAGAGCTGGCCTCTGTTCTGTACTAAGGAAACTGTCATGGATACAAATACAAGGTGGCAAATAGTGACCAAAACAGGCCTAGAAAGGGACTTGAGCCTGAATTAATGAGAGTGCTTATGTGGTCCCTATTTTATCGTACTTGCAAGTAGGAATGTGCTTTAATTTCTTTATGCTTCCTGGGTCTGCTGGTCATTTAAAAAAGGAAGTGCTTACATTCAACAAACTGCATTTTCATTCAGCTGTTTTGGAAGTCTGATGCAGTGTAAAGCAGTCTCTCATTAACTGCAGGTCTCTGTTGGGTGCTGCAATCCTGTCCTCCCTTCTTATCCTCTGCAGTCATCGTCCATATGCCCACATGGCAACAACTACAAGTACAAAACATCCTTCTCCAACTAGTATTGTGTCAGACCCATATCTCCTTACCTTAAATAGCATTTTGTATTAGCTTAGCTTTTCAGTTCAAACAGTTGGGTTTTAAATTGTGTTTTTCTCTCCATAACAGTAGAGATCCTGCACAAGGAGAGTGCCCTCTGCAGTCATTCTTTGCAACTTGTGCTGTTCTGGTCTCCAGTCATCTCAGATAGGACTGGGAGAAAATGTGACTCCCTCTCTTGTTCTGCTCTATTGTGCTAGCTCTCAAGGCCCCAAAGCTCAGAAGCTTTAGCTGCAGAGCTAATTTGAGCTCAGGCTGTTTCCTTTGATCCTTGCTATGTGATGCTGCTGATATGCCTCTGCCCAGACTGCATCATGCTGATCCTGACCCTGACCCAGTGTGAATAAGATGAAGCCAAGCCTAACACTCTTCAATGTGCTCTCACAAATGAGACATAGCCAGAAGAAACTGAGCTAGACATTTCTGGTAGCTTATTGTGTCTGCGTGAGACAATGACTCTTATGTCCCTCTCCTAGATCAGCATCAGGCAGGAATATGGGATAGCTGCAGCTCTCTAGAGATTGCAGGAGCTGCCCCTTGCCCTGCTAAGCTGGTCATGCTCTGTGCCTGGTGTGTGCACTGAGAGTCACAGATCTGCCTTAAGGATACAAAGACAAGCACAGTCCATCCTCAGAACCACCTTTGAAATTTATGCAGAGGAAAAAGTTAAATTTGTGTTGTCTAGCAAATATTAGCACTACCTCAGTGCTTTTCACCCATAATTGTTTGGGGTTTCTTGAAGTAGGGTATAAATGAGATTACTGAGTGAAGCATGTTGCATAAATTTTCCTTTAATCATGATTTGCTTCAGTCCAACCCACTCTGTGTCACAGCGGAGATTAATTTTTAGTACTGAAAATATGGATTTGAATGTACTCACACACAAGCAATTGCTAAGGGGCAACGTGATCCTGTACATTAGGAATTCTCTGGAAACTGCCTGTTTGTAAACTTCTGCTTTCAATGAAAAAATGAGGTAGCTTGTTATTTTCTCATTAAGGGGTAAGCTACTTCAACTTATTTTCTGATTGCATGTTTATAGCTACCAGCCTGCAGTAACTCGTCATCTAGTAATTTCCTACTGTGTCATCAGTCTTCATAAATATTTTGATCCTCAAAACACCTGCTCCACTATTATCTAATAATATGCAGACCTCTTTCTCAAAAGAAAAGATGGACTATTCCCCTTTTTCACCTTTCATAAAAATAAAGCCCTCCAGAGCTTTCTCTTTTGCTGTGCTCACTCAGAAGCAGAGGACATAAGATGTACTGGCATCCTGAAAATAGGAGTCCTCTTGATGGAGACAGGATAATATAACAGCTTACTATAAAATGCTGTGCACAAAATCAAGAGTGTACTGGATGTGTCTGGGATGGAGTTAACTTTCTTCATATAGTGCTGCCTTTTGGATTTGCAGCTAAAACAATGTTAATAACACATCAGTGTCAGCTTTTGCCAAGTAGTCCTTTGCACAGTGCTCAGACTTTCTCTGGTACTCATTCACCACACCAGAGAGTAGGCTACAGGAGTTCACAAGAAAGAGAGGGACACAGCCAGGCCAGATGACCCAAACTGATCAAAGGAATATTCCACACTGCATAGCATGATGTGCAGCCATAAAAAAAAAAAAATAAAATAAAAAAAAAGGTGGTCTGGTCTTTCCTATGAAGCCATTGCTTGAGAACTGGTTTATCTGCTTGTACAAGGTGGTGAATGACAGTTTTGTATCACTTGTTGGCCGCTAGGTTGTTTTTTGTTTGGTTTCTTTTTTTTTTTTCCTTTTCTCTTTCCTTCACTTCACTTATAAGGAAGTGAAGGAAATCACTTATTTGACTGAAACCAAAAATTTCCCTGCTGTTGCTTTTCTGAATTTCTACCCCAACCCCTTAGGAGGGTTGATAAAAAGTATTTGAGTGGGTGCCTCATTGCTGTCCAGGGTCAGCCAAGCACAAAGGGACAATGGTTATTGTCTTTCAAACGAACAGAAGCACTGTTACTTCTTTTCCTATAAATGGTTCTAGGAAGGCAAAGCCAAAATATGGAAAGCTCATCACCATCTCCCTTTCCTGCTAAGAGTGGACAGATCACAAAGGTAAGTTAGAACAATCATTCTTTCTCTCTACAATAATTTTCCCTCATTTCAATTCTTTTTTCCAGAAGTTTCATTTCTCCAGACACAGTAACAAGCCTGCGTATTGACTGGAAATTTGAATATTCACCAAATCCTTGCACCAAAAATTTTGCTCTCATGTTTAAAAAGGAGTAATTTGCCACTAGACATCCATTTCATTTTTAGTCCTTTTTTCTTGCAGTCTTCCTGGTCAGCAGATTGATTACTTTCAGGCTAACTAGCCCAAGTCAGAGCATGAAAATACTCCAGCACTTCTAAGGCATGTCTCTGTAAATTACATAAAAGATGAGATTTCTCCTGAAAATAAGGGTTCTTTTCAAACAAGGGAAGTTTGACAAAAATGTTTTATTGTGTATATGCTTTGCTGAACTGAAAAAGAGACCATTGATACAAATTAAAAGGATAAAATATTGAAGCAGTGTATGGAATGGAATGGAATGGAATGGAATGGAATGGAATGGAATGGAATGGAATGGAATGGGCAATGTCAGTTGGAAGGGACCTACAATAACCATTCAGACCAACAGCCTGACTACTTCAGGACTGACCAAAAGTTAAAACTTGTTACTGAGGGGAATGAGTCCAAATGCTTCCTAAACACTGACAGGCTTGGGGCATCAAACACTTCTCAAGGAGCTTGTTCCAGGATTTTTCCACACTCTGGTTAAAGAAATTATTCCCAATGTCCATTCTCAACCTCCCCTGGCATAGTTTTGTGCTATTCCCGTGTCTCCTGTCACTGGATCCCAGGGAGCAGTGATGAGCACCTCCCTCCCCAGGAAGCTGTACAGAGCAATGAGGTCATCTTCAACCTCTTCTCTAAGCTAGACAAAAACAGTGACCCCAGCTGCTGCTCACAGGACATTCCTTACAGCCCTTTCAACAGCTTTGTTGGCTTCCTCTGGGTGTACACAAGCACCTGCAAATCCTTCTTTAATCGGGAAGCCCAGAACTGCACGCAGTACTGCAGGTAAAGCAGCATCAATACTCAATACAACAGGATAATCACCTCTTTTGAGCAGCTGGTGGTGTTGTGCTTGATGCACTCCAGGATGGGGCTTTGTGCCTATCAGAGCACCCTGCTGACTCCAACTGAGTCCTTCTGTGACCAGCAGTCACAGCTTTCCTTCTGCAGGGCTGCTGCCCAGTCATTCCTCTCCTCATTTATACTTAGTCTGCATTTACTCTGTCCTAGCTGCAGAATGCCACTCTTTTCTTGTTAAATTTAATCCCTCTAATCATTGCTCTAGTCAATCCAGATCCCTCTGCAAAACCTCTTGTCCCTCAAAGGAGTCAACAAACATCACATCCCAGTGTGGTATCATGAGCAAATTTGCTAATGGTGCAATCACCTGCTGCACCCAGAGCACTGATAGATGTATTGAACAGAGCTGGCTCTAGAACTGAACCCTGAGGAACACCAGTGGTGACCAGACACCAGCCAGATGTGGCCCCATTCACTACAACCCCTTGAGCCTGACTGTCCATCAGTCTTCACTCAGTGCACTGTGTTCATCTCACAGCTGGACAACTTACCCAGAAGGAGGCTGTGGGACATGGTTTCAAAAGCCTTATTAAAATCAGAAAACTGTATCTACTGCTGCAATTTTATCCACCAGGCTGCTGACCATGTCAAAAGAGGATATCAAATTAGTTACACTTTCCTTTTGTGACCCAAGGGTGAGTATGCCTAATGATTGCACTATCCTTTAAATATTTTTCCCATATATACCCACGATCTTCTCCATATTTTTTCCAGGAACTGAGGTTAGACCAAGGGCTCTGCATTCCCTGTGGTGTGTGTGCATGTGTGTGTCTGTGTGTGTGTGTCTGTGCCTGTTACAAGGTGGGGGTTACTCTTGGACATTTACAAATTTTCACAACTTATGTATATGTGAGTATAATTTATTACAGTATCAGTTTCTTTATTTAAATCCAAAGGAAGTACCAGTTTCCAAATATAGGTCAGAACAAAATGCTGAAGGTATGTAAACAGACATTCCTTTGTGCATTCCTCATCCCTAGGTAAAATTTTATATCACTATCTTTTCATATTAATCAGGGGATCAGGAATAGCCATTATCTATTATTAAAATAACATTCACCAAGCCATAACCAGAGGTATAATCTCTATTATTTTTTTGACAAACAAGTTGAAAATATAGGTCCAACTGATGACAGAAGTCTCAGCAGCAATTTTTTCTCATGATATTTCAATACAGTAACCTGGGATGATGGAGAGTTTTATAATTAATGTCAGTTATGCTGGACATACTCTGATAAGAAATGATGGGCTTGCCATTTACAAACATCAAATTTTACAAGCTGGAAATGAAATGCAGTCAAAACAGGCCAATGGACCAAAAAGTGATATAAACTGTAATTTCATGATAGTTTATCTTCTGCTGGCAAAGCAAAAACTGTTCCCAGAGGAGCTGAATAATTCTGTGGGATTGGTTAGGAAAATGCAAAAACATTGCAGCAATTATTACTGGGTTTAGAGCTACACATTCCTTGTTTGGAAAGCAAAAAAACAAACAAACAAACAAACAAACCAAAAAAAACCACCAAAAAATAATAAAAAACAAACAAACAAACAAAAAGTTTTAGCTTCATCTTTCTGCTGTAACTGGAGAATATATTCACCAAATTTCCCCAACAGAAAATTTCACAGAATTTTTTTGCAGAAAAATGATGTAAAAAGAATCAACAGAGGATGCTGTAGCAGCCTCTTGACAGTGAACAGAAGAAAAGTCATGACAAAGGTGTTTAGATATTTTCAGCATTAAGTGTTATGGGGTTTTTGTATTTAATATAAAGTAACAGGCTTCCTGTTTTCCCATTGTTCACTGCAATTAATGAAAAGACTGATTCTTTTGTCCAGAAAGGAAAAACAAGGCAATATGATATCTCACATCCAAAGTGCTTCATGAAATAAAACATAAAGGAAAAATTCAAGAATGTTATTAAGAATTATGACATTACCAAGAAAAATGAGGGTGATGCATATAAATTTGTGCCTTGATGTTTGCAACCTAAATGTTATGAAATGCAGTATTTTCGTTTCAGCTGAAGTGTAGCATTAAAAATGTCTTTCTCCAAGGTCAATACATTTTGAATCTGTCATCAGAGTTTTTATGAAGATGAATGTTTTCACCTTACAAGAAAATTCACAGAGATAGAAATAACATTGCAAAAAAAGGTGAGCAAAAAGGGCCAGATCTTCTCACTAAGTGCTTTTTTCAGCACTATTGCTCTGCTGCCTTTGAGTGCTGTTTGTAATTTGAAATTCAGAGGCTTCTAGAAAGGTGTTAAAGCCATCCTGGTTGCTTTGAAATTAGTTATTTAGTTCCTGGTCCCTGCAGAAATGTAGCATAATCTCTAAACACAGGTTTTGCCATACTCCTTCACTTTTCCTCCGCTTTTAAAGCAATTCAGTGTTGACAAAAACACTACTAAATTAAACAGCTAATTTGGTATGCCAAAAGTAGGTTTAAAAATAAGTTTTCTAAATTTACTCATACTTGCGACTTGGGAATCTTTATCTTATTCCTAGCAACCTGATATAATGAATATCTTCATATCTATGTTTTGAAACCAAAGCATCACACATCTTAAATTCTCTTACTTATACAGACCATATATTTTAGGCACATTACATATCTTGGGCAAATAATCTACTTTTCTACCATGTACAGCATAGTACCGCAAACCCAGATCTTTAAAGGAGATTATCAGCAAGTTATCATAAAAATAAATACATAAAATAAAGTAAACCAAAATTAAATACAATAAAATAAATATTACCATGCAAAAAGAGATATTTCCCTAAGATCATAAAATCATTTAGATATTCTGGAGTCAATAGAGTAAGAGATGGGAATTATCAAGATGAGCTGGGAATTATCAAGGCTTTTTTGAAGTCTGAAGCAATCATCACTGAAAGAGAGGATATCAGGAAACACCTAGAAAATTATATGTCATATCCTATTAATCTACTGAGCCATATCCTAGCCTAATGTGGTGGGTTGATCTTGGTTGAATGTCAGGTACCCACCCAAGCTGCTCTGTCTTTCTCCTCCACAGCTGGACAGGGGAAAAAATATAATGAAAACCATATGGGTTGAGATAAGGGCATGGAGCAATTACTTACCAGTTACAGTCTGGGCAAAACAGACTCCACTTGGGGACACTTAATTTATTACCAATCAAATCAGATAAGGGAAATGAAATCTCAAAGACCACTTCCTCCCAAACCCACCCTTCTTCCTGGGTGCAACTTAACACCTGATTTTCTCTACCTCCTCCCCTCCATCATCTCAGGGGAATGGGGAATGGAGGCTCCATTCAGTTCATCACACATTGTCTGCCACGCCTTCCTCCCCAGGGAAGGCTTCCTCTTTCCCTGCTTCAGCCTGGATTCCCTCCGTGAACTCTTCTGATGTGAGTCCTTCACACGGGCTGCAGTTCTCCATGAACTGCTCCAGAGTGGGTCCTTCAGGAGCAGACTGCTCCAGTGTGGGTCCTCAGAGTCACAGGCACTGCCAGGAGCCTGCTCCAGCACAGGCTTCTCTGTGGTCACAGTCTCCTCTGGGAATCCACCTGCTGTGCTGTGGGGTCTCCTCTGCTCCAGTGTTGATCTCCATGAGCTCCAGAGGCACAGCTCCTCCACCATGGTCTGTCTGTACCACAGACTTCAGGGGAATCTCAGTCCCAGTGTCTGGAGCACTCCTCCCCTCCTTCATGGCTGTGGTCTCTGCAGGACTCTGTGTCTCACACATTCTCCATCTCTCTGGCTGCAGCTGCTGCCACCCAGTTTCTTTTTCCCTTTCTGAAATCTGTTTTCCCAGAGGCACTGTCACCATTGCTGCTAGACTTGGCCTTGGCCAGTGGCAGATCCATCTTGGAGCTGGCTGACATTGGCTCTGTCAGACAAGGGTGAAGCTGCTGGAAGATCCTCACTGTTGCCCCCCACTAAAAACCTTGCCATACAAACCCAATACACATAACAATGAAGAATGGGGAAATTCTATCCTATAAGCAATTTGTANTTTCCCACTGCCACCATTGCTGCTAGACTTGGCCTTGGCCAGTGGCAGATCCATCTTGGAGCTGGCTGACATTGGCTCTGTCAGACAAGGGTGAAGCTGCTGGAAGATCCTCACTGTTGCCCCCCACTAAAAACCTTGCCATACAAACCCAATACACATAACAATGAAGAATGGGGAAATTCTATCCTATAAGAAATTTGTATGATAAACATGGATTTCAATTAAATTCCATAACTATTTGGACAAAAAAATAAATAATATTATTTTTTTATTGTTTGAAATTGTTTCAGCAATAGAATCAAATAGAATTTGAACGTGTAGTAAAAGTCAAGAACTAGTTGCAAAAGGCAATAAAAAATTCCTGTTTTACCTGAGTCTTTCAGATCCATTTTTCTTCTAACCTAAGATATATTCCACTGTCCCATCTTTTGACATTTGGATTACTTGCCTTCCTTAACAACTTAAACTACAGTTTCACTGTCTATAAAATATAATTTTACTTTGATAAGACAAGCATACTTCTACCATACTGCAAATAAATATGACTTTTATCTGTTAGAATTTTATTTGCCTACTTTACTTACTGGACTTGTTTAAGATTGTGATATCTTTGTTAATTTTTGTTAATATCTCTGGTAATTTTTTTTCTTACCAATACTGGTCTTGCAAAGTTTGTGTTCCATTTGGGTCATTTTTCTCATGGTCATGCATTTCTTTGTTAATCTGCAGCACAACTGGACTACACAAGGAGACTTGTGACAAAACATGTTACTAAAACACAATAATATTTATAGGCAAAGGAGTGCTCATTAAAGAAGAGTTAAACACAGAAAGTTCTCTTAAGAGTGTAGGTGATGACCATCACACTCAGGTTATCCTTTATTAGTGACATATATTCTTTTCTTGACTTCCTGGAGAGAAAAACTGTGTCTTGTCTACATAAACATATTCTAAGTGTCATGCTAAATCAGTGCATTTAGATTTGTTTCAATAACCTATGTGGTGCTATGGCATTCACTTCATCTATCTTTTCTTACATTTAGATGCTTAGGGTATAGATATTTCATCACCTGCAACTGGATTTATTAGATCAGATAGGGGTGTATACATCAAGGAAATTATTTAGCCCCCTTTTCGAGTCAGAGGAGACAAAAAGGAATTTCAAAAATTTGCTCATTCCATTATTACTTCCTAGGGGAAGCAGGTAAAATGAATCCCATCCTTAATTTTAGACTTTTGCATCTGACTTAATAACACTAAATTCCCTAACCTGAATGTAACATCTCAGTGCAACTGAGTCTTGCCCTGAGTTTATATCCAGGCAGAGATTTTATTTTATTTTTTTTTTAATTTTAATTGAATTCTAAAAATAGGTTCAGGGAGAATGATCTCTAGAGCCTCTTGCAACTAGTTCTGCAACTAACATCTATATATACCAACAGAGAGGAATTTGCTTTCAGCCACTACAAAAAACTTAAACAGCATTTTTTTTTTGTTGTTGCATAAAAGTGGAACACAGCTGAATAACTGATTTTTTTTACTTTCATAAGTACTGCAGCATAATTCTGTCCTATCATGTATTCTGAAACACTGCCAGAGTGGAGAAATGGATAATTCAGGAGCATGTTGAAAGTATACTTCTGAGCATATTAGTTAGCTTAAAATATTGAAGAGTACACTATACGAAAAACACAAACCCAGGAAAGAAGGACCTTCATTCTCCTGGGATTTGTTTCCTTGTGAAATATGCAATAAAAGGTACTTGCAAACCCTGCAGCAGTGCTAAGATCATGAGCATTTGTTGAGATCATTATTACGAACTAGAGAAGACTAAACCAGAAAAGGGTAGTTTCATGTAGCCCAGTAAATATGGTATTGCTTCTGCTAATAAAAGGCTGAAGGCATATTTCTGGCTCTCTGAGGCCTCAGGACTGGGTCTTGTCAGGCTTGCTTAGTCCAGCAAGCCTATCTTAGGCTTGCCTGGAGGTTGCTTGTTTTATCTCTAACATCAGTTCTGTAATGACAAGGTGGCTGTCACCCAATTATTTTTAGACTTGCTTTGCTTTGTGCAATTGGAACATGCAAAGCCTATTATAGCAATAATTTTGATACATTTCTGAAAGTACTAGAGAGTGTTAACATGTAGTTGCTCTGTACAGAATGAACTGCTGATGACCCTGGAATACAGATGTGGCAGAGGAGTACAAGAGTGCAATGCAAGCAAAGGCCCAGAAAGTTTGAATACAAGCACAAGAGTTATAATCAAATCAACAATGAACAATTACTGAATATTAAATAATGCATCCTTGGGAGCTTTGTAGGTATCTAAAACCAGTTTTAGGTGTGACAAAGAAAACAAAAAACAAGTACTTTTACTTTATAAGTAATGGCTACCATCTGCAATACATTTGGATACAACATGGAATCAAAGACCAGTAAAGAAAAAATCAAGGTATAAACTGTGCTAGAGCATATATTAGAAATAGACATGAGTGGATGCCACTCTAAAGAGGAAGTAACTATGGCCATCATACTCCTCTAAGCAAGGAGAAGGAAGAAATCCCTAACTTCTAAAATCATACTTCTTCACCTGAGGGACCTGGGAAACCGTGTTGTTTTTAACCCTCTCATCCAGACCAAAACCATCAACTTAAGACTCAGAGAAAGGCTAAGAATATGAAAGAAAATTTTGATATATCTTGTACTTTGTTACTAGATTTTTTTGGTATCCATAGATAATTTACACTATGATTTAAATGTCATTGTTGCTGAAGTAATAATAACTGTTTGTTGTATATGTATTATATTCTAAAATATTTCAATTAAACTAATATTGAATTCTATGTATCCCACACAAAGGGAATTCTCATGTGATCTATGTGTTTCTTTAGCCCACATAGTCACACGAGATGTCATTGCAGAACCATCACATTATTCCATCCAAATGTGGTAGAAGATGGTGAGGCTCTACTCTGGGTGAGCCCTCCTGTTGAAATTGAGAGGGGTTCATTGTCTCAGTACTTTGTAAGACAACCTATGCAACTTTGCATTGAAAAGACAAGCTTTGCATTGCAACCACAGCAGAACCTTGCTCAGGAAATTGAGTTTCCTGACGCTGAGTTCAGTATCATTTTGCCTAGTTATGCTGCTGACCTTTTAGTCATACTTTGGCTTTTCCAGGGCCTCCTGTGTGAAGTATAATCAGGACTGGATTGTTGTGACCAAGCATACCAACATGAATGATTTCCTGATATTATTTCCTTAGCTAGGTTTAATTAACCATCAATTGACACCATGAGAAAAGTATTTTGGACTTCAGAGAAGACATAGGACTCAGTAACTAGCCACTTAAATATGTTTTTTTCAATATTTCCTAATGATTTAGGTATTTAATAATGATATGTATAAGCAGGGAACTAAATAATAGTAAAATTGTGGCATTTTCACAGTTGGCTGTGTCACCATTGTCATTACTAGGCTGCAATGTCCTATGCTGGAGTAACATCTTAGATGTAATTAATTTGTTAGCCATTGTTTTGAAAAATAATGAGCCTTTTGCTTTGGGATTTTTTTCTTTTTTGCTGTACTAAATACTTATCCCTATGTATTTCCTTTTTGCAAGTTACTTCTTCCTACTAAATCAGTTTTTATGGTGGTTTTCCTTTTATCATTTATGTAATCAAAATTTTGTGTAATAAGCTAATTTAGGGGTAAATATTTGGCTTGGAAACAATATCACTGCTTTCTTGCTTTGAATAAAATTCAAAGAAAATAGAGAATATTTTTGGGAAAAGATTACACATTACAGCTTCAATTTAAAGAAACAAAAGAATTATTTGCAATGGATAATGACTGAGAAAGGAAAATTATATAAAAATAGGCTTTGAACTTTTTCGTGAAATTGTACTGAGGCATTTAATAAGTGATATTACCAGAAAAGCATGATATGCTATGAGAGGCATTATCAAAGAAAATCAAGGTATTAAAAGTGCTCTCTTTTCTTTTCTTTTCTTTTCTTTTCTTTTCTTTTCTTTTCTTTTCTTTTCTTTTCTTTTCTTTTCTTTTCTTTTCTTTTCTTTTCTTTTCTTTTCTTTTCTTTTCTTTTATTTTCTTTTCTTTTCTTTTCTTTTCTTTTCTTTTTTCTTTTCTTTTTTCTCTTCTTTTCTCTTTTTTTCTCACAGCAAAAAGTATCACTGAAGCACTGCACCTGCCATAGTGTTTGGCAACAGAAGTTGCTCCTTGAAGTTCCATTTTGGGGTGGCACCCTGGAGCTCTGGAGAGCTGAAACTGGTGCTGATACCAAAAATATATCAATAAAGCTCTGTTACGTAGTGCATCCTAAAGGCTACGAGCTTCTGAATGAAAGGAATAACCTTTCTTTACCTTGAAAAGAAATACATTTGTGTGACTAAAACTTCGTGAGACTGTGTAATACAGAGCCATTTCTTTTCCCAAGGCAACCTATCAGTGAGACACAAGGACAGGTATACTTGTATAGTTAAGGAAGCTTATGGAGGTTTAGAATTCCAGAAACAAACATAAAATGGCAGCTAGGATGGAATTACCTTTTTGCAGGGCTAGGAGTGTAGCAACTGTAGTCAGGATCAGGAATCTCAAATGCCACTTCAGAGTCAGACCCTCACACAAAAGGGTGAATCAACTGCTAGAAACAATCCAATAAGCTTCTGTTTTCAGGCAAGACCTCACTAGGGACCAAAGGTCTGCACTTGTTCTTTAGTCCGACCTGGTCTGTGATTTTCCTTTATTACTTTTCCCTCAAAGTCTAACATGACTCACAAGTACATTTCACAGGCTGAGTTCATGGCAGCTCATTAACCCTGGGTCAATCACTCTTCCCCAACCCATTTTGGCCTTTGCCAATCCCCATGATAGCCACAGTTAAATATTGGGAGATTTTTTTCAAGCATTACACTGGAATTAGAGAATAAAAAATTTCAGAAAATCAGTTTTTTGTTGGATTCAGTGCAGGTGGTATTTAGGGGACAATGCATTGCCTTGGAAAATAATCAGTCACAGTTATATTGTAGACAGTAGAGAACATAATAGAAATTTCTGAAATGAGATCTTCTATACTGATACAGATGTTTTTAGCAGATCAGATGAATCAAGCATTACCAGCACTTGCAAAAGATGCCTGGCTGTTCCATATGTGAATATCCACTATCAGAGAAATGCCATCTGCAAGGACTTCTCTGCAAAGATTTCTCCTCACAACTGCAAAGCATACAAAAGTGATTAGTTCAGATTCAATATTTCAAATTTAGACATTTTCATTTGGGCAAATGAAGTTCATTTGAACTAGTTTCCAGAAGGTGAGTCAGACATGTAAGTCCTCCTCACTGAAAAGTAAAAAAAATATGCAAGATACAAATCAGGGGTACTATCTGAGACACAGAATTTCATGTAGGGAGCTTCTGTGGTGGAGGTACATGGAAAAGGTCTGGCTTCACTGGCCTCAAATATCTCTTTTCTAGTGAATCACAGGAGCAAAAGTTTGATATCATGAGACTAACTGCCAAGTTTATTTTGAGATGTAGCATTAATTGACATGCTTGCAGCCATGTAATGTGGGTAATAATACCCATGTAATGTGGGTAATAATACCCATGCAGTGTGGGTAATAATACCATTGTAGAAGTTTTCACCTGCCAGTCAGTGTGCCACATTTCATTTGCTTCTATAAATTCTTCAATTATACCCTTATTTCTTTCTGTTGTTCTGTTACTTTAATATATGATACTCATTTCTACTATTTATTTCTTAAAAAATTGTATTTATTTCTACATAACTACCATCTAAAATTGCATGGTAGTCAGCAGCTAGAGTAATCAATACTTAACTGATTTTGGTTATTGACAAATACCGATTATATTATTGATTATACTAGTAGTGACAGTGATTACTGAGTGAAAAATACTACAAATTTAGCCCCTATAGTACTAGAGTAATTCTTACTGCAGAAACATTTGAATTTAGTTTTTTTTCACTGTTTCAAACATATTCTTACATACTTCTAGTTCAAAGAATTCATTAATCTATAACTCAATTTCAAAATATTCTAGTATATAAGGGCTACACCCACTGTCCACCTTGATCATCTAGATCTACCTAGAGTAAATGAGTTATGAAGAAATTGAAAAGTAAAAGTAATGAATATAAAGATTACAATTCTTCCAAATGAGAAACAGAGGAGAACATAAAGGAAAATAATGTGTTGGTCATGCTCTCACAGAAAAAAAAAATTGGCTTGCAAAACACTAAATGCATCCTACTTCCAGGTAACATCTATTTCAGCAAGAACAGCTCCAATACCCAGAGAGAGTTATTCAGTGAAGCACAGTCCACAGAGCTAGTGGTGAGTCCCTGACTTTGGTACTGTTGGCATGGTGACTGTCTTTCCAGCAACATAGAAGTCTGTTGTCATCTTTATTTATTCCAGCTTTTATTTGATGAGCTTTTCTTGAAGATTCTTTTCCTGAAAATAGATTTTTTTTTTTTTAAGGATATATACCTTAGTTCAGTTGATGTATTCCTCATTTACCTTCATAAGAGCTTATTTTCCTCAGAGGGGTGACAGAAAGAACTGCACATGCTCTAGGTTTAGTATCCCCTTCTTACCTTGTTCTGCAGGGCAGTTCAGGACCCTCACAAACCCAAGAATTATTATCTGCTTGTTTTTTACACATTGGAGTCAAGTTTTCATCCTTACTGCTGTCAAAATGAGGCTTCATGTCATACCTACTCCTAACTGGATCCCACAAGGAAAGCTTTATCTGTAAGGACTGCATCTATATTGCCCACCTCTTTTTCCCTGCAGTCTCACATGTGGATCTCAATGGACTCTCCAGTCCACAGAGGAAGTATGTAGAAGTCAATTAAAAGAAGCTGTGATAAAGGGAGAAGGGAGGAGCCTATACAAGAGCAGTATTTAGAAACAGGAGAGCTTAACAGTGATACATAATGCGGTAATATAATGTTATTTTTAAGAAATCAGGTACAACTGTTTACAAAAAGATGAGATAACCTGTTTCAGGAAGCCTGTTGGTATATTACTGTAGAAGATCTACTGTAGAAGATCTCCTGTAGATAGAATAAAGAGGTTAAAGTAATCTTCAGATGCTACCTTTTCTTCTGCTAAAGAAAGAATCCAGACTGACAACTGTGGGATTTAGAGAAATCCATATTTCTGATTGCTATTTCATAATTGTTAGGTATTTCAGCTGCTTTGTGTTCAGCAATCTTATAATTCTAGTCCTACTAAAAACAAAGTGTAATTATCTCCATCTATCTAGTCAAAGTTATTTATTAAATCCTGCAAACAGCGCATATTATCTGATTACACCTGCCCAATAAAATCCTCCTAAAAGCTCTTCAGCAACACAGTGATTATAAAATGGGTCTGTGTTTGACCTGCATTTAGACTTGTGTCATAAGCAGTTTTCTGACATATGCTCAAAGGTATTAGGTAACAGTGATTTGCATGTCCCAGTCAGAGTTGTCTGAAAGGGTCATGTCCACATGTAAGGAAAGTGGGACTAGATCAGCTGGGAGGGAAAGATGCTGTGCAGATCATGAATCCCTTTTTTCTTACATTTTGAAACTCAGCATCTTCAGAAAACTTTTTCACTGAGTCTGTCATGAATAGTATGAAAAAAAAAAAAAAAAAAAAAAAAAAAAAGAAGGAGGGAATTTTGGTTCAGTTACCCCAAGTAATCCTATTCCAAGACTAATTAATCCCATCTTTCCAAAGTTGTATCTAAAGCTCACATTTGGTTGCAAGGGTCTTGTGCTTTGTCTCCTATCAGTTGTTAAAAGGTAATACAAAAGGGATAAAACAAAAAAGACCAAGATAGGATTCCTACTTCAGAGAATATTGCTGACTATAGTTCCAGACATTAGCATAATTTATTTCCAGGAGTTCTGAGTTCAGTGAGGCAAATTTCAGTGAGCCTTTGCCCAGTTGTGAGGGCAGAGATGCTTCCTCCTGCTACTGTCAATGAGACTGAGGTGTTTCCATTCTTCTGTATCCTGTCTAATATTTCTGACTGAAGTGGCATGGTAAGGCTAATTATGTCAGCAGGACTGCATTAATCTCATGTTTCCTAATTGCCATTTTAACAATCCATGTCTGGCAATTGAGTCTCTCACCAAGACACAAGAAATACAAGCAGTTAAATAAAGGACATTTCTTCCAGACACATAATGATACTCTCACATGTATCTCTGGCATTGTATTCAATATTAGGATATAAAGGTGGTAAGGCTTAGAAGAAGCCCTTATGTCAAAGCACCTTGAAGAGATTCCAGTTCATCAATAATATTTTCAAATCAAATTCTAGATAGACTTAGTTATCTTGCCAGAGAGTTCCTTGTTTGAATATAAAGCCCCAAATATTTTAATAACATTGAACACACACACACACATCCACACACAAAATAAACTGACCTGTCATTATAGTTTTGTATTATTCCATTTATTTCTTGAGATGCAGAATAATTCAGATTCTTGAGTTGAATAGTACAGAATGCCATTATGTTTCAAGAAAGCTGGTGTCCTTAATATTAAGACCCAAATTCAGTACACTTGCCTGCATTCAAATACAAAAAATCTTAAATTCCCTACATTCAATATCAATTGTGATTCCACCAAATTTCAAAATCATCAATAAATCAAAAATATCAATGTCATATCTTTATCAGAGGTACTCATATGTGTCACTCCTTTGAATTCCAAAATGGCATACATTAACATTCTAGTTTTGAAATAATTCCAAACTTTGTTTGAATAAGTTTCTTTGACATATTCAGCAGTATGACAAATGCAGCTACTGTAACACTTTTACAGAGAGAATGTAAAATTGAGTCATCTGCTCACCACGTGCAGGAAGACTAAAGCTGTGAGAAAATTCAAAATAGAGGGATTTACAGATGGAAGGAGACATTTTGTTCTTCCTCAAAATGGTTTTATTTTCATGTTTTTTACGTCTGCTTTTATTTCCTTGAAAAAAAACAAAGTGAGTCTAATCCTTAACTTAAATTCATTTTGAAAACCTATATAACAAATAGCACGCCCAGAATGCACAGAAGGGGATAGATAGCCACTGTGATGTAGGGATGAAAACTATTCTCCATCTTATTTTGTGTCCTGAAAAGGTCTGTGTGCAGCTCTTCAAGCTTCAATCCCAGGTGAACAGAATTTTCTGTACTTCCTTATCTATTATAGTTCCTAAGAGTGAAGTTTGTCAGTATTGTAGTGCTACTATTAAGGAATCCGAATTTTTTGTTTCAAAAGCCCATGTGGACTGAAGAAGTGTCTCCAAGATAACTGAAAACAAATTAACACCAAGAGATTCTTGATAAATAAAAGCACATTTCACAATTTAAGGAAATTCCAAAATACAACGTTCTCTTTTGTATATGTGAAAATATTGAAAATGTACAAAACCAAAAAACTTTCAAAAGTTAACATCTACCTGGTAGTCTGAACAATTTAAGGAAAATGTAGAAAAAATGGATACTGGACCATTTACCAAAAATTGATACTGAGTTCATCTCAATCTAGCAAATGTGTTCTCTTGCTTTTCCAGGAAATAATGTCCTGAAACAGAAAAAGAAAATAGACTGCAAGTGCCTACTGTGCTTTATAAATCATTATTTTAAAAGGAAGGAAAAACTAAAGCCACAAGCACAAGGAACATAGAAGTGATCTCAGTTGCTGTTTCTGCTGAGACCAAGTTTCACAGAATCTCATGTTAAAAAAATATCTCACTTTCTACTTTGAATCCTAATTGTGGAGTCTGCTAAAGATCTTGGTTCTTAATTGTTCACTCAGTCCTGTTTGTAACAATAACCTACAGGAAAACAGTCATAAATTATCAAGATCTGCCCCCAAATTGTCCCATCTTTATTGTGTGAAGTCTTCATGTGGGAAAGGGAGCAGAAATAATGATGTTCTTTCAGGGAACAAAGCCCCAAAATTTGCATTTTACATGCATGACAGGGACAGTAACAAGCAGTTTCATGGTGTTTTAGTAATGGTGTTTTAGTGAACGATAATAAAGCCCAGTTCCTCCAAAAAGAGGGAGCCACTCCTTCCTCACTGGTGGGGCATCCTTTTAAAAAAGACCAGGTGCCCAGGGTAGCACAGCAGACAGAAAACACAAACCACAGAAGAGATGAGGTCACTAAACATCTTCCAGGTGACACCATTCTGCTTTAAAAGGGACGATTCCTCTGCAGGAGCTCCCCAGACCGCAGCGACTTCTCTGCTCTTTCCCTCTCCCTCTTTCTCCCCAGCACAAAGAGCAGCACAAGCTTCATGCTTTGAAGTAATGAATGAACCTGAAGGATGCTCTGTCAAGCCATGCAAAATTAATTAGGTCAAGGGCTCGGGTGGCTGCAGGGTGACTGTTACACTGACATTTTTCAGCAGCCTGTCTGTTGCACAGCAGCCCTCCCAGTTGTGCCATCCCAAAGATCAGCGTTATGGGACGTGCTCATCAAATCACTAAACATAATCATATTTCCTTTTATAACTGTCATGGCTTCTTTCCTACATGCTCACTCCCCTCTTTTTTTCTTCTTCTGCATTGTATTTGTTATTATTATTTTGCCTACAAGAAATGAAAGGTTTCTGAAATACCAAAAGGTTTTTTTTCCTTGGTACAACAGCTCCCTCTAATGTTAGCTCTCTTTCTTCCTTCATTTCCTGATGGAGAGGAAAAAAGTATAAGTTATACTTAAAATTTGATGAATGGTGTTTCTTTGGCCATTCTTCTGTGTTGTGAATACACAAATACCAAGGCTCAAACTGGCAAGAATTCTTCCTAGACACTTTATATCTATCTGACAAATAAGCTTTATCAAGAGTACCAAAAAATTACAATAAGGTTAAAAAGACTATAAATATAACCCAAGCTGGTTTCCCATGACCAGACTTCTTTGATGCTTTTCAAGTTTCAAAGATCTATGGTTTGATGTCAGTGACTGACTTACAGATATTTTATTTATTTATTGTCTTGTTCCATCTCTGAGAAGGTAAGGAGATGTGAGCAGATGTGCTGTTCTGACATCTCTTTTAGAGGCCTGTGAGTAGAAAAGTGCTGAATAAAAATACCCCAACCAAACCAATCCAAACCCTAGGAAAAAACATGTCAATTCCTGAAGTCTTTGAGAAATGGTGATTGCACTGCAGAGTAATAAAAACAAGACAAGCCATGCAGGAATGGGACACGGATTAAGGAAAAAATTTAAAAGAGGAAGAGAGACAAAACAATGGGTATGAGAAGCAAATGAATAATCAACTGGATCAATAGGCATTAAAAACAAGTAGATCACTGCCATTTCCCAGGTCAGCCTCCTGCACAGTGTACTGCCTAGTTGTGAAGGAGACAGATTTCTTCTCCTCACACAGAACTCTCAAATACTGTGGTTATAGTTGTCTTCAAACAAACACTGGTCTTTGAAAACCTGTATTTGTGCAAGCTCATTGTAATGACATCTAATCTCCTATTTCATGGTAAGAAGGTTTTTTTACCCCCTGGAAAGTCACAAAATCCAGTAACGTTTGGCCATTCAATGTGAAGGCTGTTTCAAGGACCACTGAACATGAGCAAGTACTTAGGGCAGGCTAATGGTCAAAGCTTAAAACAACCACAGCACTTAGCAATTAATTAGCATTCTTGTTAAAATAAACCTCAGTACAGACCTCTAAAGCTTGTTGGAGCTAAAGGACCTAATTTTACATTAATTTGTTTCAATTAAGATTTAATCCTTTTTGCATTTACTTTTCAAGTGTGTTATGAGAAACAAAAAAGTCTTAGGAGAAGGGTCTCAAATTTAAGGCAGTCTTTAAAAACTATGTATGTGAAAAGCATATTATCTTCACTGTAAGTCAGGATTTATGAATGGCTTATGGCCAAAATTTATTACTGGATATTTTTGTAGCTGCTTTAAGGAAACTCAAATTGGGAAAATTTTAATGACTAGGTAGACAGAAACCTAAAGACATTTTTATTAAAATAACTTGGTTTCATTGTGGAAAATATGACTTATATTAGATCAAGAGCTCTTGGATCAAGTTCCTCAAATGCCAGTCAAACCAACTTTTTTTTTTTGCAAACTACCGCCATCATATATGCTGACATTTTCATTATGTCAATGTTGTCAGATCTTGTGATGTCAGTATGACATTTTAACATTAAACTGAACAAAAAATGCATGTGAGTGTTCAGACAGGTACACGAGAGTCTCTGAAGCTAAATTTCTGACCATCATGCATCTGCAAATGCAAAGTCTCAAAAAAACCTAGCATTTAAATATATATATCTATACACAGACACACAAATCTCAGTCATTGTAGGGTAAGTGCAATAGTAAAATAAAAAGTAAAAACAACAAAAAACAATGACAAAAGCCTTGAAATGCAGAGGAAATTATGTGCTTTGAGGACATGAAGTTCAAGAGAAATATTCTTGATGATGGGCACAACTAGGTCTTCAGCATTTGGTAGCACCCTGCTGAAACAGTCTTTGGTGAGCAACTTGATGGTCCTTCTGTGCTTTGAAAGAGCAGAAAAAGGGAAGGCAACTCTATTCAAAGGCACATTAGCTCTAATGAAGGGAGGGGAAATTCACATTTCTGTGAGGAGGTTTCTGACTGCAGTGAGGGGCAAATAGCTGAAGTTTTCCAGGCTCCTTCAGAGCAACAGCACTGCCAGTTCTGCTGGCCCATGATCAGTGTGGTACAGAAACAGCACTGTGCACTGTTGGTAGGGCAGGAGAGCAGATGCCTGCACCCAGGACAAGCCTTAACAACAGACTGGATTGTGTCTTGCACCTCTCCAAGCTCCAAGTGAGGAATGTACTGCAAAGTGAAAGCTTAAATTTAGAGCTCAGATCAAATCAATAAAAAAAAGGTATAGATATTTCTAACTATATTAGTGAGGTGGTTACAAAGATCTGAGGAAAAAAAGATAAATATTTTTAGTTATATTATAGCAGTGAACAGGAAAAAAAAAAAATCCTCTCTACACTCTGAGCTACCTGAGGTTTCCTGAGTGATATCTCTGTGTCAGCCAGGTCTCAGCTTTCACCTGGGGACAAGCACACTTCTCAGTTCATGTTTACATCTTTGGGCTGCTCACCCACTTAGCTGCACACTGTACATCAGCTCACACATTTCAATTGCTCAGGAAGCCAGTTCTCTCAAAGCCTCACACTGCATCTGTCAGGTTGTGTGGTGAGAGGCTGCTCCCAGCTCAGCAGGACCAGGCTGGGAGACCCTGGGGAAGGCAGGGCCTCCTATGTGCACCCTGTGGGGCTGGTGTACCTATTTATACATGATGCATATGATCTATCTAGCTATAGATAGATAGATAGATAGATAGATAGATAGATAGATAGATAGATAGATAGATATGATATATGATATATATTATGTATATACCAGTACACATATGTGGGTGTTTGTGTATATGAACCACGTGTGTGTGCACGTGCATTTTCCTCTTGGGAATGCATGCTTGGTCTTGATGCAGGCACAGGGCTACCACAGGGCTACCACACCTCCTCTGCCATGCTACTGCCTTCAGCAGCTCCATGTCAGTATTTCACTGTTTGCAGCCTCTAAGCTTTACCAGAGGAATCACATTCCTAGTTAGTGGGGGGAACTTCTGTTTCATGGAGTGAGCCTTTGAAGATCCACCAGCTCTTCTTTCCCAAGCAGATTTTGTGTTCTTTTCACAGAACTTCAATATGCGCTTTAATACTGCCTCAACCTCAATATACACTTTAATACTGAGCTCATCTGGAAGAATGAAATAAAAAATTACTAGCTTTGCACTTCCTGTGCATCTTCTTTTCTTGTCTCACATATTGTGATAGAAAAAAAGCATTTTTCCCATCAGGATGAGAAAGTGAGACACAGGCAGAATAAGATCCAACATTCCAAGATGTCTGAGCAAATTAACAATTCATGTCTTCATTCAGTGCTTAATCTACTAGATAGTAATAATCTTGAAGTAAAGCAGTTACGTTTGTTGGGGTTCAACAAGAAACAGATTTTCCTTTTTCTTAAAGAATTACACTGATTTCTTGACTTGAAGTTAACTTTGGCATGGTCTTTATATCAATCTGAATTTTCTGCAATGTGAAAAATATTTAGTGAATTTACAACCAGCTGCAGCCACCACAAATGCTAATGCTGACACCTGATGGAAGTGACTCTCAGACCACCAAAGACAATCCAACAGCACTCAGGAGTGTTCCAAGACTCAGGAGAACCTGGCAATTTTAGAGTGTGAGTGATTGAGAGAAACTTAAGCATAAATTGATTAACATCTTCCCCCCCGCTCAGGAAAACAGTAATTATAAAGTAGCTTTCACTAAAATCTGATTTCACAATAATTTTGACCTCTCTAAACTGAGTTTTAGTAACGTGGGTTCAGATCTGGCAATAGTGCAGGTTTCTGTGCAACCATCAGTAAATACTGATGAGGGCATTTTCAGGGATTGACGTCAGCAGACAGACTGTGTCTGCATCAGCAAACAAGGCAACACAGCAAGAACTGGTCTGGAGAGCAGAAGTTTCCATAACACCTGCACTGCTGGGGCTTAACTTCAGATCATTTCTTGTGTGCTTCTGCAGGCTGAATACCTGAAGATTCCTGAACCCCATGTTTAAAATGGTCTCAACTGAAACCCCAAGCCCTTTCCTTTCTGCAAAATCATGGCAAGTAGGAGTGATAAGGAAATTTATTTCAAAATAATTCTGCTGACTCAAACTACAGTGCTAATGCAAACCAGATTAAATGACTTGATTAAAGATTTGAACAGGAAAAATTTAAAAAAAAAAAAGACAAAAAAAAAAAGACATTAGTCTGTCTCTTTGTCCCCTTGAAGTAAACTGTAGGCTGACTGTCTTAATTTATGAACTTTAACCAGATGTCTAAAATTCGTGCTGCAAGTATCCTTCCTGAGCTCTCTGAAGGACCCTCTTTTCAGTCAGGATGAAAACACTTTCTTTTTACTCCTGTCTCCTTTTTTTCATCTTATTGATTTACTTGTTACCATTGTAGCCTGCAACTTCTGGATAATACTTGTCACACATATAAATGAGCCTAAAACATAAGCAAGGCTTTATCTCTCCTTACACTGTAGATACATTAACACTCGTATCTGACTATGGACATCTGCATTAGCTGTCAGCTGGAAGCTTTTTCATCTTCAGAAAAGCACATTATGTTAGGTTTTCCTCAAATCTGATATCAGCAAAATCCTTCTAAATTTGCTTTTCTCTGAATGTAGTATTCTTCAAATCCCACTTCAGACAATATCCAGGATGAGCTTACAGACTGAAGCTTTAGGCAGCTGGCTCCTACTGCTACTAATGCTACTGCTGAAGTAAAGGTGCTATTATTGCCTGATAGGGCTTTCTGCAGTGCAGTTCCTTTACTTTGAGTAAAGTCTGAGTTTGAGTTTGAGTTTTATTGTGTATGTTCACGTGGAGGTCAAAGGAGCACAAAGCTCTCACTTCTGGCTCTCCATTACATCATTTCTTCAGGCGTGAAGGGATGAAAGGCAGCAAGGGAATGTCTCTATTGTGCATTTCCCACATTTCCCACAAGTTCCCACATTGTGTTGTATGCATTACAAGAAAAGCAACAATTACTGGTGCATTTAAATAAGAAGCTTTCTGCTGATAAGCCACCTTGAGTATTTTCTGAAGGTGGGACTCTGGGTACCACCCATGAGAAATTGACTACTACAAGGAAAGGAGCAAGATAAAGCAGGACACACTGAAAAGCAGTGTAAGGGGTATTGAGGCACTGCTGCACGTTTCATGCAGATGCAGGTTTCTTTCTCCACCTCAAAGTAGGTGAGTATGCTGTGCAACTGCTGGACTCCCAGCAAACAAGCACAAATGGTAGCTACAAAAATTATCTGTAGAAGGCAGACATCAGGATATGAACTAGTACCTGAAAACACTCCAGTGGAAACAAGATCAGAATAGAACAGCATTAACATTAAAATTTGTGTAACCATGTAGCAGGCTGACCCTGACAGGATGTTAGATGCCCACCCAAGCCACTCTATCACTCCCCTCCTCAGCTGGACAAGGAGAGAGAAAATATAACAAAAGGCTTGTGGGTCAAGATAAGGACAGGGAGAAGTCACTCACCAGTTACTGTCATGGGTAAAACAGGCTTGGGCAAAATAGTTTAAACTGTTACCCTTCAAGTCAAGAGTAGGGGAATGAAAAATCAAATCTTAAAACATCTTCCTCTCACTCCTCCCTTCTCCCTGGGCTCAATTTTTCTCCTGATTTTCTCTACATCCTTGTCCAGAGCACCATGGGAGGATAAAGAATGGTGTCCGTGGTCAGCTTATCACATGTTGTGTCTGCTGGTCCTTCCTCCTCAGGGGGAGGACTCCTCACACTCTTCCCAGCCAGAATGTGGTCCTTCCCATGGTAGTCAGTTTGCCAAGAAGGTCTCCAAAGTGAGTCCTTCCCATGGGCCACAGTTCCTTCATGAACTGCTTGAACACAGGCCTCTTCCAAAGGGTGCAATCCTTCAGGAACATACTGCTCCAGCAGCCCAGTGGGGTCACAGGTCCTGCAGCAAACCTGCTCCAGCATGGACTTGTCATTTCAGGTGACCACAGGTCCTGCCAGAATCCTGCTCCAGCATGGGCTTCCCACTGGGCCACAGCTTCTATGGGGAATCCAGCTGCTCCTGCATGAGGGTCCCCCAGGGCTCCACGTGGACCTTTATGGGCTTTAGGTGGACAGCCTGCCTCACCACAGTCTCCATGTGGACCTTTATGGGCTTTAGGTGGACAGCCTGCCTCACCACAGTCTCCATGTGGACCTTTATGGGCTTTAGGTGGACAGCCTGCCTCACCAGAGTCTTCACTGTCAGTGATGGGCTCTGCCTTGGCCAGCACTGGGTCCATCCCAGAGCCAGCTGGCTTTGACTCTGCTGGACATGGGCAAAGCTCCTGGCAGCCTCTCACAGAAGCCACTCCACTGTCCTCCCTGCTACCAAAACCTGGCCACATAAACCATTACAAGCCAATCATTTTGGGGGGTATTATGGGTTGTTTCTGGATGCCTATTAACAATGTAAGAATATATATATACAGGAAAAACACAAAGTCCGAATGGTTTCAAATTTTAAATGTCTGAAGAAAAAAAAATAACTGTAACTGTCTTAACCTAGGAATTAATAAAAAGGAAAGGAAGCAGACTAGTACAAACAATAAATGTTTTGCTCCACACAGATAAATTAATCAGCAGCTGTAGCAAGACAAATATCAGACAGATGTCTCTAGGAGCTTCCTGAACTCTCACTTGCACTTAAGTTTGGCAGACCCAATAAAAATGAGGTACAGCCAATGTGCAGCTCTTTACCCTGAGAGAGTAAGAAAAAACAGTAAGAAAAGACATAGTTCATTAATATAATTGTCTCATACCTCATTAGACAGCTAACCCTTGCTGTGCATTAAAGACTTTTTCCCAAGTCTGTTCTGGTACCACATCAGAGAATTACTTTCTAAATATAATGCAGTGTATAAACAAAGTTAGCTTCAGTTTTTATTGCTTGCCCCAAGGTCTGTCTTCAGTGTTTCTCAACACAATAACAGGGAGCCATGGGGCTTTAGCTCTGCCTCTCTTTACACCACTTCCTCCTCTAAACATACAAGTTAGGAATACATCCAGAATAAAGGAAATGCTGAATTTAAAATTAAACATGATTTTAAGCTTCTGGATAAAAGAGGAAACATTCAGTCTCAACAAAACTTGGACTATGGACTTTGTCTGCCTTTGAAATAAATTATACATAAACATTGTACAGACCTGGCAAATGCGTATTTTGGCTCATGATGTGGAGCAAGGCCACATGTTAACATGAAAGAAGGGACTACAACTGGAAAAACTCAGAGAATTGCTGGCTAGTCCCAGCAAAATCATTTCTATCAGCTCAACCTTTCAAAAAAACTGTCAAAGTTGGGTTTTGCTGAGAAAACTAATTTCACTGACGTCAATGATTTTTTGCAATATGACAGTTAGTTTGCAAGAGAGGAAGCTGAGTAATCAGTGGATCTTGTCTAAAATAAGAAACTATACATTTGAAATATATCTTGAACTAATGTTTTTTAGATTTGGAATACTTAAGGATTTTCATAATCTGAACTAGTTTATAGCTTTTCCCTTCAAATTTAGCTGAATACTGAAAATCAAAAAATCAGTTTCATTTGTACAGATGCAAAAGTCTTCTGAAAAGAAGTATGCTGAATTTGCATAATAAGGTTTTTTCTTTCTCCATACTTTTCTTGGAAGTTTTTTTTTTTTTTTTCAGTGTAAGAAAATACCTATCTAAAAAATGAGAAAAAGCTCTATATCTGAGTCCTCCAATACTGTAGCTAAGTTTCCTATGGGCAGTGAAGTAGAAGCTGATACACCAAGGGACTTCAGCTTTGATAATCAGATAAATACATCTTTTGTTGTTTTAAATTCAAGGAGATTTTAGCAAAAATCTGACTTCTCCCTAGAAAAAAATAAACATATTGGACATATATGTTTCTGCACTAGTGCACTTCCTAAAAAGTGATCAGGTAGATTTAATATTTTTATTTTTTTTATCATTTGTATACAGCTGTTGGAAACAGCCAATGTTAATTCCCTATGGCTCAGGACTCTGGACCAAGCCTTTCAGTCTTGTGCAGGAGGTTGCAGCAACTTCTTTTCATTTGGTTACTGTAGGCAGTCTAACCTACCACAAAAGAACATGCAGAATTCTACTCAGGAAATTTTTTAAAGCTCTTCATGGTATTAAAATTTCCTTCAGATTGGTAAATTGCATTATTAACAATGAAAGTAACTTGGGGGCCAATTTGCCAAAATCAGGCCATGTTATGTGGTTTTCCAATAAGTATCAGCTTCTTAACAGGTTTATTGAAAGAAAGAAAAATAATCTAAATCTATGTACTTAAAGATCATGTTATTATTTCAGGTTAAATGTACAACAGTAAATAATAAAGACATGTTTTTATTAGAGAGAGTGGGCACAAACAGAAGTAAGAGAAATGCCTTTTAAACAGTAGAAAGACTCTATTACTGTCAAGAGTGGTCAAACACAGGTTCATCTGGGAGATTGTGAAGTCTCCAATTTTGTGACTGAAGTCAAACCCCATCTGGACACAGCCCTGAGCAACCTGCCCCAGCAGACCCTGCTCTGAGCAAGGAGAGGGAGTAGGGACCTCCAGAAGTGCCTGCCAGCCCCAGCCATCCCTTCAAAGTTAGCAACAATCAAGTCATGTTCCACTAGAAACAATTAAAAATGAAATCAGCTTTTCTTTAATGTGCAGAATAACTCACCAAAAATAATACAAATAGTGATTGCATGCTTCAAAAGAGAGAATTACCCCTGTTTAAAAAAAGATATATTTTAAATGAAATTTAATCATATGCTTTAAAAATAAATAACAAATATACAGGTAACAGCAGAAAATTAGTAGATAAAATAATTGAATATTAATTTTAAAAATGTATGCTGGTGTGCTTTTGGAGGTTTTTAGGATTATCTATAAATCCTTTTGAAACACTTGCAGCCAAAACAAAAGAAAAAAAAATTCAAAAGAAAGAAAATGAAAAGAAAATGAGATTTTAGCCTCCCATGTAAAATTTAATTGACTCAAAGACATTCAAGACTAAGTGTCACTGCACCAGGCCTGCTGTTAACTTTGATTCTGACTTTGAATCACAGCTTTGGAACTTAAATATTCTAGTGGCCTAAATATTCCTTTGTTTGTTGAGGTGTGTAGTGGAAGGACAAGAGGTAAGAATAAGTTTGGTGGCTGCTGGAAAATTATATCTGACTCAATAGAACAAGAAATTAGGTGGGACAACTTAATCATTCAGGCGTGGCTGGATGCTCTAGCACTGCAGATGAGAGCACAGTTTTCTGTTTCAGAAAAAATCAAAGCTATTGACTTATAAATTAAACTTTAAAGTACTTGAACTGACATATTCTTTCCAGCTACCAAATGGCTTTGTCTTTTAGAGTGGCTGGTAGACTTCTCTCTCCATGATGTTTTTACAGTTTCATTAATCAAGCAGGTCAGCAGAATAGTCTTGAGGTATAATTGCTCTCATGCCCCTCAGATGGTACCCAGAGGTCAGTTTTCAAGCATTCAATTTCATTTCATCTCCTTCAGGACTTTGATTTTATTTATTTGAAAGCGAAGATGACAAACTGGAATTTAAAAATTCCTGTCTTTTTGTATTTTTTCCTCATCCTTTCATCCCTCACCCCAAACTAAGGGACTTCTGCAGTTTCTTTCATATCTTCAAAAGTCTTCAGCAATTATGCTTTACACCAGATTTTTGAGACTTAGGTAAACATCTAGAAGACAACTAATGTTTGGCATCCCTGGGAGACAGCTGATCAGACACAAAAAGGTCAGCTTGCCTCTATGTGTGCCAAGCTTTATCAGATCAGAGGAGCTCAATGAAGCTTTAAAATTTGACTCTGTTACTCATATAGGTTTGTGCTATGCCACTTAGGCATTCCTTACAGTTCTAGCTGTCACCACCTGTCACTGTAAAAAGGGATAATATTTGACTAAACTCCTAACCTAAACTTGATAATGCAGAAATTAGGAAGTGATTGTTGTAGCATTTTCAATTATATATTAATTAAAACACTCCTATTTAATATTTTAATTTTAAATTTAAGATTTATATAGCTAAATGTATCTGTATACATTTAGCTATATAAAGCATAGAATTCTACTCTCTTTTGGAGTAATCTAATAGGGCAGATGAATGAACTGGACCATTTCCACATCCAAAGTTTTGCCATATATTCCAGTTAGTGAGATCCAAAGGCAAGATTCAGTTCATTAAGGTTCTTACTCTCTTGCTTCTCAAGAGGTATTTTCTTCCTTTTCTCTCCTGGATCTGTGAAAGGATTTATGCATTTTGAATTTCTTGGCACCTTACTTGGATAGAGGGATTCTTTTATGACCCACCTCCCATTGATTTCCAAGTGCCACAGTAATTGGTTCATATTTCCTTTTCATTATTCTAATCAATTTTACCAACAACAAAAAATAAGAATAAGAAGTATTTTGATTTAGTTATTTTCTTCTTTCTGAGGCCCTGAAGTTCTTACTAAAATATGCATTGCTTCTTTGTTTTATACTCTTACATATGGCCTAGGTAGATATTTCAGAGCCTAATTACTCAGACTTTTTTAAATGTATATGTATGATAAAGAAAAGAAATCTAATAAGTTTGCTTTTAGTTTTCCTAGTCTCTAGCCTGAATAATCAATATTTTTGTCCTATGTAAGATCTTTTAGAAATAAAAATGTGTTTGTCATGAGAAAAACATGTTAGAACACTCTAGAAAGTAAAATGTACCAAAAAAATTGCCCTGATAATATTATTGTAGTTTCTATTCATGAAGAGGATATGAAAATGGCAGTCATACACATTTTTGCTTGAACACCACTGAAACCACAAAAACTAGTTACCTGAATGCTTGTTTGTCATTACTGCTTATTGCAATTTTCTCTCCTATAGAGGAAAGGGAACCATGAAAGGCAGAGAGAACTGTTTGACAGCTCTCCACAGCCCCTGTTTTGTTGGTTTGGAAACAGAAGGTAGCTGTTGTAAAAATAAAGTTCAATAGAGCCCCTAATGGCTTCCAGCTCTTATCAGGATGATCAGAGTCGGTGCGGGTGGGAAGGAGCTCCCTGGGTTCCCTGCCAGTGCCAGCTGTGCCCTGTGTGAGAGCTGAGCCCAGGGGAGTGCACACCTGTCTGCAGCTGGCAGGCTCGGGCTTAAAGCAGATGCATGATGTGCCTCCTGCAGGGAACAAGATTTCCTGAAAATAATCTGATCAGACAGAGCAAGTAACTCCTGTATGAATCAAATCTCATTATATTATCACACACTCAAGAAAGATCGAAGAGAGAGAGCTGCAGCTTTCAGCATGTGGAGCTGAGTCCTTTGATCACAGGATATAGTCAAGAGAAGGAGCAGCTTTGCCCAGCTTAATTCTAGCCTTGAGATGGTATCAGGCACTGCTTGGTGTTTGTAACAATAAACTTGCAGAAACTGAGGGGGAAAAAAGATACTGAAAGATTCTGAGGGCTATTTTAGTTTGATGCAGAAGGTCTTTTTAAAAGAAATTTCTTAGTATTTAATGACCTCTAGTGGACAGGGTTACATGTGCAGGTCTCCCGAATGAAAATATATATTCTGCACCTATTTTCAGGAGAGACTGCAATGCAACGTTTTCAAATTACAGCCTCTTTACTTCACAACTCCAAAATTCATATGCCACCTTCTAACTGTGAACCTGCTTAAACTGAAAAGTGAGCACAAATTATTCTTTATAAAAAATGTGCAAGCAAACAAGAAAAATTCCTAAGGCAGAATTATTAGCATATGTAATAATATAACCAGTTCAAACACATTAAAAAAATGAAAAAATTCTGCTGGTCCCTGGTTTTTCAAAACTGTAACATTGCAAAACATCATGTTCAAATTTTCTAAATGGATTTTTCTCTACCAGGGTAAACTATGTTATTTTCTAAGGAAGTCCACCTTTAAAAACATAGCCATCAAGTACACTGTCATAGTACCATGTGCATTTTTCTCTCATTTTAGCACTAGCTGGACTGTAAATATTAATGTCTGTGTGACAGGGGTATAAATTATACAGTCTCCCACAAATTTTTTTATTAGAAATTACAGATCTTTCCTTACATACTCTGTCTGTGATGACTTCTCCTCTTCCCCACTCTCTTTGACTCCTTTTCCTTCCTGCTCTCCTATTTCTCAAGTCTCTATCTCTTTCCAGAGGCAGAAAGTATTTTTCCTTCACCTCTGCTTCAGTGAAGATATACCCTGAGGACCTTAGGTTGAGTATCAGAAAATCATCTTCTCTTACTTCATTATTTTACCATAATAATTACTTTATTGTTTGATCATTCAGGGTGAAAAGAATTATTAAGTTCCCGTGGCTTATATAAGAAGGTTACTTTTCTGACTGGGAGTTTAATTTGTTTCTTTATTATAACAGCCTGTGGTAGTTGGCAAAGAGTGATGATAATTATTGGCTGTAAATTTAACTAGGATTTGTAACTCTGAGAATACCATTCACTTTTGACAGTAAAATCATCAGTAGCAGTAAAATAATCAGTATACCTAATTCCCTCATATTATCACTGTATTCCCTTAAGAAAGAAAAATGGGATGGCACAGAAGAGCAGATCAGAAATGGCTGCACATTCTTTACAGAAGTGATATCATCATTGTGGAGGCAATGGTCAGTGTACAGCAGGCAATCAATGGTAAAGACTTCATAGTTGGTGAAGTCTGACCCTGACTGGCTTACTCATCATGCAATTAATTAAATCAGCACACTCCTGAGCACTTCCATCTCATTCAGCCATGATTATCTCCCTCTCAGATGTCTCAAGTCTTCTGGCTTTTTCTGCTAAAAATAATAATAATTGGAAAATAATAGTCTACGATCCACTGCTTCACTGCATCATTTTCTATCATACTATGAAGGAGCATTCAGAACATAAGCTCCCCTGATAGGCAAGAATGCAAGCTACTTCAAGAAGAATTAGAAATTTGTTTTGATCCAGACTTCCAGTGAGCCATGCAGGGATGTCTCATTGTCTTTAACTCCTTCATTAAGACATCAGCACATTGCACAAAAAGAGTACAAACTTAAAACGTGAACCTTGCAATGCATTGAGTCACAGAACTGCTCTTGCTGCTTCTGGAAGCCGGAAAGAAGAGTTGTTTCAGCCTCCATCTGCCCTCTGGGTACATAAGCAGGTGCTTTATGTGAAAATAAAATGCTTGTGTTTCTCCCATGCACTCAGTGCTGCCCTCACCTTGTCTTCTGCTAAGCTGCTTCAAAGTTGAGAGGTTTTTCACTTTGGATGTAACACTAATGCAATCAGTTCCTTTGCCAACACAGAAATCTCCTGTGACACTGAACCCTGTAACAGTCTCTACCTCTTTATCTTCCACCAACAATAACTCACTCTGCCCTGCCATTGAGTAAGATATCTTCATATGCACTCAATTTATCCAAACGTTCTTTAGAGAATATTTCATGTTAAAAAGTCCCTAAAACTAGCATCTCACAGTAAAATTAATTTACCCTAGTGACATTCTCAGGTGGAGATGAAGCACAGCAGCACAACATTCAAATTTACTTCATTAGCAGTAGTGTGAACATATTATAGTCTAATTAATATTCTGCTCCTCCATTTATTATCTCCATAGTTACAGAAATAAACTTGCTGCATAGAACTGATCTCTTCCTCATCTTTTATATCTCATATTTCCACAAACCTGAAGCAAGAATTTTAGTAGTCATTCTATACATAAATATATATATATATGTATATATATATATGTATGTATATATACACACATCTTGTATTCATCACTGCCTAAGACTTACCTACCCTTCTGTGTAAGGAGCTCATTCTACCATCTGGTGCAGGTGGTGGTCATTCTGTGGTCACCATATTAGTTATTATTTGTTTGTTTCATCATTGTTCTGTATTTCTGTATACCATATTCTGTGGTATTTCTCTTCCTTTGCCATAATGAATAATGGCTTTGCATCTGCTGAGTCAGGCTACCTAGTTAACCTGCTTGTTCTGTATTGAGGGAATAGAAAGAGAACATGAATCACTACCAAAATCTGATCAGTTCAATATGGTAAAATCCTGCTTGAGAAAATATGCGCCCTGGTGTTACAAATGGATGTGGGGGTTAGATAAGCCCTTGCCTTTTGCCCAGGCTTCTGGCAGCAGGCAGCAGATTTATTGAGGCAGCCAGCACCCCAAAACTCACTCTCATTCACAAGTTCTTTAATAAAGGCTGATTTGGTCTATTATAGAATGAATTATTTCTTTAATAGACAGAAAACTAGCAAGACATAAGACTTAAAACAAACTGATACTACACAGGAATAAAGAAAAAAAGATAAACTACTAGTAGATATACACAGCACAAAGTTAAAGGTACCTGTTAATGTTACAGCTAGTGAAGAAATAATATAACTTAGGATTCAATGTATCTTGCCATCCAATTGTTGATGCAGCACACATGGATATCCTTTCCCTCAATCCCCAGAGAAGTAACCATGGAACCAGGGATCTGTGTCCAGGCTCCAGGTAGAGGTCTCCCACACTTTCAGGGTGCATTTGTAGAAGGTTTCTACCTCTGTGATAACTCATGTGTCTTTTATAGTTTGTAAAACAGTGTCTCTCAGTCAAGAATATTCCCTTTGTCTCTTCCCACATCTGCTCTCCAGACTAAGATGTTGATTTTTGGCTGAGGCCTGAACCACTTTGGTGACAGAGATGACCCCTTGCTGGGCCCCCAGGTTATCTCTTTATGCACCAAGTGTGCACAAATGGGTCTACATGTGGTAGAGAGGAGTGGGGGACAGACATCCTGCCACACCTGGCCAACCTCAGAGAAAACCACTGGATGGATACCAGATATTCCCCATCTGACAGGAGACAACAATAGGGGCAGAACTCATCCTGCTGGGCTGGTTTGTTAACAAAGACAAGGTCATTACCTACTCTTGAGAAGACTGAGGGAAACTGAGTGTTTGCAATAATGCTTCTAATGTATGGTCTGTTACCACCTGTGAGGTTAGGACAGCTGAGCAAAACACAGTGCAGTCTGTGCAACCTAAACAAAAAACTGACAGGCAATAATCTGTCCATCACTGCTGAAGTTAACCAGACATTGAAACAAACATATCCTCTAAAAAGTAAGAATGAAAGAGAAAGAATGTTTCTTTAAACACAGTAATTATTCTGGTAATAAATAAACAAATAAACTGATTCATACTTTTTATGATAAGGCAAACAAGTTTAAAACCCCCTATCTACTCTTTTATGAACAGTTCAGAATTACTTTGGTGGTTATATTGAACACAATGGACTTTAAGCTGTGATATTTGCCTGTGTCATGACTGAGCACTAACACCTTATAAATTTTAATGAAATATTGTAGAGGCATCAAGGTCCACTGGACCAAGACTCAGAATTCATCTCCACCCCTCATCCCTCCTTTACTAGTCTTAAACAATGTCCATCACTTTTCACTCTCTTTCTTTCTCTGCTCCCAAAAAAAGGATAATATCTGCCTTTTCAGAAATGCATCTGTATCTTTTCTATAGAAGAGGGTCAGAAAAAGCTTAGTTTTATATGTTATTAAAGTATAAATTGATAGAGATTACTGTATGGCCTTCCAGCAGTAACCCCAGTGAAAGGCTGCACTAGTACATCAAAGAATTAATTAATTTCCTTTGCCAAAGGATAAAGATATCCTGTCACACAAAACAATGTGGCTCTATCCAGGAAGAGGGTCCAGAAGTTTTATTTGCCATATGCCCCTTGTATAAAACTTAAACTAAGAAGAAAATTTGAATAATTAGAACTTTGAAGGGGCATAAGAGGGCTGAATGGTCTTCAAATAAAACCCCAACTAACCAAAAAACCCACAGACATACCTCTAATACACACACAGATAAGTAAAAACAAAGTTCTTTTACAAGAAGTATATTTCTTATACTATTTACTTCATAATATCTGTAGAATAATGGTGGTCAATGTAGAGACATCCAAGGACAGGGTTTTGAAAGGGACAAGAAAACCATAAGCAGCACATCAATTCTAAAGTACTGCAACTTTAGGGAGGTGCTGAACTGGAAATGAGTAAAAGCAGCTTAAAAGCAGCAATAATGCAAACCCAAAATGTGACAGCACTCCTGAGGACAACCATAAGAAATGGATTGTGTTTATGCATTTGAAAGGCATTACCAGGGACTGTTTTTGGAGTTGCACAGTGCCACGAGGCCACCTTTGGCTGTGTCTGATCACACACAGATGGTAAGAGCATTGCTCTTATATGCACCTAAGAGCAGCCACTTAAGTACACCATAACTGAACTACTGATGGAGCTATTGATGCTGTCTGACAAGACACAAACCCCCTTTTGCACTGCCTGTGGAAGACCTCACAAAATCTGATGAAGTATTGGACAGTGCAGGTTTCTGAAGGCACTAAAATAGTAAATGTTCCCTGGTTAATCTAATCACAAGAAGCACGTGGCACAAGAGATATTCACTACTACAGCAGTCTGTGAAAGACAAAATTGTGCTTAAAGGAAAGGCAGAAGTTACTCTAATAGATTCAAGGCGTGACATCATGAGCAAATTTTATTCTACCTAATTTCAGATGTCAGCATGGGAGAAATATCACTTTAAGTTAAGTATGCAATTTTTCTAAGCTGTTTTAAAGGCATGCTGAGATGAGATGAGACAAAGAGCACCCTGAAAGTGCATTTTTCTTAAAGAGATATTAAAGGAGTCTTGGGTGAGTTTCTCAGACACACAAGTCTACATGCAAGACATCTGCATCTGACTAAGTTCTACCACATGAGATTGCATTTTGAAAAAAAGTCTGTTCTAAAGCAAGCCAAGAGAGCCAAGCCAAGTGCAATTAAAAAAAAAAAAAAAAAAAAAAAAAAAAAAAAAAAAAAAAAAAAAAAAAAAAANAAACACAAACAAACAAAGAAAAACCACCAAAACAAAACTAAAACAAACCAAAAAAACCCAAACAAAACACCCGAACAAATCAATGAAACCTAACAGATTCATTGTTCTGGCTTCTGAAACTCTGATGTAAGAGCTAAACAATAGGAACATGTTTAAGGAGAGGAACTATATGACAGTAAATTAGTATTTTTCAATACACTGTTTGTGCATTAGGCAGGTTTTCTGAAGGATAGTTAGGTGACAGATGGAAGCCAAAGACAAAATTTGTCTTTCAAAAGACAAATTTTGAAAAATATACTATTGTAATATACTCTGCTCAGGTAAGAGGATATCTATCAGTGCTGCAATAGAATTAAAATAATTAAGCAACATGATAATGTTACTCTATGATAAATAAGGTATTTTTCTTTTAGTGAGAACCTTCCTTTGCTGCTTATTCAGGAGCACAGTGTCACCTTTATAAAAAGACAAAAGATGATGGGTAAAATGGGACATTGCATCACTGGTGATGTTTGGCCACTCTGCTCTATCTTCCCAGGGCCAGCAGTAGCACAGCACTGAGCTGACTGAAGATTAGTGTCTGTCACCCAGGCAAATCAGACCAGCAGAGCAGCAAAAGGCAGGACCCAGAAGCACTAAAATAATCCAGAGTAAGCAGCTTCCTCTAACTGAGAGAAAAAAAAGGAAGTATCAGAGGCTATACTTAGAGAAAAAAAAAGGAAGTGTCAGAGGCTATACATAGATGAGCAAGTATGGGTCTAACCAGCAAGTGGGTCTGGAAATACAAAAGAGCACAAATACAAAGCTTTTTTTGCGATCTATTTTACGAGATAGCCGATGAGTTCCAAGCAATAATGGAACTAAATCCAAAGCCTTCATAAATAAAAGCAGATTCCTTGTGTTCATGGATAAGCAAAGCTAAAGTTAGAACTATTAGACTATGGGTAGGATTGTAAGCAATCAGAACTGATATTTTTGAATCACAACAAGAAGTGATTTGGGAAGATATTGCTCAATGTGGGTGTAAGCAGTAACAGGGTGAACAAAGTCTGTGTCTAACATGAACAACACAAGAAGGAGAGGGCATATTGGTTTGATAAAACTGCACAGACAAAGGACTTTGCAGCAGACTAACATCTCCTACATGCCTAGCAAACTCAGCCGTCCCAAAAGTAACTAAATTATGCAAATGAACCTTACTAAAACATGGTTGTCAACATGAAATGGGGAAATATTCATGGTGGTCAGAGAGAGAATTCTGCAAATTCTGGGCAGTATAAAGAAAGAATCTGAAAGAGAAATCAACTATCCAATTTTGTGTGCATCAGAATTGTCCATGACACCAGAAATTTTCCTGAAGAAGAAATGGTTTGGGTTTTTTTCAGCATAGATTTGCCTTTTGGTTTCACCAAGAATACAGCTCTTTGAGGCACAGTGCAATAATGAATCCGGAAGACCAAACACAGATGGATATTTTCAATGTGTAAACAACGGCCTGAAAAAGGGATGAACTTGAACTCAGGTCTCCTGGATGACCTGTTAAACAGTACTTTTTGTTTAAAAGACCTTGACATTGTCATCATCATCATCAATTCACATTGTTCAGGACAGAGGAGAGAAAACAGGCCACAACTCTGTCTAAACATGTCAAAAACAACCAAACAATTACTAAATATATTTTATTTCTGGCAGGGGTGTATTTGTCCCAGGGCAAAGTGGGGTTTTAACCTGTAGCCAGTAATTGGAGCCTGTTTTCGTTGTCTCACACTGAACAAGCTACACTGTACAAGTCTCTTCTAGGAGCATGCAAATCCTTGCTAAGGTTTCTGCAACCTCCCTGAGGGAATTCACAATACTGCTCAAGATAATTGATATTATCTTCTCCCTTCAAGTCACAGCTCTTGGAAAAACATTTTGCTCTGTCTTTTTTCTTTTTTGGAGTCTAGCCAAGGAACAGCAAAAGAGATATAGGGGAAGAAAGGGGATGAGTGTCTGTGCCACTCTAACAGCCTTGGCATAGGCTCAGAATGGCAATAACCTCAGATAAGAGCTCTTCTCTCCAAAAATTAGGGTCTCCCACCCCCACTCACTAGATCAAATTAAAAATGATGGATTGGTAAAGGCACGTGAACTCTCCTTTCTGACAACTGACCACAATTCATGATGGCACATGGTGGACAGACAGCACAGAAAGATGTTCAAGCTCTAAATCTCTTAAGACACAGGCCACAAAGCTCACTGATGCCCCTGATCTTTTATTTCAGTCTTAATAGAATCTGGCCATGCATCAACTGGGTACTACAGGAGCTCCACGTACTTGTTACTCAACTGAACTATTTTCTGTTTCCTGCTGATAGCTCATTCCTTTAAATTTGTATAAATGAAAGTGCTGTTGTGTGAGTGATGACATTATAAGAAGCTTCTCTTATCTCCACAAGATGCTTACCTTGAGAAGCTGGTATGGGCTGGGAGGAGTCCTGACAATTATACAGGAATCACAAGTTTCTCGACTACCAGGGAAAATTCCCTGACACAGGAAAATTTAAGAGATTCAAACCCTTTGGTTCTTTTTATCTTTTGTACAGAACATCTGAAGGTTTCCTTTAAAGCTTTCTTGTCCTCTGTGTGTTGTAGATTGAACAATCCTGATGTTGTCAGATACAAAAATTATGTCCCTTCAGCATCAGGATGACTAAATTATTTTGCCACTTACCATCTTTTATGTGACTGTCCTGGGAGAAAAATCCCATGTCCCTGATACTTCTTTCAGCAGAAGGCTTTGTGTGTCAGTAATCTTAAGATTTCATATTAGATAATAATCTATGGTGGCAAAAACAGATATAATAAGCTCAAGTGGCAAAACCTTTGAAATGGAAATAATGTTGGGGGGCAAGATGGGACATATAACAACTGCTTTAGATTAATCCATTTGATCTTGCCATTGCAACTGCTGAAAGGCTGTAGATGGCACTTAGACACTTTATATCATGGCCAGGGTCCCCCAGAGCACTCAGCATGAACAAATCAGTTTAAATTAACACCTCTGTTTGCTTCCAGCTTCTGAGATGACCTACCCTATGGATTATGCTACTAGCCCAATAAAGTTGCTCTTCCCAGGATGCATTTGCCTTTCCTTTTCATCAGCTCTATTGACAACAGTGCTGTGGTATCTAAGCTAGAGAATTGCTTCAAGAATGGTAACAGGTTTCAGAGTTCATGCCTGAAACACCCAGAGCATTTGTCTCTTGGGTGACCCAGACATAGAGAAACCCTGGTGAGTCACAGCTCTCCCAGCAGCAGGGGCAGTTTACAGAGCTGTGTAGCTGTGTGCTGTGTCAGGATGCCCTATTCTGCTCTCATCTGCTGAAAAAATAAAACACTCTGTAGAAAGAAATAGCAAAATTGTTATTGCCAAGTCACTGGACACGGTGAGTCTGAAAATGATGCATAATTCTGAATCTTCAAAGCTCATATTTATTAAAAAGAGAGAGACAAACAAAATTTATGCCTCATGACAAACGATCTGTAGCTTAGTGGAGATAAATAACCAGCCACTTACTCTATGAAACACTGTAAATAGCCAGCCACCTATTCTATGAAACATTTTTGGGCTTTTTTTTTAAACACATAATCAAAATGAAAAAGGTGTCCCTGGTTGAAGCTCTCTCCTTCCCAGCTTTGGAACGTCCTTCCAAAGGTAAATGAAGCATGCTAGATACAACTCCCTCAGGTGTTGTACCAAAATTTGCAGAAAATTTTTTAATGGGCTTAGAATAAAATAGCTATCAGAATTGGAAATACATTTTCCTCCCTTTTAATACATTTTTTTCAGAAACTGCATTTAGATAGACTATTCCAATCCAACTCCAACAGCCACACTAGCAGCAGTCCAAAAGGTCTTTTTAGAAATCAGACTAGTACAATTACCTGAAATTACTTTCTAGAAGAAACTTGAAGAACAAATTTACTCCAAGAGAGACTTCAGAAAACACACAAATGCTAAAAACATTATTTAGATAATCCTGTTAACTTTTTTTCTTCCCCACTAACTTAAGTTCTGCAAACATTTGCAGTTTTTATAATGTATTAGGATTTTTGGTTGTTTTCCTGGTTGGTTGGTTGGTTGACTCTTTTGTTGTTTTATTTTGGGGTGGTTTTTTTTTTTGGTTGATAGATTGTTGTGTTTGGTTTTGATTTTTTTTTTAGTTTGTTTTCTGGATAGGCTGTAATAATCCCAAATGTGAATTCTTTTGTAATTTTTTTGTGATATTTTGTGAACCTTATTTAGTACCTGTGTTTCTGCTTAACTTGCTTTTCTTGATTCATTTTTTTCTTGCCTTCACACAATAGTATGCATTGTTCTAGTATCAAACCATGTCTGGCCCCTGAAGAATTTTTGCAACACTCAGACTTTCCTCCTTTAACACTTATCTAACTCCTGCTGTTCACGTCAGACAAACTACTCTGCACATGTGATGTCTTTGGATTTTTTATCTTTTCAACAGTGCTAATAAATTATATTCATGCCTAGTGTAAACATAATTTCTTGGAGTCAGATTTTAAAAAGCTATACTTATCACTTTTTTGTGAATCTTTAGTTTTACAGAACTTATTCAATCTTCTCAAGGTATTTTGGGACTAAGAACATAGTTTTCACTGATTTTCAGATATTGGAAACTCAATGGTCCTACCAAAGCCCCTAGAGCCTGTGGGGATTCAACATCTCTGTCAGTCCCTGAAAAAAGGTTTTTTGGCAACGTCTCAGTTCATCACTTATAAGATCTGGTACTTTGTCACAAATAAAAGCTGTTTAAAAGCCATTTTAAGCCACTGATCCATCACTTTTCACATTGCAATTTTCTACCCCTTTCCTCTTCAGCCACACCATTTATCTTCATTCCTCATTCCAGCTACAGGTCTGGCCTCTGGACACCATGGGAGAAGCATCTCTGCCAAGACTGAGAGAGCTCATCACAAAGTCTTTAATCATGATTCCCCCTTCTCCTCCCTTCTCCTGGCTGTCATGGATGACACTTACTCTTCCTGCAAAACGAACTGCTCTGCCATTTTTGTAAAAAAACATTTTGAGGTGACACTAGTCTTTGAGCCCTTCTCAAGGCTCTTACCATGAAGATGGCAGTAAGGGTTTTTCCTCTGATATTAAGAAAACAAAGTGTGCTTGCAATAGAACTGGTTTTCTGATCTCCTAAGTTACACCACACTTCACTGTTTTAACCTCTGCAACTCACAAAACACTCCTTAACTAACTAATTGCTAAAAAAAAAATGGCACTTGTAGGGCTTACTGTGTATTTTCAATTCACATTTTTAATTAAATAATTTCTTTAGGATTTCTAAGCACTTTATCTCTGCTTCAGTTTGGCTCATATTCATTTTTATAAACCTCCATGCAAATCCAGAGTGTTCGATATTATGCAGACAAATAACCCCTCGGACACATTTCTATGCTGCTTGGAAAATATTTTCATATCATTTCCAAAAGATGCTTAGAAAAAGATAACAGTACTCTCTAATTCGGTCTTACACTGCTTGTTTCTTTGGTGTTTGTTGCTTCTTTCTCTGAGTCTTCCTACAGGAAAGCAGAAAAACCTTTGAGTGTGCAGCAGGGATGTGACCCAGAAGAAGCCCGTGAAGCCCAACGGGGCACAGCACTCCAGCTCTATTTCCAGTGACGGAAAAGGACACGGGATTCGCTATTTCTATAACAGACAGAGAGGAGGGATGCACGGAAGTGAGAGCGCCCAGCCCGAAGGAGGTTTCCCTTGCTGTTTGTTGCTGTTTGTTGCTGTTTGTTGGTTTTCCTTGCCGGACGCAGAGCCGGTCCCAGCAGAGGGTGCTGCTGCTCCGACCTTCCCAGGGCGGGCGGGGAGTTCAGCCGGGCAGCGCCCGCTCCCCCGGCCCCAGCGGCGGCGTGTCCTGGTGGGGGAATAAAACCTGTCAAAAAAGCGACAAGAAAACTCACCTATTAGATATAAGATTGCGTTTTCTGTTATCAACACGATTACAGAAAATAGAGATGCCTGGGTGCCTTTGTGGTCCACGTTTCTACAGATGTGATCGCAGCAATAGAGTGTGGGCAATAAAATAAAGTATTTGTGAATGCATGGTGGGTTTAAAGCTCAAAATAAATAAGAGTTTTCTAGACAAGCACGAATTTTACCAACAGTTAAACAATTGACTGCAAAAAGTTAACACTAATGTAACAACAAAAATTAGGGGTGTGGCAGTTGCAGGTGCTTTTAACAAGGAGATCTCTAACTGCAGATCAGCATTCCTCAGAAGATACAGAGAAGCTGAGATACAAAGATGAAAATCATCTACCAATTACTCATCAAGCTGCTGTTAGAGGTAGAAAGGCATCAAATCCTCCTAAATCCAACACCAAGAAGGCTGACAAAATACTTCAGCTCATAACTCAGAGACTTTTAAGTTCAATAAGCTTGGGCCAAACAATATTGCCAGTCAGATGGGATTTTTCAGCTCTATATTCTCTCATTTCTTAAAAGGAGCACAAAAAATTATTCACAGGACTATGTCAGATCAAAATTCCATCTAGCCCAGAATAATTTTTTCACAGATGAACACAAGGAGATGCCACAACATTAAAGATATTAAACCACAGAAAGTACAGTCTGACACTTTTCCACTTTCAACACAATTTTTCAGCAGCCAGCTGTTCTGGAATTCTGAGTGTGCTAGTCAACTACATTATTAAACAGTCACTGATGATCTATTCTCAGCAAAACTTTCTAACTCTTTTTAAGCTGTTTCTGGACTTCAGAACATACTGTGGCATTAAGTTCAATCAGTTAATTATCTGTCAAAAGAAAAACTAGTTCCTTTGTTTGTGCTGAATCTGCTGCCAAATATGTTAATGTTGTACTCCAGTTACCAGAACAGCAAATACCTCCCCTATAATCAATAGGAAGAAAGATGTCTCAACTATTTTGCTTGCTTACACAACTTCTGACTCACATGCAGTTTTATCACATTTGTTGACTTTGGATATCAAACTGTAGATTCAAATCTATTATCATTTTATTCATACCACTGTCAACATCATGTTGACCTAAATCATTGGATTTTAAGAAAACTCCTGTAGTATAATAACAAAGAGATTATTAGTCTATTTGTGTTGGGAGAAATTGCTTTTTTCTTATTTTTGTCTTGTCATAAAATATCCAGCGTTAACTATTGAGAGAAAGAGCATAACAGAGTAGATGGCTTTTTGTTTTGTTTCTTCAAGACCTTTTCTTTTCCATATTCTGATTTTTTTTTTTTTCTTGAAACTCCATATGTTAAGATCTTGACTTCTCATGGACAAAATATCTAATTGACAGCAAGAAGAATGCTACAGCCTCAATTAGTCACTCTCTGCAGCTTCTTTGATTTACATTCTGGTATCAAAACAAAAGCAATAACTATGTCCAAAAAAGAAGTAACATGAAAAAATTGATGTCTTACAGACACTTTTCATTAATATTTTAGTACTTCTCTACCATTACACAATTTTTACATTATGTTATGTAATTCAGAGAACTTTCCCAGTTATTCCTTTCAGTGCCTATCACCACCACCATACCACCCACCACACAAAACTCCTCCCTTACTTTTCCTACTTCTGTATTTGCAGATAAAGAACTATTGTACTTTGTTACCAAAATAAAGACATCATCTATACTTTAGAATTGCCTCAAACTCTTGGCTGAAGAAACAATAAAACCATACACTCACATCAGCAGACACTTCTCTGTAACAGTGGTGCAGTACAAGTGAATCAAGAAAGGATATTGAAGATTATTTTGATAATTAATTCCCTGGAGAAACTAATTTTAATCTGGGGACAGTAGCAATGCTTCTCCAAAAGGAAGAAAAAAGTCAGTTTTGCCTTTACAAATTCCTGTTGATGCAGGACAAACTTGCAATTAGACTACAGAAGAAATAAACATGGTTTTAAGGAACACCTATACATGTGTTACATTGATTTCAAGACCATAAAGGCAAATCAAAAATCCCATGCTCTCCAAAATTATTAAAAGCCATGTATTGATTTGTTTAGCCTGTAACAGGGTTTGCTGGGACAAAAGCATTACCATATTTACTATGACAAGACTAGAGTTCCTGATTATGCAGGATGGATTATGGGGAAAACCATGCAAATGTAAAGTCCTTGTTGTGAAACTCCAGGCAATTCTGTTGGTGGTAGTTCTCCTTACAAAACAAAAGGTTATGTTCAGAGTTGTGTAACTTGGGTGGGGCTATAATGAAATATTCATCCAGATGATACACTTGGTATTCAGTGGCTTAAATTATTCCAAGGAAGTGTGTCCATGCCAGCTGAAAGAGCAAAATAAGTTCAGCCTTGGCTCTCTGCAAAAGGGGTGTGCTGGCTGGTAAGTACCCAGGTGCAAGGGATGGAAAGCAGTAATGGGATCAGAGGGTTCAGCTGTGCTCTCCAGTGTCTTTACAGACTGTTACTCAGTGTTCTTCAACTCAGCAGATCCTACCACAGCTGCACAGGAGCAGGGTCCTTGCTGTTGTACTGAGCAGCCAGTGCAATGCCATTTCCCCATTCCTGTTTGGCAAGTTCCTCAAAATGAAAAACCACTGCAGCAGGAAAACCCCTTCCATAGTCAGCAGATGAAAATTCCCCTGAAAAATACATTATGGTGATTTTTGTCTGATACCAGGCCTTTTACTGGGTCCTCTTCTTCCTCTTCTGGCACGTCTGACAGCTGCTTGGCCTTTTCAGCCAGGTCTCAGATCTCACACATCAAACAGATCCTCTTTCAGCACAGGCTGTCAGCACAGTTTTGGAGCAGAGACTTGCTGCTTCACTTACTTCAGAACCATAAGTGCAGGGGGCCAACATGCACAGCCTGCATCCTCACTGGCCACACAACTGGGGAAGAATTTAATAGTCATCTGTGCATGGGAGCACTGTTTGAAACTCTATGCTTTGTTACAAATATTCAATTTAATTTAAGAAAAAGAAAAAGAGAAAAAGACAGAAGGATAGATTTGGACTGGTGGAAATGATTATTCACAGATTTGGGACTACAGCAGAACTAGTGGGTAATTGTGAGAAGCTGAAACATTTCACTTGTAGTTTCTGCATTTCATTTTTGTAATTTCATAATTTAAAAAAAAATGTTTTAAAAGAATTCAGGACAAAATAAAATCTGGGCTACCTGAAAATATTTATTTTTATTTTAGTTTGCTCTTTCAACAAATTCCATCAAATTTCAACAAATTTCCATCCGCTTTTGTGTTGTTAGTTTGACTTGTAGGAGGTGGTAGGGTTTTAATCAATGTTCCTTAGCTCCATGTCAGAACTCTATCCCAGTATTTTCATAAATTTTTTTATAGGAATGGATGAATGATATTAGTCAATGGTTGCATGAGAAAATTTATTTTTAAACAAACAAACTCTGTGATTTTTTCACTCAGTTTCACTTAGCCAGAAATAGAAACTTTATGAGCACATCTGCAAAATATTTCTATAGTATTCAATTAAATGTTTTGCTTTTGGGCAATCTTCACTAGAATACTTTCTTAAAATATTTGCTGAGAATAGAAACATATAAAAAAAAAAGGTGATAAAGTTTTGCCTATATTGCTAAATGTGGGTGGTTTTTTGTTTTTTTTTTTTGTTTTCTAGATATTTTTTCCCATTATATTTTTAAAAAGAATTTTTTGCATCTAGTTTTGGAGAGTGTCACTTCTTTTTCTTTTGCTTTTGGAGAATGTCACTTCTATTCACTGCAAAAACTTTCAAAATAATCCTTTTGGCAACAGAGCAATGTGCTATCAGAGGTAGAGGATCACTGTATCATATTACAAATGCTCCCTTCTATTAAGCCTTTTACTGTTGAGAACAAGAAACACTCACAAATTGTCAGGAAAGATACAGAAACACATTTGATATACCCAGAAGAACTAAGAAGCTAAGGCTGCATCATGGCTTCCAGCCATGTGGAAAGCCAATCCAACCTTCCTGCTTTGGGTGAGCTTTTGAGAGTGTTTCATTCTGGTTACTGCTAAGTTGTTCCCTTCATGGAGGTTCACAGAATCATAGAAAATGCTAACTTGGAAGGGACCCCTCAGGATCACTGAGTCCAGAAGGAGGGTGTGAGAAAGAGTTTTCAAAGTTTTGCTGAAGTCCAAAAGGATTACATCTACTGACTTCCTTTGATCAGCCAGGTGGGTTACCCTGTCATGGAAGGAAGTCAGGTTTGACAAGCAGGACTTTCCCCTCATTAATCCATGTTGGCTGTGACTGATGGCTGTGTCCTCCTTCAGGTTTTTTTCAATATTTCTTAGAATGATCTTTTACATGCTTTTTACCAGGCACTGAAGTGACACTGACAGGCCTGTAGTTTCCAGGGTCATCCTTCTTGCCTTTCTTGAAAGTCAGAACAACCACTTTCCAGTAGCTGAGACCTCTCAGGATTCCCAAGACAGTTCAAAAACCTTCAGGAGGGGTTTTGTGGTGACATCAGCCAGCTCTTTGAGGATTCTTGGATGAATCCCATCAGGCCCTATAGATTTGTAGGGATCCAGCTGGAACAGCAGATCCTGCACAAGTTCAGGGTCAAGGGGGTGTTGATTATTCTTGCAGACACATACAGTTGTGAAATATGGAATTTGCTCCTTTGACAACAAAGGAGCTTGATGGGGTTGATGTAGGCTCTGGTACTGATTACAAGAAAATACTGTACCCTGAATCTACTCCAGCCACTGGCAGCATCATAACTGGTGTTCATGGCATGACAGAATTGCTGCAAATAATTATCAAAGCACTGCTAATAGCAGGCAGCAAAGGTCATCTAAGACTCATTTCTAAGTAGCTTTTTTAGATGTGATTTTGTGTAAGAAATATGCAGAGTATAGAATTCCCTGTAAATTTGGATGAGAATACAGTGAAGGGATTTTAGATACCTTTTAGATAGTCATCTTAGACATTTTAGGCATTAATAGGATTAAATGTAGTTAAACAAGGGCTACATAATAACACAGAGAGAACCAAGATGAAATTGGTAATGCTTTTAAACTTATTGAGGCTTTATCCTCTCTCTTTCAGCTTGTTTTGAGCCAATGACCCTATCTTTTTCTAAAAAGTTATTGATATTTGCAGTGATTTTTCCTTGTTGTAATTTCCAAATACTATCAAATTATGTAGCAGCTGAAGAAGTGTGTTCTCTTAACCAAAATATCAATAAGGTTTGGCCAGTTTCCTTACAATATAGAATTTACAGTTGTAATTTTATATATACTTTACATGTCTAGATTGAGAACTGTGATTTTTTTTCTATAGAAGTGCATATTTCTGGACTGTTGGGCTAGGTTTTCTCTCCAACTGATATGTAAACTGATACCTAAAAGAAGTGAAAAATTTAACTGCTTTCCTTATCATATTTTATTATGAGACTTTTAGGGTATTATTTTTGATGCAGAACTTGGCTTTGCCTCCGGCTTTCTGAAAAAAAACCCACGTGGATATTTAGGGATTTGTTTTGTCTTCTGCGGTCCTGAACTTCTTAAAAATGAGACTCATCTGAAACCATCCTGCCAGTTATGATCAAGAAGATGTCTCAGCTGACAGCCTAATCTTTTGTAGGGCTTTTCATTTTTGCAGAGGCTTTCTTTCATCAGCCATCTCATCAGCATGACTGACTAAAGACTCAGCTGAGGAACTACAGGACGGCTGAAGGACCAGATAGGTTTCCGTTAGCAGGGATGGATCACGATACAGATCTTGAATGCTTTTGGTTATGGGTGGTTTCTGTGGAATGAGGTTTGTATTTCATGAATATTTGTTTAAGGCCTGCCAGAGAAGAGTCTAGAGCAGTTAGCATGTTTCTTTGAGTAGATGGAATCTAAGCAGATACATAAAAAGATAGACATATATGTTCAGAGGAGTGTGGTTAGGTTATAAGCTCCAGCACTCAAAACCTAGAGAACAGCAAAGTAATGTATCCTGTGCAACCATTGGATCACACTGCAATTTCTATTTCCCTGGCCACAGACTCTTTTCTTTTCCCACCAGTAAACATCTTCTTCAGTGTGCAGACTGAACTGTGTTAGTTCTTGTGCTCCTGCTCCTTCCTCTCCTACACTTGAAGCAGATGAGCCAGGATGCACTTAACCTGCTAAAATCAAGTGCAGCCAACATGTGATAGCTGATGCCACTGGTGATCTGTTCTCTTTCCACATCTTGTTTGTTATTCATTGTTCAAAATGTGTCCCACACCCTGTATAATGCATGTGACTCAAGGTTTTCTCTAGATACAAAATTATTATTTTCCTCCTGGGCTTTCCTGTAGCCTGCTGTAGTCACCAAGCAATGCACAAACACCAATTAAGTTATTTTCACAACATACCAGTGAGACAGTATGCTATTATTACACCTAATTTACATGTGGAGAACTAAAGTATGAGGAACTCTGGTTCCACGTGTAAGCTATGAGCATCTTTAACTACACAAGCTGGGACCATTCTTGGAACAGAGATGACCTATTAACAAAATGAGGTAGGGTTACTGCTGAAAAATAGCATGTGATCATGTAATTAAAAACTAAGTCATACCACAAGTGCCTGATAGAGTCAAAAGAGCCTTATTCAAGCAGAAATAATTCTGATATTTCCTAATCTTTGAAACTAAATTTATGATCCTTAATTACATATTTTAATCCAGTTAATAATTGAAAATTGTAGGATTAATACCCCACACAATGAGAAAAAAGGAAATTTCATTAGATCTCATTATCCTGACTTTCATGCGAGTCATCAGCAGGGTCTGAGTTCTTTGACCTTACAGTAGAGTCCTACAATATCTGGCTGCCCCAGGCTGTGCTTCTGCAAAGGTCTAGATCCATCTGCTGCTAGCTAAAATAAATCTGAGGGTATAACAACTGCAGGTTTTTTCTGGACCAAAGAGCACTCAGAGCAGATAGGTAATATGGAACCATAAAGTGAAGCAGTAGCATTATCTGGGGGGGCCCGGATGGGTGTTTTGGTGATTGATTGGTTTATGGGGGCAGGGGGTTGAGGTTTTTTTGGTGGGTGAGTTTCTAGAGACACTGTTTCATCAGCAGGTTTCATGGGGATTTTATAGCATTAGAGGCTCAGATAAGTTCAGTTTCAAGAGACTTTATTTATTTACTCAGTCACCCAAATATGATCCTTGATGTTGAACTTGCACCTCTGCTTATCAGATACATTTTGAGTTGCTTCCAACATTTCTCCTATGACTTTGTCTATGTTCATAGTAAAGTTTCATGGAAACAGTTCTACTAATCCCTTTAGGGGGGAATAAAACAAAGAGAAAAAGAGAAAAATCCTTATCTTTCATATTGTCAGATCCACTAGGCAACCACTGTGTACTCAGTAGTACACCCCAGAACCTGGCCTAAAAATTGCAAGATCCTGATACATTTAATGCTAATTTATTCCTCAAGGAAGGCATTTTACTCCTCGTCACTTCCCTTGTTATCTTTAACAACTTCCATAATTTAATTGTGGGTTTGGTTTATCATTTGGATAACATGGCTCAAGTGCAGTCTTCCCATATGCAAGAATTTCTTTGTATTTTTATTTTGTCAAGAGAGAATAAAAGCAATGACTTCTATCTAAATTAGAAGCTTCATTTTATCTTTTAGTTTGAAACCTATAATTCACTGATATCTCTTGACAGTCAAGCACAAAGACAGATCAGGAAAGTTTAATGATATCTAGATAAATCATACATATGCATATATATACACACATACATATACATATATACATATGTATATATCAGCACTGTGACTCAGTTTATCCACCTAGCCTGTGATTTTTGCCATGTTAGTAATGTATCCTGTGTATCTGTTTGTTACACAATGCCAGGATGGCCTTAAAAAAGGAATTGGAAGGTCTGTAAACATGTGTGGGTTTAGGAAAAAATATGAATATTTATTACTATTAGCTATGTATTATTTTTTTCTATGTGGAAAAAGATGCTTTTCTTAGGGTTTTTTTTTACCACTTATGGCTGAGAAAAACCAGAAAATATCTGCCAGCAGCTGGAGCTGTAGGTTTATGTAGTAGCTCGCACATTAACAACCCTGGAAATACCTGTGTATTTTATTATAAAATAACTTTCTTGGAACTGTACCCTCACATGTTTTAAAACAGAAATGGAGTAATACAGAAGTAACACTAAATCTTAAAAGAGTTACTTTTAAAAGGTTAGCTCAGTGGGGTTTTCTCTTTGAATTTGTTTTGTTTGCAGTCAGTGACTGCACTCCTCCATAGCAATATTTGTCCTGTGAGTATAGAGCCCTCAAGGGTTTATCAAGTCTGCTCTCCCTGTAGTGATGATGCTTACATATTCACATTCAGGAGATAAAAGGGAGACACATCTGATGGCATACAAGAGGCAACATTTCATTGTGCTAAACTCCTTTTCCCAAAGAATAATGACTTCTTTCCATATCTTGGGAGCCACCTCTTACACAAGTATTATGTGCATTGATACCTTTAAAAGCTCAGTGCTCTCCAGCCCTGCTGAAGTCAGTGGGAACTGAAGTGCACTTTTCTTCTAAGAGTGATCAAAGCCTGGCCCAAGGGACACCTATCCTGATAGACAGAGTCATTACTAACACTGAGGCAGGAGTAATCTCTGTGAGATATGCAGGAGCAGACAAAGCACACTTTCAGACACAGAGTAGGAGCGTTTTCCTTCATGCTCAATCTGCCAGTTCTCAGCTCCTCAAGGCTGTCCTCAGTCTCTAGCTCAGCAAAACACTTGAGACAAGCACCTAAACTTAAGTGTGTGAATACTCATCCTCAAATAACACTGACATGGGTAGTATTACTGTATTTTAAAGATTTATTCTCTCCTCTGTCCTTCCATCGACAAATTTTCCTCCACTAGCCTGAGACCCACAGAATAATCTTGGAAAGCCCTTGGGAGCTTCTCCAGGCTGAGAATTCTCAGGAATATTCATGTGGATTTCTAGTCTTATCCATCTTGTAAACATTTTTACAAATAAAACATTGTTTAGTTTATTCTCAAGGGGGAAAAGGGGGTCAGTAAAGTGGCAAGATAAGGTTTTTCTTTAGGTTTTCCTTTAGGTTTTCCTTATTTTCTATAGGTTTTTGGTTTTTTTTTTTTTTTTTTTATATCAATTAATTTTCTAGGACTGCTATATTCTATTTTTACCAGAATATCCTACTGATTTTTTTTAATATAAACTGCTTAATTTCAGCTACAGGCTCCTCAATGTCATTAGCCTATTTAATACTATTTTGATTTTAATGTGTCAGTGTAAATCAATGGCAAACTGGATATTTGAGCCATTATGGCATCTTCGTTGTTACCCTAAGCAATTATTTACCATATTCTCAGATTTATTTCTTTTTTGAAGCAAATATTTTCTTTGTCTCTAGGATGTTCCTGCAGCTTGTTGATTAAAGTAGAAGTTACAAAGTTTGACTTCAAGCCCTTGGGGTGCTCTGATCCCACACTGAACAGAGCAGAGCTTTCCAAAATAAGCTTGCTAACGTCAGAACCTCTTGTTGCTAAGAGAAGAAGTGAGTGTAGCCTGGTAAAAGCACGTTGTTTCAACAAATCCATTTGAACTGGCAGCCAACCTGTCCAAAGACAATGGAAGTAGCTTTAAGCAGTACATACCAAATTGTTACATCAGCCTGTTTTACTGGAACAAGAATGTATTGGAAGGCTATTGAGGAAAATAGCAGGGGGGAAAAATAGTCTCTACTTACAGAGATTGGAGAATGTGTATGTGTTCTATCAGTTAGAAAAATAATGGAGGTGAGTACGATCCACCCTAGGCTAATAATGTACAACCCATGCAAGTTCTCAAAAGAATTTCCAATTAAGCTTCTTTTTATTACCACACTAACCAAAGGCTCCACTACCCCATGGTACATTACTTTTGAGAATTAAGTATTAATTTAGATCAGAGGTATGTATTCCCATTCCAGCTAGGAGTAATGATACACAATAGTGACCCTGCTCTAGGAGCAGCACGTAAATTCATCCATACTTCACAATATATACAATTTACATTCACCTGGTGGACCACCTGGCTGGATCTCTGCACTGTGGTCCTTCATTTCTCTTCAACTGCTAATCTATTAAAATGAAACACTTTACAGTCTTGTGTTCTGACCTTCTTAAAGACACATACATGCCTGAGAAATGAAATTAGAGTAAAATACAAGAGAATTCTTAGCCTTCACAGATTACAAAATGGCATGTTATACTGGCCAAATGGATAATAATTAAAAACTTGTGACTTTTTTGAAGGTTCACAAATTTCACAAATAAATGGTAGCTAACATATGTTTAACTAATGGCAGTGGAATACAACTTATTGATCCCTACTGTGTCATTAGACAAAGCAGAACTGAGACTCCACAGACTGAAAATATCCATGAGAAATTTACCTTAGCAGGAAAACCACATTTGTATGTTTGATTCATTTATGATGTATTTTATAGAAACAACTTACCTATGAGTAGGGCTGGCTTGATTTTTCTGTACAAAATTACCGTATCTTGAAAATACTGAAATTTCAAAAGCACAAGAAGAGCAGTTCTGCTGGTTTGTGTGTCCTACCTTTGCTGGGTTTTTTTCTGATTTCTTGCATTTTAATTCCCTTTAAATCACTGCTGGATTAAATGTCATCTTTTGCTGACCAATTTGCATAGCCTTTATGGATACACATATATTTATACATTTATACCAAAATCACTTTGTTTTAAATCCCTAAAGTAAGAAGAAAATATCTGTGCTCAAAAGAGATAAAGAATATTCCAGTTTTAGAAAATAGGCCTTGATTCAAAATCTCTTGTTTTGATGCTCTTTTTATTGGCTTAGGAGAGTTGTGAATCCTCTCTTATGGAACACATACAACTGAGACTGACTTCAGGAACATTCACTCAGTTCAGGGCAGCTCTGCCTTGCTTATATATGTGATCATCCTGGTTGTTGTAAGGAAAAATCCCACCAAAAAACACCCCCAAACTATTGCTCTTATCATTCAGCCAGCACTGGAAGGCAAAATCAGTTTTTCATGACCCCAAACTAATTTCCCTGGGAGTTCATAGAAAGACTTGGGATGTCAGTGGTCTTTCCATCAGATGCAACAGCTGTTCAAGTAGAGCTTTCTGCTCCCTGGGCCTCATTCATGTTGCCCCTTACTATGTGGTTCTCCTGATTTTAAGACTGAGCACCAAACTCCGCCTTTTTTTTCTCAGTTATTAAACTAACTAATTAGCATTAAATCTGCAAGGTCTTGTAGTGGAAAACTCTATGTTAGCATAGTGTACTGTTATCTAGTATGAGGAATTGCAAAATAATTGTCCCTTAAATGTGAGTTTAACTCAACCATGATCTTTTGAGATCATTCACAACATATATCTGAATGAGACTCTAACTATAGATAGATTTAATGGAAAAAAAAATGTTCATGGTTTTATTTCAAGTTTTTATGTACAAGACCTTGAAGGTGAAATGCACAGTTAGGCAATCACAAGGCAAAGATTTCATGTCCCTCTAATTAGGAACATGACCAGTTCTGTTCATTTAACCTGAAGGAGGAAAGGCTGTTCAATGGAGTGAGCATTAATCTGGGCCTCAGGAGGCTGCAGCTCAGCTCCCTGCTTTTCCAGGTGTCTCCTCTGTGCCTATGTATGAATCATATATACCCAGATTTTGACAGATGTTTCATTGTCTGCTGATAAAATCTTGTTTAATTTCAGTCAGTTGCCTAAATCAAAGAACTAAAAATAACCCTATGAAAATAACCAAGGATGTTTGATATCTCAGAATATTCCCTATCCCACTTAAAAAGACCATCTATATCCATAGCATTGCTTACAAATGTGTCCTTGGTAGTGCCACCTGCTTGATCTGCTTTAATACAAAGCTCATTTCTTTCAAAACCTTATTCTACTACTTACTTATTCTTAAATCCTCATTTGTGTGTATCAAAACTAAAATCTTCCATGCTTTATTTATTCACTTAGAAAATAGGATGACTTGAACTAAATTGTTGCAAGAATGAAAGCACTTCCACCTGAGAAATTTATATTAATCAAGTTTTGGTGCTGAGATCAATGTATGATGACATATGATGAGCTTATGTGAATAACTAATCAAAACTAAGCACTAAAATTCAGGAAAGTTACAAACAGTCCACACAAAGTAACTATCTGAAACATTCAAGCAAAGCCAAGTAGTAGAGGTTCTTGAATAAATCAAATTCTGTTCATGGCAACAAATACAATTTTTCTAAATACTATAAAGTATATTACTCCATAGATGTTTTAGAAAAAAAAAAAAAAGGACTAATCAATTTATTTGATTCAGCTTTATTTTATTGTCTCCACAAACTCCTGTTACAGTGGTTGAATGTGAAAATACTATATGCAAAGGATACACCCCAAAATAAATATACTCTGTCTACTCATCAATGCACAGCAAGGACATTCTTTTCAAAATTAGTCTCTGGAACTAATTTTGAACTAATTTTTCTAAACGTGTTAGAGATGATGAAAAACATGAAGTTTAAAAGCAGACATAACCTCATGTTTCCACATTTTTTGAACTTTATAATTCACAGTTCATATCTTCAGTAAAAACTCCCTTTTCAGATTCAGAATACAATTTTTAAATTTCAACTTTATGTTTATGAAAACATGTAAATACCTAGCAAAATCAGAATTCAGGACTTTCAAACAATCAAAATTAAATATTCTATTGGTCAACTACAATTTTCTGATTGATTACTTGATCATGCAAATTCTTGGAAATTTGATTTATTGTCTTGGTGGAAATATTTATTTTAGACTTGAAGTATGGGAGAGATTTTCTTCCTACTTTGCCTTCCTAATAACAGTTAAAATTGATGTTTTGTTTTTTCCACTAGGAAATACCAGGTTTGATTTATTTGGCAGCTGGCATTCAAATGGCAGTTTAAATTGAGCAGCCTATTACACAAATTTTTGGAAAACATGTCTAACTTTGTCAATGTTCCATTTCCCACAACAGATTTTAAAATTTAACACATGTGAGTTAACAAGAGAAGTCTTTCTCTATTTCTTGTCAGCATTTTATAACAGAGTAGGATTGTTGTTTCTATTGAGCATTTACTCTGGACTAAATTTGTTCAGCTGTAGCTACATCAGGCAAAACAGAAGAATCAGGACCCTTTCATCATTGTGCATTACAAGACACGGAGTTTGCACTGTAACTTCATCCCCCACCACCTCTATAAGTGCCAGCTCTGTTCCTTACTTGTGTTCACCTGCTTTTTAATTAGCACCTTGCAAAGCTGCACACCTGCAGCAGCTCTGTTCTCACCTCACTGCACATTGCCCATTATGTTTCCACAGCACACCCTACGCAGAAATAATTTTGTCACTACATCATTACACCTCCTTCCCTTTCAGGGAATCACAGCAAAACTCACCTGCTTATAATGATGCTATTCTTGGGGAACGAGAGGTATTAATTTTCTTCTTGAAAACATTACATCTTTTCACATAAAAATCTTGCATATCCAATATCAGTTTTGCAACTGTTAAGATCAGCATAAGGGATTGAAAAAAAAATACCAAAACAGAAACACAGAGTTTTCTCTTTGGATCTCATTAGCAAGTATGCCAAACCACAGCCAAAGGTTTTGAAATGTTCCCACTGTTGAAACATGTAATTTTGCATTAGGTGTATTTCTTGTAAAGTCACACCATCCCTGTTCTGTTGGGCTGGTTGCTGCTGATGAGGGGCTCTTCTACTTTTCTATGTTGCATCACATTTTGTGTAAATCACATGCCCATACAAACACATGCCACACTCACACATGAGCCCAGTTACTCACAAATAACTTAACTGTTCATAATAAATGTAGTTCAGCTAACCCCAAAAACCTTGTGAACTTCAGGGGAGCCTGATGCTTGGTCACATTTTGAACTGTAGTAAGGAACACTGTTTTCTTATGCATTTCCTTATAGTGGAAGAACTGAGCTTCTGTCCTCCTCTGAGCCTCTACCATATGACAAACGTCCTTTCACAGAGTATATTTTCCTCAGACTCCCAGACAGGTGTGCACATGTACATTTGTGAGTGTATGTCTGCAGAGAGTGATAATCTGCCCTAATACTATTTAAATCACTGTGATTATAAATGATAAATTACATGCAAAATGGAGCTTTTAAAAAATGTCACGGTGGCTTTATTTTTCCTCTCCACATATTTGGTATGTCTTATTTAAGTAAAAATACTGAATATTCTGTGATTTTCTTAATCCCTTTGGGCCTATAATTCTTTTTCTAAGTGATCTCTTATGTCTCTTTGAAGCAAGTAGGATAGGATGCTAAGTGCTACCCAAGAAAAGCAATCATGTATCGCTTTCATTTTGTGGTCATAGAGTTGTAAATAATTTCACCAGAGCTAGCAAGAACTTCTTAGACAATCATATACTCTTAAAATTAGAGTATTTTAGTCTTCACAAAACATAAAATTACAAAACACAGTAATGGAAAATTATGGTGGGGAAGAAACTGTGATCATAATTACTAAAATGAATATACCTGCAAAAAAACAAGGAGCAAGGTTTATGTGGAATGACATTTTTTACCTGAGCCATATCTTTTGCTTAGCAGGGTATGTTTGTGGTCCAGTGGTACATCACTGATATACCAGCTAAATTCTGTGCTGTTTACTGATATTTTTAAGGACTGTGCAACTGATCCTTGTCGAATAGAATAGCCATAACTCATTTACTATAATGGCAAAACAGAGCTAGGACTAAGGAAATATACAAGCAATTTAAGAACAAAGACGTCAAGGAAATTGCAAAGTATTTGAGATCAGAGCTTACAGCACTGAAAAAATCATTTAAAAATTAAAAAGCCTGTTGAGGGGTATAAATATGCAATAAAAGTTAACTGCTATATATTTATATTCAAAATCCACAAAAATTTGCAAAGTGGAGATGATGTTGCACGTTTGCAACTCAATAATAATCAAATATTAGTTTCACAGTGTGCTTCTTTAAATAACATTTCTGTGGATTAGCATTAAAGGATTTCTGTCAATGAAGTACAGTTAGTTAAAGCTCAAGATGGCCACACAACATAAATATGTCTAATGATTCCATTTAAAATATTTTTATATTAAATGAAAATAAATGTAGAGGGAAAAATATCATGAATTTGGAATTTACCAGTTGAAAACAATACCTTTAGAGTGGGAAAACTCCATTCCATTTCCTGTCCTAATTCTTGTTCCAACTTGCACAGAATATTTTGTTCTAATGATTGCACTACTTAGCAGATACATTCCTGCCCAAGAAACCCAGCCAAGTGTTGAGATTAAATCTTTATTTAAATTATAAGCTAAAAATAGTGCCATGTGCTTTTTTTTCTCCATACCCTATGGTATTAAGACCTAGATATCAATCTCTGTAACAATGAATCAGTGAAAGAAGCCATAACTCTAAAATTGTGTTGAGAAAACACACATCATATGGTCACAGAGTCACAGAATGGCCAGGTTTGAAAGGGACATCTTGTGGTCATCTGGTCTAATCCCTCTGCCCATGCAGGGCCCTCTAGAGTTGAGCCATATCCAGGACCATATCCAAACAAATTTTAAATATCTACAAGAATGGAGACTCCACAGCCTGTCTGTCTGTGCCAATGCTCAGTCACCACCATCACAGTGGTGAAGCATTTCCTGCTATTTAGAGGGAACCTCCCTGTTTCATGTTGTGTCCATTGTTTCTTTCTCTGTCACTGGGCACCTCTGAAAAACAGCCTGTTTCTGCCTTCTTTATAACCTCCCTTCATATACTTATACTATGAACAAGAGCCCCCAAAGTGCCAATTCAACTTCATGTATCACAAAGTTTAGCTCAAGCCTGCTTCATCACTCGATCGGCGTTTAAAGGCTGGAGTAGGGTGCAGACAACAACTGCAATACCTAAACCATGGACATCTGTCCTTAGGAAGGTGAGTCCTGATGCAGTTAAACAGGTGTGACTTTTTAAACTTTTTTTTTTTAACACTGCTAATCATCCTGACAGCCCCTCTACGTGTCTTCTTGGTTAGTCAGTAGAAAAGCTCAATACCAGTTTAAAGGTGGGCCTCTCCCTCTGTGTTTCCAGACACCCCAGAGAAGGAACAAAGTAGCTTGAATATGTGTACTCATCCACATTGTCAAGACTTCAGACACAGTTAGGACACAATACATACAAAAAGTTAAATGTCTCTGAGGAGGCACTTCAGCAGTTATGCACACAGACAAGGAAGCACTAACAAGGAAACTGTCTGCAGCCACCAGGTAGGGTATGTTAAACCCATCCAATTTCAGGGGACAAAACTAGCATGGGGTCATGCTTTGTAAAAATTAGGAGGATGTAATTTTGGCATGCATGCAACCATTCAGCTTTTCTCTACCCAAATGGCTAGAATACAAGGATGAGATTCTCGTCCTTTATTGGTAATGTCTTCTAAGGAAGTGTCCAGCAGCCCAAATATAGAATTGACCAAGAGAGAACACACTTTGCCTCTGTCTTACAGCTGGAAAACTGTATAGCCAAGAGATAAGAATAGTTATTTTTCTTCACAAATATTTCTTCTATATCATTCTATCATAATTCTTAACTAAAAATTTGTTTAATTATACTAATCACATAAAATTAAATAAATCTACTTGTCAATCTACCTCTTTGCTCTTCAACAAATGCATTCTGAAATGTTTATATGCAGTCTGAGAAAAACTGATTCTCATATGTCAAATAAATTAATCCTATAGAAGACATAGATTATGAAAATCATCCCACACACATAAATACTGAAATGAATGTGCTTATTTTGCAGTGCCAATGCAAGTAAGTCCTGTCATTTTTGCATGCAGCCTTGGGAATGACAACATCAGTTATCATTAATCAGAGGAAAGAATACAATAAATACCAACCTGTATAAAGAAAAATAATCTGCACTGTTCTGACCTCTACCAAAATAAAACACAATGGGAGCATAGGTCATTTATATTTATTTATAAGACTTACCGGCTTAGAAACATAGATAATTTAGCATTTTAACTGAACTTAATTGATTAAAAATAATGTCCAAGTAATTAGTCAAGACCATTACTCTGAAAATTCCCACATGGTATCTATATAAAATATATTTGCGACACAACTGGGATACTAGTTCTTAATAAACTATTTCTTGACAGAGCTATGCTGCTAATGAAATACATGCCACATTCTCAAAATATGTTTTTTCTCAAATGTTTTATTAGCCTCCATCACCCCAGATGAAGGGGGAGCAGTGGTGGGGGTTAGATTTTGCTGACTCTTAGAGCTGACAAGGAAAACTTCTGAGAAAAAATTAAGTGTTCAATCTGTCATGTCTTTTGGTCAGAGTCTGGTTTCTGCATTGTAAATGGAAGATTTCATAGTCCCTGTTTGATTGAATTCTTATACCATCATAAAAAGATGCCTTGAACAGCATTGCAAATAATTTCACTATTTATGGCAACCACAATTGACTATAAGACACTCACACACATAAAGATGAGAATTTTTCTGTCAAACCCACAGCAAACCATTCTCCAGGACAGTAACACTTTATTGAATGAACTCATAATTTAGAAGTGTCATTCAAGTTTCTCTGGTATCTATGAAAAACTTGTGGAAGAAAATATGTCTTGCACCTGTGAGGTTTTTGATATAACAGACTATGTTCTACAGAACCTATGAATTACAAAACTTTTTACAGGCACTTTTCCTTGTTCCTTCAGCCTCAATATGTTTCAGTAGGTCTGAAAATGTACTGGTATATCCAGGCTCCCCTTAAAAATAAATGCAGTTTGGGCTGTTCTAGTTTTTAGGCTGGTGTTTTACAGCTTCTCTGTGAAGTTTTTTCTGGATGTTCTTCATATTTTAGTTCTGCAGAGTCATAAATACAGCAGGGAAAATGATAATGTATATATCCATGGATTATGGACATATTCCTACAAACTTTCTGCTGATCACTAGCAGAGCTGACTGCTATGACTGGCAAAAAATGGGTATGATTCTCCCAGGTTTCAGCCATATAAAATGGTGTACTTACATGCTGTCTGTATGAAAGTAGTTTTAAACAGTTACCTTGGCCAAAGGAAAAATAAATTTTATTTTCATGAACATAGAGTCACACAATGAAAAAAAAATCCATAGAAGTCTATATGTAGCATTACAAATGTGTAAAAAACTCATCTCTTAATCTCCTCAAAGACTGCTGATGGGCAAATATGTAACTGAAATATAAGAGTTTCTGCTATTTTACTGTTTGGGAGGACCATTATTTTCTTTCCTTATTTTCTTACTGTTCTTACAGTGACAAACTATTTGGATAAGAAGAAAGGGGCAAACAAAACAAAAAATTGATTTTATCTTAGAGTATTTCCTCATCTGGGGTGAGGACAGTCTGCACTCATCTACGAAACTGTTGTAACTAGTTGCTTATTCAGGTAGAACATATTTTATCTCTCCGTGTTTAAATTACTGGTATTAATATTTATTGGGTCACCTAAATATATAATTGTATAGTGTACAGATCTACCCAATATTTGGGGCTTTTTTATTTAAGGAAAATGAATTATACCTTCACTGGTCCTTTAACACTGTAGATTCATGTTCCTACTCACCAGTGTGTTGGGGAAGTGTAAGATGCATTGTCTCTCCAGACAAGCAAACTATTTCCATATTTCAAATCTGTGAAGTTTCATGGATGAGCAAACAAAAATAATCACTGCTGCACACATTTGTGTCAGACAGCCTTATGGATATGTATTTCTGGTGCTGAAATCTTTATTTTTTTAATGTGCCAGATTATTAGATCATGAATTAATATCTACTAAACCAAAATAATTGTGGCCATTGCTCCCTCTTAGAGGTCTGTTTGTGGGATTTTATTATTCCTGAAATATAGCTCTAGTCAGAAAAAGGCCATATCAATTATTTCAATGAATTTACACAGTACCACAAGAACAGCTGAACAGATTTAGAAAGCGTAGTTTTTGGGAGTAAGCTTATTGAAAAGTATTTTGAAATGTGAAGGCCACCAAGGAACACAGAGGGTCCTACTGGAGCAGCACAGAGGCTGAAATAAGGTTTTGGACTACAAAGCAACCAAATAAACAAACAGAAAACCCAAACAATCATTTGCATGTCCCTGTTCAGAAATGCCTCCCAGCTGCATATATCCTGATAGGAGCTTCTTAGAACATGTGGAATGGAAGAATTAATCAGTGTTTCATTTAGGTCCTTGCTTTGGACTTTATTGTTTATAAATAAACCATTCTATTTGTTTGTTTATTCCTTAGTGTATTGTGCCTTAAAGCAAAGCCTGATAAAAATGTTTTCGAAATTAAGTATCTGTGTTTCTATGAATGCTAAACATATTTTATAGCTGTTATTAAATCAGTTCAGATTTAGTAGATAACTGTTTCAGACAGAAAAAATTTGTGGGGTGGTTTCATAATCCTATACTAAATGATGCAATTCCATTAAATTACATGGAAAATGAACATAAGGAAGAGAGTCAGCAGAGCTGAATTTCTCATCCATTAAAATCCAAGCATAGAATTTTTTGGTGTTTAAAAGAAGCAATAGGATTACTATGCAGAGGTCATTTTTCATTAAAATGCTACACCTCTTAATACCTACTGCACATGGATTAGAGGTGTTCTGTTGTTTAAAGAAGAAAAAAAAATCCTACTGATTGAGGATTTTAAAAAAACATCTGTCATGCATATAAGGCACAGACCAGGAGTCCATAATAATATGTATTGCCATGAAAATGTTATAATAGCTGAAAGCAGATGTGCTGCCAGTTTGCCAAATGAAAAACAAAACCTATTTCAAAGCACAGAAGACTGAAAAATAGAGCAGGCTCTGGCATGCACTATGAGTCCCATTTCATACTGGGATTGGTCAAATGGATACTTGCTCTTACTTCATACCAATGCCACTGAATTAAGATCTCTGAAGCAGTGAAATAAAGGAATAGTTGTCAAGTGTATGCAGAGTCACAAGTAAGAATATTCAATATTCATTTCCTACAAAATTACTGAAATTTGCATATGCCCATTTACAGCAGCAGGAAAGGTGCTGAATTTTATTATGTCTTTTCCTCTGAAAAATTTCTTTGGACATAGATAGAAATTTATAATTCTGCTTTGCTTCTGTAAATGTCATTTAATATGGTAATCACAGATTATTGCCTCTTTTTTTCTGGTATTTTTTTTACCATTAGAGGTCAGAATATCTCAATTCAGTCAGCAGTATTGCAGAAAATTTATCAGATTTTTCTGTATTTCAAAATAAAGAGTAACAGTATGAAATATTTATCTTAAATACCTTCAGAGAAGGATAAAGCAAGAATGCAGGAAATCCAAAAAAATGCACCAAGTAAACAATACCACACTATCACTGTAACTGAAATAGCCCACTGGGATGTAATTGTCCTCTAATGACTTCAACAGTCTGCATAATTTTAGCTTAAATTTCAAGTAAGACCTAGATTTATCTCTAAATATTAGACTGAGGACATATTTTTTTTTTTAATGCAATGTCTAAAATAATGCAATGCTGCTTATGTAACATCAGCCAATACCTATCCACAGAGGTTCAAACTGCTGATGAATGACAGCAAGTCCAATAAGTGCTTTTTCTCACCTGTCACATAGAATCCACTGTCCCAATCTTAATTTTCATCTTTTATTTTTAGTAAAGAAGTTTACTTTTAATCTACAGTAATGTTTTTTCTAATTTCTTCAATACAAAAATTTAAGCAGAGCTTTTATTCAATAGCTAAAAACTTTGATATATAATTTTTCCATCCTAGTTTGGGCATGTCAAGGTCACTACAACTGGTAACTTGTGGAGATGTAACACATCTCTGGCACTATTCATTTAAGAGAGCAGGGGGAAGAATGGAGAAAGGAGTGAGGGGGAAGACTTCTGCATTAAACTTTGCAATAAAACAGAATTAAGATTTGCCTTGTTTAGAAATACAGCTCTGTGCTTATTTAATTAGAGACAGTATTATATTCACAAGCAGGTATAAAATTGAAATTACAGCAGCCTACCTTCATCACTGCCTTTTCTACTTTGGGGATTTATTTTCACTTCTTATTCTCTGACAATGAATTTTCGTTACAATTTCTTTTTTTTTTTTTTGCGCCAACATGGAGTGCTGTTACATCCAGTTTATTCTGTGCTGCAAGCAATTTGGAAAAGAAATATAAATGAAACATCATCTCCTAAGAGGTGACATAATAATGAAGCAGAATGAAGCAGTCCTCTTCTACCCAAGGACTTCTTGCCACACAGACATCATTTCTTTCCTTTAAATATCTCTTTTTGTGATTGCCAAAATAGCAGGCTAAAATCTTATAATCCAAAACTACAGTTATGCCTATACCATAAATCAGTCACCTTTCACAAAACAGAATTAGAAAAAAGAGATCAATTATCAGCTTGGCAAAAGGGCATGTACAGTATCTATTGAACAGCTTGGGATGATTCCTGTTACATACACAGGTGCAAAGAATGGTCTGATGGTACTCTTGTTACAGAGCTCAGGAGTGGCAGCATACTATTGTACAATTACTAAATTTTGTAAGAGGAATTCCTCTGCTACACAGTTAAGTCCCCAGGTACAACTTCTTTGAAATAGTCTTTTGAACTACATAGCCAAAGTGTCCTTGTCTATGGTCTTGCATGACTGAATAAAGGCAGCACCATTCTTAAATCTGTAGAAATAGTTGGAAAGAATGATCAGCAAAAGTTGAAGAAGACTATTTGTTAGAAGACTAGAATGCTAGTTGGATAGAAATGAAGAGCAAATACAGAAGTAGCCAAACAAACAAACAAACAAACAAACAAACAAAAAAAATCCCCTCAAAAAAACCAAAAAACCAAACCAAACCAAAACCAAAAAAAAACCCAAAACAAAAACAAAACCAAAAACAAACCACCAAAAAAACCCCTGTATTAACCCTGTATTTAAATGTCCAGAGATACACATCATTGAAAATCTGGAAATGTGAAAAGTCTGATCATTAGATTTCTTATTTTGTCAAGATGAACTGTTAAGAAATACACACACACATACACACATATACATAAATATATATTTAAGTGTATAAATGTAAGCATGAGTGTATGTAGAATGGAAGGGAACTCTGGAGGTCCTAAATCTCTGAAGTTCTGAAGTGGGTGTGGTTGCTCTGGCTTCATCCAGCCCAGCTTCATGGGTGGAGAGTTCAGAATCTCTCTAGGCAGCAGGTCTGGCCTTATGTTCTTAACCACTCTGAATCTACAGACATGAATTTATTATTCATCTGTTATTGAAGTATAAGGCCCTTATGGCAAAGAAAAACCATCACTGTTGTCATAGGTATTTGCTTTATAATGCATTGTTTGTTTATATAGAGAGTAGTTAACTCCCTCTGATTCAAACTGAAGAAACTAATAGACACAGGAAAATCTTTCTTTCTGTAGTTAAGAGTGGAAGGATTTGACCACAGGAGATTGTACTGATATTTTCCCAGGTACTGACAAGAATGAAAGCTTTGTAATCAGCTCTTTTTTATCTAGCACTGTATAATATCACACTCATTGCAAAACTGGTCTCCAGTATCACTAGGGCACCTAGAAATCCCTGTTCCTCTGAGCTAAAGAAGTCCCATCAATACTAGCTGCAATCTGCATCAATAGTCTAGATACACACAAAAACACTCTGGTCTAAGTCTGGTCTAAAAATCCAGTCTAATCTGGATTTGCATTCATGGTTTAAATGGAGGCTATTTTTGTTCAAATTGCCCATCAGTCTATTTGTGTGTGCAGTAAAAGAAAACAGAAATAAAGAAAAATAATTAAAACCAAACCCAGAAAAGTTATATAAAATAAAATTTGGGGGATTAAATATGATCTTGATCCAGAAAACTTGGGGTTTTCATGGTCTCTTTGAAGGGGCAGAGGGGAAATTTATCTACACATTATCAGTGTGTAGGTGTCTGAAGACCATGATGAAAGGGAATTTATTTTTAAAACAACACGCTGTCAAAACTGGCACATGTAATTTGATCAGAGACTATTTAATTACAAAGCCTTATGACATAGGCTAATACAAAAATATCCATTAGAGTGATACTATCCCCTTCTTAATTCATCAGGACGGCAGGAGTTTTTGCCTAAAGCTTTCTGAATAGCTTCCAATACAAAGTTAATCATGTTTATCATCTATTTCAGAATTAGCTGGATTTGTATTATATTGTAACACAAATGTTTTGAAAATATTTTGGAAAGCATTTCAAAAGACAAACTTAATCCAATTCTGTCTGGCAGTGCATCCACATGCTGAACCTTGAAAAACCACATTACTGCATGAGTCAAGTTTCTCTCATCCATTCACCTAATTTTGTTCTCTGATTTTTATGCCAGTTATAAACCTAGAAATATTTAGTCAGTGCAATGTTTAATGGAAAATCAGTTTTCTATTCTAGTATATTCAGTGATTTAAGTATTTTCTTTCATACACACAGAGAGTAAAGCAAATTCTTCACATAAACACACTTTAATTTTGATGTTAGTGAAAGATATAGTTAAAGACTTGGATGACTTAAACAGTCTGAGTACCCTATCACTGATTTTTTTTCTTCTTATGACCAGAAAAGGTAATTTAGAAGTGTCAAGACCAAATGGTTCTTTTTGCTTCTTCTCTCAGGCAGCTGCAGAATTACACAAGAAGAAAAAAAAAAAATAATTGAGAGTGTTATATTGAGAAATGTGCATGTTCGTGCATGAAGTTCAAACAAAATATGCTGGCAGCCCAGAACAAAGTTCACCGGCTAATTCCAAATACATTCTTTGGGTAATTTTTCAGAGGGCAGTGATCACAGAGTTAGCATAATAAAGGCTCTTTCAATAAGTAAACTTCTAAAGGAGCTAAAAATTCCCTTCTTCTCTTGAAACATAGATGCAGTGCCAAGCCCCTGCCAGCACACTGCCTTTGTGCATGGCTGCTATGTTCTGTGTGCCTGCTACTTGGCTCCACAAGTTCTTCTGACCTGCTTTTTTCCTGTTTGTTTGGGTCTCCTGTGCAATTTCTTTCCTCTCCATGCCATGCCTTGGAGAAGAGAGGGTCACCTACTCTGTCAGGCTGCATCCTGATTCCTGTTAGAGTTCCTTTGAATAACAAAGATTCTCCTCATACTCCACTTCTGAAAGGCAAATCATATATCCAGAAAATTTTGAGCTGGTAGAGTGCTCTCATTATATTTCCAGGTCTATAGGTGTGGTCTGGGAAGTGAATGTATCTGGCACTGCCAGGATCAAGATATGCAATTTAGGTTAACCCCCTTGAAGACCACAGAAAAAACTACACTCATGCAGAACCCCAAAAGGAGAAGGAAGCTTGGAGATGCCCTCAAATGGTAAGCCACTACCATAAAAATTAGAGAATGTGACTGATGACATCAGGATTCAGTCCCACTGGAAATGCTTATATAACAAAGAAAAGTTAGATTACGCCAGGAGAAGTGTATCAGAATATGCAAACTTATGCTAATAGAGTTTATTCTGGTACTAAACTGGAAGGAATAATGCATGGAAATATGTATGTACTTAAACAGTCACCCTCATATCTTAACAGGATGACCATGAAATGATCTATCTTGCACCTTTGATGGGGTCTACCTGCCTATACCCCGCAGCTATTTTCTAGATGACAATCTGCACATGATCATGAATTCAAACTTTCCTCTATTTTGAGTACATTTTCATCTATTTTTGAGTATATTTTGCATAAATTTTTATATATATTCTTAATGTGCAGTTTCTTAGGTCTTCTTGCTTTAATCCATGCAATGATAGTTAGACCTGAAAAAAGAGTATCTGGTGGTATAGATTCACTGTACATCTACAAAGAAAACTTGAAGTAAAACACATACACAAGAGATGGAGAACAGCTCTACAAAACGCTCTTCAGTAATTCTCCGTAGAATAACCATAAAAAGCATTAAGTGTAGAGATGGACGAACACAGCTGTGGATTCTTCTATGATCCTGTATCAAGGGCTGTTCTGTGGATAATCCTTTTAGAAATGCTCTTTGGCCTGAGCCAGCATGTGCCAAGTTTCTGCATCAGTCATGACATTCTGCCTTGCCCAGATAGAAGCTAATGCGATTACATGGCCAGGAGAGTTTTTAACAGGAAAATGGTTTAGAAACTCACAATTGGATTTGAACTGATAATTCCTTGATTGAAAGGTAGCTTTTCATGTACTGATGCTGAATGACTATTTCTAGCAATGAAAACAGGGGACAAAAGTAAAAGATGTTTGGTTTTCTGGTTTTTTTTTTCCCTTAAGGCTTCAGTTTGTTAATGTACTTGTCACTTGGTTTAGAAGTCATTTAGAAGTCAAACATTTCTCTGAATACAAAGAAGGATCCATTTGGATGCAGAGAACATATGCTGATTGTCAAGATATTTACTGTAAATGGCTGTGAACTTTGCAATCCACATTGCAGCTCTATTAGAACAGCCAAAGATATCCATGAAAGTGTAATTATAGTATAGTGAAGATTATCCTATTTGCAGCTGAAAATTGCTTATTAACTGCATGTGAAAATTTAAAATATTTTATTCTAGTAGTTCTATTTCATTTCAGCAGAATTAATTTTATCTCAATAGCCAAAATTCATTACTTTAGACTACAGGCTGAATGCAAATCACACTAATTGGCTAATTGTTCTATTTCATTCAAATGAACACCAACTTATTAAACACCAACTTGTTGACTGATTTCCCTGTCACAGGTCATTTCCCTGTCATTTTTTCTGAGTTCACTATGGAAAGACAGGAAACAGACCTTGAAACCTGAAAGTTTTGCCTTCCAAACACAAGGACCTATCCCAACAATGAGTTTTAACTGACTCACTGATCAAGCACAAACTGTAAACTCGTTGGAGCATTTAGAAGGCACTGTAAATCCAGAAGAAGATGCAGTATGAGGATGATCCAAGTAAAAACATACAGAGTCTACATTTGCCTATTTCCTTTTGCCTATCACAAACAGCACTTTGAATGGAAAATCTTGGAACTTCTCCTGGGCTATCTTACTACAATTTATTAATTAGCAAGTACTTGATAATTTCAGTTAATCAATATTTAACTATTTTTAGTCTCTCTGCAATTGTAAGCACTTGCATTTTACCCACATTTCTAGCCATGAGAACCTCTTAGGGAGTTAGCTGGGTGGTCTGAGGAGCTTTAGTCCTTGCAGGTACTTGGGCTGACGCTTGCCTGACTCTCAGTATATCTAGGCTATGATGGAACATTGTGGCTTCTCTGCAACATGATACGTAGGGGAAACCCCTCATATTAGGTTTCATTCCTATCTAAGGTTGCATTTGTCTGTTGGTACTTCATCACTGGAGAAAACTAGAGCTTTTATTCTATGGTGGCTTTCTATCCACTGGACATCTCAGCATTCCTTGCTCTGCTACTGATATTAATACTTCTTTCTTCAATGAGTTTGAGACAAGTATATTTTATATATTTTATTTTATATTTTTAATACTACTGACTAGGTTCTACTTTTTTTAACTCTTGCCATTGCGTTTATTGTTGGCAAAGAGGCTGGATTTTTTGCATTAAAAACTGATGCACTCATAATCCTTTCTTTTGAATAATATATTAAGACGAACCCCAAGAGTACCTTAAAAAACCTGAAACCATACCTCTTATGAACATACCACACCTACATCCACAAATGCTGATCACTCTACTTACAACCTCATTAGTGTATCAGAGCCATCTGCAGTGCCAAAGTAATGTATGACCAAAGATTCAGCCAAACACATGTCAACTCTAAGTGTTTTTGTTGATTTGCATCAGACCTCAGACTATGTTCAAACACGACTCACGACTGATAAAAACAGGTTACCTCTTCGTAAGGAGGGGAAGGTAGCAGCAATGTGCAGGACTTTTCCTCCCAGAACATCACTGGATGTTGCCTCAAGATATAATGGGAGAAATGTGGGCTCAAACTGAACAGGGTAGGTGGGTAGTGCTTAAGAGGAATTCATCAGATTTAAACCTCATCAAAAGTTTCAAAGGGTTGGTTCACATCCAAGAAATCTGTTTCGAACTATGCCAAAACAAAACAGGAATCTAAAAATAAGAGTCTGCATTGTGTCTACCATCATCTCCCTTGTTCTATTTTTTTCCCAAATAAAATTGCAATGATACAATCCGTTAGGAAACAAGGAAAATGAAGGAGTTTTTTAGACCCTTTCTCAGTGAACAAATAGGTGATTCTAATGAGAAAGGGTAAACAGACAACTGATTTACAGTCCACATAAGCCAAAGGAGGAAAGAAAATAAGTCAAGTCTATCTACCCTCCTGGCTTTCATAATTTGTTAATTTAAAAAAACAGAGAAACAACCAAACAAAAAACCTCCTCTAACTAATTTAGGTTGGTTACTGAGGATGCCTGTTTCCTAGTTCATCTTAATAATTTTTATATTCTTAATTACTTTTGAGAATATTAACATCAGCTTTAATGTTGAGGTTCCTACTTCTTTGTAATCAGATTAAGTAATTCCAATGTCTTTCATGTGTTTTCTAGGTCTCCTTTCAACAGCTTTCATAACTGCTTGCTTCTATTTATATTTCTCTTACCACAAAGCCAGTGTCACTAAGATACTTCTGTTCTTGCTCATAATAAATCTGCTATTTTTGGAAAGATGCTCAGCACCATTTGTGCTGATTAATTGCTTTCATTTCTTTTATCTTGTCTTCCAATTTCCATCCCTTTTATTTTGCATTAACCCCTTACATTCTCTGGACGGACATCTAGTGGAGCCAGGCTATCACAATGCTGACAGCTCCTTAATAATAGCCAGAGATGCTGGAGTATTTCTGTGTCACAGGCTGCAAAAAACACCCCCACCTTCTTGATATGGCTACATTTATAGATAAGCTGTCATGAGTCCCATGTTTTTCTTTCACACTACTTGTTCCAGCCTAATTGAGCAATGGCAGTAGGGAGACGTTTTTCTCTTAGCACTCATCAAGATGTAATAACAGGGTTCCTATTATTAAGCAGGCAAGCCTTGCTTTTGTTGGCACCAATAAGAGTTTAATGTAAACATCGGCCTCAAAAGACAATATACTCATAGTTAACAGAATTCAAAAATGTCTAATAACAACAACATATCTTACTTTTGAATTCTATCACATGATTCTGAGATTGTCAGGATTTTAATTCATAAACTTAACATAACAACTTAAGTTAGAGCAATCCTATAAAAGACATAGACATCAGAATACAAAGTGGATTTCTCACTCATAAAGGTTGTTTAAAGTTAATAGTGAAAACAACCAGAGCCTTGTCACAAAGAAAAGGATGTAAAAATAAAGGTCAGCAACCTGGCTCTCTCTGCCTCTGCCTTGGCCAGAAGAACCAGTCCAGCAAAGACATGGAAGAAGCTCACTTTTTGCTCCTTCAAAGAACAAAGGGACAGAAAGGGTGACATTGACATGTCACATGTAACCAAATACAGTGCCTCCTGTTCTTTGGTATTAGCTATCAGACTTCATTTTACTTTACTCCAGACCTGGTGTACAAAACACTCCAGGAGCTCCTGGCCCAAAATTCCTTTCAGCATGGTATATGCTGTCTCTACTCTATTCGTAAACAACAGACCTCAATAAAAGATTTATCATGATTCATATCTAACTATTAATTGTATAATAGTGTAAGTCTACCTATTATGTCTTTCTACAGGACAGATAATTTTAGGGGTAGTCAGAGGTGACAATAAGCTTTGGTATACTGGCCTTCTCTCTCCTGGTTGCAGAAAATTAATGGAATGAAAATGTCCCTTGATATTTAGTCACTACTACTGTTTTGATCGACCAGAGAAAATTTATACCGCAATGAAATGCAAAGCCAGAAATAAGTTTAAAAAACATTTCTAAACTGTCAAACTTGTATACCTAACACCAGTTAATTAGACCCATGCTCAGACACATAACAAACCTGATTACCAGTTACTGAGGTCACAGGACCTCCACTGAGCGAAGTGTCTGATTTTACAGATTTCAGTTCTGGCTTCCAGAGCACTGTCCAAATGTAAAGTTTTTCAAAACATTACTTAGTTTATTAAAAAAGTCAAAAGTGGCCTGACAGTAATTAGCCACTAGATCCACAATATCATTAGTACAAGAGAGGCTGGTCATAATAATATTAATTTTTCTATTGTTCACATAAAGCCAGGGGTGATGACTACCAGACATAGCCTATCTACTTTGCCTAAGTCTTAGTGCCAGAGAACCTTTATATGATTACCGACCTAAGCACATTGCTGCATTATGTCAGATGCTTTTTTTTCTAAAATGCAGTCTTCCAGATTCACGACTTATATTTAAAATGCCTCTAGTCCCAGGGTTGTACAACATAAAATGACTGTGGAATCAATGAAGCAATGTCTCTCTGAGTTTACAGACTGGAACAATGGCTTGAAATAGCTCAAATTGCCTTGTATTTCCTGAAGGGATGTTATTGCTGAAGTCTGGTGACAATTCTCTTAACATCAATTATTCCACTGCTGATTCTACTGTGTCACTACTGGGTAATGACCCACACTGGATGTACCAACAGCTTTTGCTGTGTGAGTTTAAAGATATTCACTGCATTTCCTGGTGCCTACCATACAATTTGAATGCAATTTGTGTGAGAAGGCACTCTGTACCTGTTGCATTTAAATTGTCAGTGACAGCCATGTGTTTATACTGCCCCAGAAGAGGTTACTGCTGGGTCCAGAGAGACAGCACATAAATCTTCCTCACCTCCCCAGAAAGCTTTTCAGCTTTCTAATATGCAGTGAATACTGCAGCATAAAGACAATGTGCCAGAGTCATCTTTCTGTTTTCTGACAAATTTATGACTATGCTTTCCTCAAGAAAAGTTGAATAGGTTACTCTGTGTTGTTGGGAGAAAAAAAAAGAAAAAACAGAACTAGCATTATTTACTAAAAATAGATGCTGCCACCTTCTTGAAAATCACTGTGTTTCATTTGATTAACATAAGGAAAAGAGGGAGGAAAGGATGGAGCAAGCAATGTAGAACAAATTGTACCCTACCCTCAGAATGTTGCACACAGACAACTCACTAAATATTTCTTAGTAGTGATAATTAGCAAGTCAACTTCTGTCTGTTCATTGGTTTTCCTGTTCTGTTGTCATGGTACATTCAATCACTTTCTTTCTTCCCACACAGTAAATTTACCAGTACATGAATTATTCTGACACTGTTTTATATATATATATATATATTTACTGTCCACAGGGTTTTGATGCAGCTATTTTTGTAAATGAATGAAATTGCATTTACACAGAGTTTTTTTGATCATTTGTCGTGTCACATCCTTTGCAACCCTAGTACTTGTGTTCAGTACATTGAATGAAGTAGTATACAAGCTAAATAGTCACCAAAATTAAGTACTGGTTCATGATGGAAGCAGACTTCTGGGATTACATTTCCAGTCCCATGGTAGCAGCATTCCCGGGGGCAGAGAGATATTCAGATGAAAGAGGAAGGCAATAAGTCTTGGATTAGATGGCTTTTTACAGCTTCCAGAGAACAGTAATTTTTTTTTTTTTTTGCTAGGCTGTGTTTCTGATTTACCTGTATTGTCACAACAGTTCCAAGGACACGTCATGACAGATCTTCCCCCACTCGTATGCACAAGAAATGTTCAGGAAAAATTAATGTTGCATTCCACAAATGTTGAGGCCTCCAGATATCAGACAAGCTCTTGTATTCCCCCTTTCCATGAGACACCATCTTTTCACTAGCTTTCTTTCATTTTATTTTCCTCATCTGCACTCTTACTTTCTACTTGTTCTTACATTTTAAAGGAAATTTTCATTAATTTCTGCTATCTATTCAATCAGTTATGCTTTTTTTTTTCTTTTTTTTTTCTTTCCTTTTTAACTGAGGGGGTATGATGAGGGACTTTTTTCCCTAAATGTACAGATAGATTGCTTCTTTCTTCCACGATGCTAGGAGGACAGATAAAGAAAAAGTAAAGAATAAAGAACACAATTGAATCAAAAATATGTGCTTTGCATTAATGAAGTGCTTATAAGAATAAAATCCTTCCACTGCTTGTCTAGTTACAATCAAGATGCACATCTCAAGTGCAGCTAGTAAAAACTCTGTGACTACAGCAATAAAGCTGTAAGAACAATTCAAATCAGGCAGTGAGGCAAAATTTTTCTGCCAGACAGAGTGCTCTGATGAAACTTGAATGAGAAAGCAGCTTCTAAAACAAAGTTTCCTCTTCAGCATAAAAAAACCACAAACACTTGGATTGCAGAGAGATATTTATCAATGATAATTCATAGTTTTCACAGGCAACTTTAGGCTGCTGAATAGGTCAAGGCAAATAATAGTCCAGGCTACAAAAACTCAATGGACAAAATCTAGTTGTCAGAAAAAAACCAAGGAATTAAATTAAGGTCACCTCTGCTATCTTGATTCAGTCTCCCATCATATCATCTGCAACAGCATGGATGTTGTTACATGTTCATTACTTTTTGGCTACATACAATGAATAATTGCAGTACATAGTGGAGATGGTGTTTATTTAATAGAGAGAAAGACAGTCATTTTTCAAAGCCTCCAACTGCAGTTAAAATAAAACTTAAGGCGCTGTGATGACAGTCACCTCCATTACAAGAGCAGACCCATGGGACCAGGTCCTGGGTCATGCAAATAAAGGTAATACTTCAACATAAGACACAAGCCTCTGCTTGGTACCTCTTAATTTTGAGTACTTGGAAACTTTGCCTCTCCTTAATGTGTCATTGTCTGCGTGTATTTTCTAAAATGTAAACTGAAGCAACATAAAATAAAACAGAAACTGTTGTATCATGGTGCTGGTCTGTTGAGGTCATCAGTAGAAGGTTGATGACATTCAATGTGTGTCTACTTTGACCCTGATTACTGAACAGGATCATGTGGCTGTGGTCACAAAGCCTTTTGCAGTCTTTACCCACTACTTTCCTCCTTCTCCAATTTTTCCACACCAGGCTTTTCCCCATTAGTTACCTGGTTTTTTCCCTTTCAATTCTTCTTGACTACATAATGATGATTTCCCTTTTTCAGTATCTCACTCCCAATTTGTCCATTTTGTCTCAATACTTCCCTAATAACCGGATTTGTCCCTGTTGATCCTGGCTGACAAGTCTGACTTCCCCTCTGCCCTGGCCCAGGTCTGCTGAGCTCAATATCACAGCCTCCTCCTTTGCTTCCAGCTGACAGTCCAGGACTTTCCACCTCTGTATCTGAGGCCAGAAGTCAAAGGCAGATTTTCATAAGACTATCCCCTGTTTCAGAGAAGAGGCCTAATGCAGAAGGTTCCTCTCTTTATTAACTCCACTGAATTTTCCAACTAAATGGTTTTTTATCTTGCAAGCCTAATTCTAGCTGGTAAATGCATCATCTATAGTGCCTGGGCAGTGAGAGCAATGATGGGAGTTCCCTTATTTATCCTGTGATAGAATCTTAATTTTTTTCCTGATGAAATCTCGGTAATCTACCCAATGGTTTTATATGGCAGTCCTTCAAAACCTAAAATGGCTGGACTTTGAAAGGGACAGAAAAAGATGAGAGAAATTTAGCACAGTGCACTACCTCTATTTTTATAAGCAAATGTTCAAAAAGGAACATTGTGAATATTGCTATTGTATTTAAACAATTAGCCAAACATATAGGTGGAATGCCTGTAAGAAATAAATTTTACAGCTTTTTAAGGATAATTTCTGCTTATTACTTTCACACCCTATTACTAACGAACGTATTGCTTTTAAAACATTGGTTATTTATCATACCAATAAATGTCCCTAATGTTTTCTTCTACATGACAGAAGTTAATGGTAAAATTATCCTAAATATGTATCTTTATGTGATCTTTCCCCATATCTTATACAATAAGAGTGCACTAACATATCACTTATTCCATAAAGACCTCTACTCTATGGAACTATCCTTTTTCCATTTATCCAGAGCAATGCAACAATTAGATCCTTGTATTAATTATAACCCTGGCTATGTGCTGGTGGTTTCCATTGTAAAGTGCTAACTCTTGAGTGATGGCATCTCAATAATTCATGACTGATATTTACTTGATAGGGAAATGTAAGCAAAATTTCCTTTTTACACTGAAAATATTTAAGATAAAGAAGTCTCTAGAGTTCAGATTTTCAAAGAATTTTCATGAAATTCAGTCTCTCTTTGATATTTAAGGTGTGTGAGTTTTTTATTTAGAACATTATCTGATTACCAAAGGTATTATATCATATGGATTTATTTATATTTAAATAGATTAACATTTATTTATGATAATTTCCACATTTGTTTCGCCATGGTTCAAAAAAGATTGATAATGTATCACTCACAAGAATAAATTTTATTTGAATGACTCATTTATAATTTTTATCTGAAAGTAGGCACTCAAGTGGAAATTGCCTGATTTTAAATTGTGAGCATCAATCTGAACTCCCATAATTACAAAAATTTTCAAATACCATGATGTAACTGAGCTATGTGATTTCATAGTACACACTCAGTGTATTTTCCATCTGATTATGTGGTTTCTGGGGGTTATACACTACATCCCATGATTTAATATAAAAGCAGCTGGTAAGAGCAAAGGAGGCATAAAGTTCACTCATGTATTCTGCCACTACATTTTCCATGTATTTGAGCTAGTTTGTAGGTCCACTTTTAGTCATACCAACATCCTTAGGAGGTAAAATACTCTCCAAAGTCCAAAGTGTTACTGTCATTAATTTAAACAAACAAACAAACAAACAAACAAACAAAACCCCAAAACCAAAAAAAAAAAACCCACCACAACCAACCTGTAAATATTAGAATGGTGTAACAACAAAAAATTTACTGAGTTTACCTTCCTCTACTGAAGGAGCTGGACCACTCTTAATGGAAGCTTTTCTACACTCTCTTTAGAGTGTAGAAATATATATAAATAGAAACACTATTTATACACTAGGTGGCTTGTTTCTCTTATTAACTATCAATATGTTTTAAATATTATCTTTTCCCATTTAACTTAACCCTCTCTTGTTGCAAATTCAGTCAATATTGTCCTTGTCCTATGGTGGACATGGAAGACAGATGAAAACCACAATGCAACAACCTGTACATACTGGAGGATTTACCCTTAAACAGTCTTATTTTCCTAAATTAACTCAGTGTTTTCAAATTTTCCTCTGAGACCATTCTGTCTAATTCATTTGGCATTTCTAGCTCTACTCTGAACTTATTCTAACTTGCTTACATCATTCACAGAGAATAATTCCTAAAAGTAGACTTGCTATTTTAGCTGAGGCCTCGCCAGATCTGGAAAAAGCAGAGAAACTACTATCTGTATTATGTACAACACAGCTGCTAATACCTCCTAGATTGAAATTTGCTTTTTCTTTAACCACATCAAACTATTGATTTACATGTGTTATGCTGCATATGCAATCTCTTCAAAATGCTTCTCTGCAATTCTTCTGCCTAAAGAGTGATTCCTTATTTTGTCTTTGTAATTTTTTTGGCTTTGGGTTGGTTTTGTTTTTGGGTTTTTTTTGATCCTTTAGTGTCTTACTATGCATTTTTCTTTACTGGATTTCATCTAACTGACTTCAGATAATTTCTCTAATTTATCATATTCATTAACTACTCTCTTTTTTTTTTTTTTTTTTTGTATTGAGATATTTTGCTGTAGCAAAATTTAATTAATTCCTTAATTAAAAGGTAAAGCTTTCTGCCTTGGTAGTTATCCTTCTTTCATTCTATCTTCCCATGAGACACTAACAACACTGAACACTTCCCAACACTTCCCACTGACAATAACAACACCTAACAACATTGAATTTGCTGTCTTCTTTGCTGAACTATACTTTCATCTTTGTCCTCCTCTTCCATACATGCAGCCTCTTCCTAGAATCACAAATACATCATAATCATTTACATCACTATGTCTCCTGTCTTTGAATTTTCAAGTGGTATTGTCTGGCTAGTTTGAATCACACCTAAAACTGCTGGTACCAACCATTTATTTGAATAAAAATATTGTGTCCATCTGACTAGTTATTATTCCTTGTGTGAAAAGCAAAATTACTCTTTCAAAGATACAAGCTTAATTAAAACCATCTCCCTGCTATTTTGATGCATTACATAGCTACACAAAAATAACCTTGTCCACACCTAATCCTTCTGCTTGGCAGTTTATAGTATATCCTTACCATTAAATTAACCTTATTTTTTTCCCCTTTCATCTTCACCCAAGTATCCAACCACACTGCCTCCTCCTGAACTTCAGAGCAGGTATGTGTACATTCTTGCTCCACAGAGCAACAGTTCCTTGTGTTTTTCCTTCAGCACAGGCAGGGTTTCACCCTATATTTAAACTAGACAAGAGCATTGTACCTATTTCACCTAAACTTGCCTGGGTGCTTTTCAGGGAAAGCAAAGAATGACCTGTTGTAGTGACCTGTCTGTGTACCAGCCCAAGAACAATGCAGGCTAGAAGTGCATGCAAGGAGAAGTTGGCTGAGTATGGATTAAAATGGATGAACATAAAAAGGCAGTATTTTATTAACACAACAAAAGGCCGCACAGCATAGCCGAGTGAGTAAACAAGAAAAATTGTTAGAGCCCTATAATCACCATGTAAATTGAAATTAATAATAGTAGAAATACTCATCTCATGCTCTTATAATCAACAAATAGTAGATTACAGTGTAATTAGTAAGGAATTTATATATGATTATTAGGCTCTAGATTACATAGTGACTAATTACAGTAGCAATGTGAAGGCCTTCCATGCCAAGGACCATAGAATCTTCTGTCAAAAAGTACATAAATTAAAGGTGGAACATGTCCTACAATTGTTCATGTATACATGATCAGACATGGGTATTAAAAAAAATTATTAAATTCTCTAAAATAAAGCAAAAATAAGGCATCTAAATAATTTAAATATTAATTAAATAATAACTATTTTTAAAAAACACACAGTAACTTATCAACACAAGTTTTAGTATAAAATTCTGGTAATGATTTATTGAATAGCTGTGGTGATAAAAATATCTGCTTTATTTCTGTTAATTTGAAAAAAAGGACAATTCAGTGAAAATTTTAAAGCCTAAGCAGTATGATGAACATGGTATTTTTGCAACTGTCACTTCCCCTTAATTCCAATGACCGCTGCATAGGACAATCTCTGTTCTTTCAAATGAGGTCACATCCTTAAAAATTTAAGCCCAATGTGAATTCTCCCTGAAAATGCAAAAATAAAATGTATGAGATTTTCTAATTCAGTCAAATCTAAAACCGGCTTCCTATGTCCACATAGGAATAACAATAATATGATTTTCTGGTGTTGTAGGGTATACATAAAATGTCTTGGGTGGAACTGACAGACACTGAGCATTAATAAAACTCAGACCTTAATTTAGGAGCCCAAAGTGAACTTTCAGTCTTAACTATAGTAGCCTTAAAAAAATCCTCATAAGAAATTACCTTAAAGCACTATTTTAGTATGATTATGTTAAAACAAGGATAGCTTATTTCCTGGAAAAACCAGAAGAGTAGATAACTTCTAGGCATTAGAGGAGGACGCTTGTCCAGCCACTGTCATAGCCACTCCAGTTATCAAAGTCTGCTTTCTACTGCAATCCAAAGCAGTAACAATGATCCTAAAAATCTATCAAGACTCTGTAACAATTGTGAAAAGAGAACAAAAGAGGAAATGAAACACAGCATTCATTCAGCATAATTTAATCAGAAGAATATAAAAGTTAAATGCTAGTACAAAAAGAAATCAAGTCGGGGAAAAGAGCACCTAATTAGAAATAATATGAAAAAAGTCTAGAACACCTAGAACACTCTTGCAGCTGCCTAAACCAGCTTAACTTTTAAGTTCTAGTTATAAATGCTAAACAAGATCAAAAGAATTCTTCTGAAGCAAATAATTTGACATAGGCTTCATTCTTATATTAATAAGGACCTGGGAATCTGCTAGACAACATTAAACTGTCCAGTGCTGCTAAGCCCTACGGAACATGTGTAAGAAATTGTGCCTGAATTGTGCCTGAATTCTGCTTTTCAATTAGCATTTCTCAAAAACTGTGAGGAACACTTACAGAACCAGGAAATATATTATTTGATCTGTGAATCTTCCATTACTCAAGGCAAGAATTATTTTTGAAACTCTACAACTTCTTGATTTCCTTTTAAAGTTAACTTGGGAGGAGATCTGGCGTGTACATTTCTACCCCTGTGCAGTGCACAAGACTGGCTTTGTTCCCCCTCTGACATCATCCAGCCTCTTTAATTTGGTACAAAAATGTCATACTCAGAGGAATCCCACAGAAAAGAAGAAATAATTATTGAGTAGTCCGTTTTCTAGCACTAGTGATGCAGGGATCAAAAACCAGGGCTGTTCTCAACATGAAAAGAAGATTAGGAAGCCTGAAGCTCTTTCTCTTAATTTTTCATATCTTCTGTGCAGGGCTTTTCTCCAGGGTCTTTTGCCAGACAAAGCTTAGTGGTGAGGTGACTCCAGTCTTGTGAAGAACACAGTGAGGCCAGAGGGGGAAATGGATACCTTGGGCTGCAAAATGCACTTAAAGCAGCTGACTTTATAATAACTTACATAGCTTATAGCATACTCTGTCAGCATATTCCTACTCTTCAGCTGAATTTTTAATTAATATAATTTTAATTAAATCATTATTAAATTCACCTGTTGAAACACAGAAGCAGCATTGCTGCGCTATCCATCATTGCACCACAGTTAAAAAAGACCTGTCAGTTGGGTACTTGCATGTCTTCACTGCTTCCAAAATGTTGATTAAGGATAAGTATAGATTCTCTTTCATACTTTGCAGTGAAAAAAAAATAATAAAACTTTTTCTGTATTTTTTATACTTTCTAGGAAGACCCAGCTGTACTGTATGCTCATTTATCATCATTCATAGCAATAATTAATCAACCCATTAATCACTCAAAGAGAATTTTGCCAAACACATTTGGGAAAAAAATAAGGTTTCTGTTGATAATATACATGTATGAGAAATGGATGAGGATAGAAAAGGACAGGGGCATAGAACTTCTGTTAAATATTTATATTCTTGCAAAATAACTAAAATATTGAATCTTCATTATACCAACACCTTTTAAATACACATATGCATTGTAAAAACTGATAAAAATGATGATAAAAATGTTACTACAGAAGGTGAATAAATCTAAATCAGCAGAAGGAAAAACAGCTGTGAGTGGGAATTAATGAAATATGCCAGAAATTGTTAGGGTTTACAGAACTGAAAAATAGATAGAGTGTAGGATAAGTTTTCAGGCTACCAAAAAACAAATAGTGACAGGTCTTCAACAAAATGTTTATATTCCAGAACGATGAAATAGATGAAAGATAAAAAGAAATATAGAGAAATGTAAATGCTAAAGATAAAGATAAATATAGAGAAATATAAATGCTAAATATGTCCTGAGGAGCAGCATAACCTAACACAGTAAAGTTCAGGCGGGTACCATAGGCTTTAGTCTTCAAACCAACAGCCTTGACAGATTTCATATATTATGGTATGGTATGGTATGGTATGTTATTATGAATAGTGACATGCAATAGCAGAAGAAAAGGTTTTGCTAAATAAAGAAAAAAACAGAGATATTAAATAATGGAAGAAGATTGAAAAATGTCAAAAAACCCACAGGAAGTATAATAGCACCTTGATAATGACTGTTGAGAAATTCATATGGATATCTGTCCAATATTTGTGACAATGTGTTTCAAAGGAAGTTAGTAAAGAACTATGAATAATAAAAAGAAGTCAAGATTAGGAAGATCTTGAGTTAAATTTGGCTCTAACAAGATATTGCTGTAATAGGACTCCAACAAAATAAATAGATGTAAAAATGTGAAATTCCTTTTCAATGACATGAAGACAGGCTCTTTGCAAATACTTTCGACAATAAGGCTAAAATAAGAAGAAAAAAAAATTAAACACCATGTCTGTGTTGTAAAAGGTGGATAATACACCAGAGTAATGCAAAAGGAATACAATACAAGTCAAATCACTTGGAATGAAACCAAAGAGCTTATTGTCAAAGACTACAGTTTACAATTCAGCTGTGAATGCAGTCTTAAGAATGCTAGAAATCACTAAAAACAGGTTTCACTACCTTTGTGTCTTTTCTGACTATTCTTATTAATTTTAATGAGCCAGATTATTTCCGAAGTACAACAACAAATTTCATAACCATTGTAGATAAGCAAACATAAGGTGTTCTGTTTTTAAGAACACTGGATCTTAAAAACACCTTTGGATTACATCTAGATTTAGAATACAAGTGTTCTGACTCCACTACATCCTGTAGCAAGTCAATGGTAAGACATAGTTTGACAAAAATGGTCTGTTAGGTCATTATCATATGAGGGTTTCTTCAACTGCAGCACCATCACCTAATGTGGCTCACCTAATGCCTCTTTTCCTGATCACCTCTTCTATCTTTCTGGGAGAGCTATTATTGTAAAAGTGTGGTGTCCCAAACCAAGGAACTGGTGAGGCTGGAAAAAGCATTCCCTTTCCATGGCATCACTTTTCAGTCTGATGGCTTTGCCAGGACTCTTCACTGTGTGGTTGCACAGCTGACGGGACAAGTGGAAGGGGCTTAGGGAACAAGAAACAATTTGCTGATGACTGCTTAACTTGGCCTGAATCTCATTTTACCCCCATGGCTGAGATGACAAGGCACCTGCATTTCCATCTTGACTTTGTTTACTAATAATTTGCCTATCAAATCTAAATTCTTAGCCTTCTCCACACCACACTTACCCTTGCCTTCTCTGACCTGCACTCCCTTATAGATGACTACTAGTTCCTTGCTCAGCACACTGGGGTCTGCAACTCTGCTTCCAGTATTATGTTAGTGCAGTTAGCAGTACTAACTCTTTCTTCTTTTTATGCCACAGAAATAATCATGTTCTTCAGGAAGAAACAGAGAGAATTTTACAGAGGAAAAATAGAAAACAGATAATTCACTTGCACTCACAAAATTGGGGTGTTTTTCAGAAAAAAAATTTCTATATTAAATAAATGTGCCTGTTTTCAACACTCAGTGAAAAAATTCAATTTTCTATGAGATTTCTAGAAGATAAACAAAGATACATCATGGCATTTTAGATCATAATTATATGCTTTTTAAAAGTTGAAAGCATAACTCAAGAGAGATGCTCAAGCAATTAATATGTCTTCAAAAGGAAAATATTAGACCCTTAATAAATGTTTGGTTTAAATTTGAAACATTTTGTTTCAAACTGAAACATGGCAATATAAGTTGTGATTCTAATCTAGTTTTGAAGTTGCCTGGGTTGGGTAAATGAACTACTTAGAAAATGTCTTATTTTCACTAGCACACACCTGGTTAAAACCAGGAAAACTGAATAAGAATGAAATTATTGGTATACTATCTTATGTTCATGTTTACATTTTACAAAAGCAAAAATCTAAGAATAAAATTGTGAGTTAATAATTTATTTTTTGGAGGCACATATAAGATTCTCATAAAAGCTGTGATATGAGCACTACTGTAATGATATAAAGCTTTGCTAAATAAAGACAACCAGAAATTAGCAGAAATCTTTCTGTGGTATATAATAAGAGGTCTTGAAGGGCTCCAGAGGTCATAGGTTTCCCCATCTTAAAATAATTCCCGATTTAGGATTTATGAGGCTTTACCACAGAGTAAGTATTCTCATGGCCTTGACGGATTGTCACAGCTTCAGCAGAAACACTTCTCAGAATTGAGGCAGACCTTCATCTCATGCAAAGTATTTTTCCAGGATATTTTTATCACTGATGTTTTATTTTGAGATGCCTGATGCATAATCACTTCTAGTGACAAATTACGTTATATCTATAATAAGAGGGAACCCAGTTATTTTAGATTATATGTTGTCTTGGTCTTTTAAGATTTTCTAAGTTTTCTGATGTTTATATTCTTGTAATAGAATAATTCTTACACACTTTCACGTAAATAATGATTGTTTACATTCTTCTATGTAGGAGAAGTTTGATGGACTGTTAGTCTGACCAGTGTGGTTGGAGATGTGGCAATGCCATCCTCCAATCCACTGTCACTTTTAGAATTCTATAAATGTTGAGGTCTGAAAAATAAAATAGTCTTTTTCCTGTTCAGATGCTGAAACATCATGTATGAGTGTGTTATTCTTGTATCACAGCCGTGACAATTATATTAACGTTTGAACTAATAGAAAATATTTTAATTATTTGGGAGGCCTTAGCATAGAGGTCTACATGTACCAGTGATGTATCATTTGCCAGTATTTTATTTCTGCACTGTACTGTAAGGTTCATTTGGCAAGAATTTAATTCCTATTTTCAGCAAATCTATAAAACCACAAAAATATGAATTTCTAATATCATATTTGCTTTGCATCAATAGTTTGACTTTTTGTTTTTTATTGCTTTGTAAAATCAAAATTTAGTACTCCTTTGGAAAATAATAAATTGGGCTGGTGCAAAGGGAATTTTTTAGTTTGCAGCAATCCTGTGTCATGAGAACACCTTTCCCTCTCCTTAATCATTACTTACCGTCAGAAACCATCAGTGTGGCACTTTATTTCTATGAGATATTCCTTGCGCAGTGCTTATTTCATGCTTTTTGGATTAGCAAAAAACAATTTCACACCCAGTGAAATTAGTGTGACATGTAATAAGAAACTGCAGTTTGAAGCTTCATTCTGCTGAATTGGCCCGACTTGGTACAATAGGTTCCTAGAGAGCCATACCTCTTTTTTTAATTGTTCAGTGAGATCAAAGGTAATTAGTTTTCTTCTTTCACTCTACTCTCATCACAACTGGAGAAAACATTACAAGAGTTTTGTTGCAGTCCGGTTGACCTGATTTGAGGAGCAGGGTTTACTGTGATTTGCAGCCTGGCGATAACGCTAGGTCGCCAGCTTGACCAAGGTGAGCGTTGCCGGGGGTCTGCCGCAGCTACTGGTCAAGTAAAAGGAGCGGGTGTGACTGCAGTTGCCCGAAAAGTAATTTATTGAGATGGTTAACAAAAACAGAATCTGAACACAGCAGCCCTAGGAGGTAACACTTCAGGGTGGGCAGCCAACAGAAGACCAATATTACATGGAACAGAACATTATATAACCTTGGTAACAGAACAAAGAACCTATGAACAACAATGTGACTATATACGGAAAAGCAACTAACCAATCATTAACGCATAACCTTAAATAGAGACTATGACTTAACCTATATTAACACTAACCCATAACCCTGTGCCTCTTGCCATAACATATCCAGATGCTCTCTTTCTTAGCATTCTTAAGTTGATGCCTTCTGTGTGGTCAGCCAGGGCTAACTCACTGCTAGTTTCTGCCTGTCCCTCTCCCACAGAGTTCCAATTTAGTAAAGCACTTACTGTTAAGTGTGTGCGTAACTTTTTGTTAGGCAACAAAGCGCTTTAACTTTTCTTTTGTTCCTACTGACTCCAAATCATACACAAGCTCGAATGGAAAATGCATATAATTGATTTCATGAAACAAGACCAAACTGCGAAATACATTTTAAATGGACTTATCCAAGAAAAGCTGTGATCTGATTCCATTACAATTCATTAAAGATTTTTCCTTCTCAAAGTCCCTGGGTATGGCTGGGGAGATTAAATTGTCGCCTTTGAATCTGATCTAAAGTCAAAATCTTTCTCTCAAAAAACTTTGAAGTATCAAAGTTTTCATGTTATGTTCAGCAAATAACTGTTGATTTTAAGAAATAAAAATCATCTGTAATTTAATGAGATTAAAATATGCACTATTTGTAATATTGCCAAATAAGTGCTATCCATGCTTTTCAAATCATCTAGTGAAAACCACTTCTCACTGAATCTCAGAAATAATACCATCAAATATTTTCACATTTCTTCTCAAATGTGTAAGTCACCTTTGGGGTTTCTTTTCACTATCAAATACTAAAACCGAAACAATTTTAAAAAGAACAGCCCACTACACTAGTAAAGATCTTGAATATTTATAATGAATGAAAAAGGTACCAGCAGTAACAACTTTCACTCCATCCCAAATAACAGAGTGGAAGAGTACTGAGTAAACCTGCAGAAACATTTGACTTCTCCGTTGTCCAACTTAGCCTTGTTACTCTATTATCTCTAACACTGTCACAATATGATTCTCACATTTTACACTTTTAAATTCCTAACTTCTGAAGACCTCGTGCACGCCCCTTCATTAAATTCCTCACTCTTCCTATTTAACAATCCCTGGGGGCACAGGTTGGGGCAGTCAAATATTAGTAGTGATAGAAAAATTAGGTGATCAGCTGTCCCGACTAAAGAGCATATGCTCATTCAGAAACACCTCACCAGTGTTGGAGTCACCTGTACCCTAAAATTTGTACCTTGGCATTTTTAGGGAAGCACTTTTATCTCTTTGCTATTTCTTTGTGAAATCCCTATACAGCCTTACCGACATTTCTTTCTGAATTGCAGTAATTTTCTTCCTTTCAATATTTCCCAAGTTCCAGCTGTTCAAATGCAGATATTAAAAAACCTGATGAATCTAGCTAAATCATTGCTAAAGAACTTCACTTTTTTCCCATTAGATTTAGAAGCAGAATTGTATAGTCATGCACTACCACATTATTACCCATTTCTCCTAAGGTATTGGAAAAGGACAGAGCTGTCCAGGAAAGTCATGGCATGAGCCATGATATGATCAAATCCAATTTCTGTCTTCAGTGGTTTCTATAGACTGGGCTTCTCAGTCCCCAGTGAAATGTAAATCTGCTGTTCCTCACACCAGAAGTACAGAAGGAAGCTGTAAAAGGAAACTCTACGAAGACTCCCCTTCAAAAGGCTTTCCCCAGGGTTCAGAAACCCTCAGCAGACTTATCCCTTAGCCTTATGATACCTGGAAGAGCTGCCCTGACCCCCACTATCCTGGCACTTGCTTTTCCAACAGAAAACATTCTTTCTCCTTCCTTAGCCTATATGTCTGCTTATTACTTATTATTTACATATTTAATTTTTCACATATTATATTTTCTTATAATGGATTTGGGTACCACTTTTAATGGAGAATACAAAAAAAGTGAAGACATCTGGCAGAGTTTTCTATTAATTTTCGAGTAGTAATCTTTGCAATTGTACAGGTGTCATTGGGAGATATGAACCTTATTGAAAGCAAGGAGACTGTTTGGCTGCCTAATGAAAGAATTTCTAAAAACAGAAACAGATAAGAAACCCACAATATATAAACATGATTCTTATACTCATGAAAGCAGCACCACTGATAAAATAGTTAAGGGAGTCAAGTATCTGAATAATAACAGTCACAAAAAAGGAGCAACAAAATGAAGATCAAAACCCTATCCCCCTGTTACAGGACCTATCAAGTAGTTAAATGCAGCCAAAATTAAAAACTGAGTTATTTTTCTTTTTAATAAAAATGTGTAGTCAGAGTTACTTTAGTAAAATAAATTGTATGTATCTGACTCTCTTTCGTATACAGAGAAAGAAAAACTAGAACTGGAGGGAAATACCAACAAAGATCCTTTTCCTGTAATCTGAGACTCACCAAAATTATATATTCTTTTACAAAATTAATACATAGTTTTTGATATATCATCCACTAATCTCAGACATCAGTAAGTGCATGATTCCTGTTAATTTCCACTAGGCTGGAATCAGTATGTAAGCAACCATTTTTCCAATACTTCAAGTATGTCACTGTTAACTAATCACAGCAAACAAACAAACAAATAAACCAATCTCAAGTGTATGTAGATTATACCTGATACAAAGTCTCTGTCATCACAGAAACATTCCTGGGACTATGAGAAGTACATAAATGGATGATGAAAAATAATAATTGCAAAAACAGATAAACACATTGAGAAATTTTGCAAAACACTGCGTATAAACGTCAATAAAATGAATTAATTAATGATGGGATATGAGTTCTAGATATACTAAAATCAAGCTGGAAAAGAATGGTTGCAATTATTTTTAGATTACTTAAAGCATCTTTTCTTCCTAAATCAGTATTTCCTCTGATTCAAGACACTGTCTTCCTCATTCCCCTCAGACTAGCATGGAACTGCACTGACACTGTATCAATTGATGCAGTAACCTATCCCCTGAAATGCTATTAGCTTGAATTTGAATTCTTGGATTTTACATTTAATTAAATAATCCTAATTTCATCTGTATAAAACTTGTAAAATTACTTAAGTCTGAAACCTGAAGAGAAGAATGATTGTGTTACAAATCATGGCTTGAAAAAAGTTTTCATCCTTAATAAAACTATGAATGAGTGATCTATTCCAGCTATCTAAAGAAATGATCCATTTCTTTCCAACACACACAAAGTTGACTCAAAGGCCAGAGATAGCTGCTAAATATAGTAGGAAAGTTATGTAATTAGTTGTTTTGCAGGATCAATGAACAATTGGATCGCTTATATGCTGCTGAACTCAGCTACATTCAAATTCTGTATTGCCCAACATTCCTAATATTTAATATTTATGTTGACTACTTTGCAGATTTTATACTACATCAAAGTAATACACAATGTAACATAAAGGAGAAAAAAAAAAGTGAGACCATTAAAGGAATTCACATGTAAATTGATGATAAATTCTCCTTCTTCTTCAGGAGTTATTGTGACCAGCTATGTAGTATATATGCCTGGGCATAACCTAGAGTTAGCACAGATCTATAATGATCCTATATTAAATTGACCCTTGACTCTTCCTAAATGCCACAATGCTTTTTTTTTTTTTTTTT
>VZRH01000996.1:282531-295664 GCA_013397555.1 Urocynchramus pylzowi
GGCGGGAGTGGCCGCGCCTCAGCCCGCCGTGCCGGCCCCCAGCCCCGTCGGTCCCGGCTCGCCCGCCGCGCTCGAGCCCGCTGCCTACAAGCTGGAGGACCTGGAGACCCTGGCCACCGTGGGTGAGTGCGGGAAGGAGGGGAACAAAGGAGCTGCCGAGGTGCCTGTCTGCACCGTGCCCGGCGAGAGGAGGTGCCCGAACAGCTGGCTGCCCCCTTCCCCAGCGCCCTCTTTTTTGTGTTCTTTTCTCTCCGCCTCCCCACGCCGCTCCCCCACCCCGCTCCGCTCCCTTTTCTCCCGCCGCGCCACCGCTGGCCGGTGTGAGGGCAGCTGGGGTGCCTGCGGTGGCTGTAGGTGCCTGTGGGCGGCTGACGAGGACGCGCCGCAGCCTCCGCGCAGCTCGGGAGCCGGAGGGTCCGCGGGGCTGCGGGAGCCTGTGGGTGTCGTACGGCCCCGGTGCTGCCGTGTCACCGGCTCCGGCTGCGGGGTCTGCAGCAGAGCGAGCCTGCACCCAGACCTGCGTTTGGCTTGTCTCTGGGATGAGTACTGCCGCTGCTGAAGCTGAAAGACCTTTTGGTATTAAACCTGGTCTGTCTGGTTTAACTTCATTTACCTGCATCATGATAAAAAATTCATCATTTAAATTAGTTGTCGGGCCAGGGAAGAGATCAAACAGGTTAACCGAATGCAGCTGAGCGTATGTCAAACCCCCGACATGCTGTTTCCCTGAATATTGATGCAAAGGTGCTTTGCGTGTGTAGAATTTTAGTAGAAGGTAAGGTCTCATCTCACAAGTACCACGCTTACTAAAACTGCCTGTAATCAGTGGTATTGCAGAATAAAAGCATGTGCCTAATAAATAGGCATTTCAGACATCCATGATGATGTTCATGGTGTTCATGTGTGCTGTATCTATACATTGTATTTGCACATTCATATTGACAGTTGAATATGTTTTTGCATTTGGTTTGAAAGCTTGTATATTCAACTACATGGAAGTTTATTCACTTTTTCATTATAGGCCTGTGAAATTACTTTGGATAGATTTATTCCAGTAAATAACGTAATGTAAATCTTAATTTCCCTTAAGCTCTCTTCAGCCAAAAAGGTGTGATACAAACCCTTTCTTAGTGAAGTTAATGGCTTTAAACATAGAATTGGAAAGGCCTAGGAGTGTTGCTGTCAGTGAAGAATGCATTATCTTTTCTTGAAGTGCGTTGTGTTTTGAGATAATGTTCCAATATGAAATGTGAGCAGACATTTTACTGATAAATTATTTGAGATTATTAAGAGACTTCTTGAAAGGTTTGTAATGTTTTTTTTCCCCTCGAAAAGTGGCTGTTTCTATTCATTACATCATGACCATGTGGATACAGTAGTCATCACTGAGGATTAAGACTTCGGGTGAAACACAAATTGCAGAAAAGTAGTAATTTTTTAAGGAAGGCAGAGTAGTCATGGAAATATTCCTGCGGCCAATGAAGAAATGTGGAAATAATCCTGGTGTCAGCCTTTAACAGTATACCTTTATTAGAGTGTTCTTTAAGATGCTCTTTAGAGGCTAAAGAAAGGGAAAATTGTGATTCCACAGGATTTAAAGAGAAACTTAAAAAAAGTGAGACACTGCCTGTTAGGAAGAAACAGAGAAAGAAATAAAAGGTAAAAGGAGCAGATAGCCGCCTGTCAAGGCACTGACAGAATACGTAGTCTTCTTTCATTCTCTGTCTTCCCCAGCTTGGTTTTTTTTTTCTTTTTTTCTCAAATAGCTTTGTCTCAAAAGATGACCATTCTTTGCATCTCTTTTGAAGTGGATCATTGGTCATTTAATAGGGAAAATAAAGATAAAAAAGCAAAACTGGAAAGGTATAAAACTGTGCACAGATAAATATATAAGGCCTTACCTTGTCAAAGAAACTGAGCTGGCTTAAGTTGGTTGAAAAATGAATTTATGACATGCCTGTGTGTCTTGCTTCTGACAAGGAAGCAATATTGCAGCCTCAAAGTGATACTGAAACTGAACACGTGAATACCTGCTCTGTGTGGCCAAGTTTATAAAAGNCCGTGCCGGCCCCCAGCCCCGTCGGTCCCGGCTCGCCCGCCGCGCTCGAGCCCGCTGCCTACAAGCTGGAGGACCTGGAGACCCTGGCCACCGTGGGTGAGTGCGGGAAGGAGGGGAACAAAGGAGCTGCCGAGGTGCCTGTCTGCACCGTGCCCGGCGAGAGGAGGTGCCCGAACAGCTGGCTGCCCCCTTCCCCAGCGCCCTCTTTTTTGTGTTCTTTTCTCTCCGCCTCCCCACGCCGCTCCCCCACCCCGCTCCGCTCCCTTTTCTCCCGCCGCGCCACCGCTGGCCGGTGTGAGGGCAGCTGGGGTGCCTGCGGTGGCTGTAGGTGCCTGTGGGCGGCTGACGAGGACGCGCCGCAGCCTCCGCGCAGCTCGGGAGCCGGAGGGTCCGCGGGGCTGCGGGAGCCTGTGGGTGTCGTACGGCCCCGGTGCTGCCGTGTCACCGGCTCCGGCTGCGGGGTCTGCAGCAGAGCGAGCCTGCACCCAGACCTGCGTTTGGCTTGTCTCTGGGATGAGTACTGCCGCTGCTGAAGCTGAAAGACCTTTTGGTATTAAACCTGGTCTGTCTGGTTTAACTTCATTTACCTGCATCATGATAAAAAATTCATCATTTAAATTAGTTGTCGGGCCAGGGAAGAGATCAAACAGGTTAACCGAATGCAGCTGAGCGTATGTCAAACCCCCGACATGCTGTTTCCCTGAATATTGATGCAAAGGTGCTTTGCGTGTGTAGAATTTTAGTAGAAGGTAAGGTCTCATCTCACAAGTACCACGCTTACTAAAACTGCCTGTAATCAGTGGTATTGCAGAATAAAAGCATGTGCCTAATAAATAGGCATTTCAGACATCCATGATGATGTTCATGGTGTTCATGTGTGCTGTATCTATACATTGTATTTGCACATTCATATTGACAGTTGAATATGTTTTTGCATTTGGTTTGAAAGCTTGTATATTCAACTACATGGAAGTTTATTCACTTTTTCATTATAGGCCTGTGAAATTACTTTGATAGATTTATTCCAGTAAATAACGTAATGTAAATCTTAATTTCCCTTAAGCTCTCTTCAGCCAAAAAGGTGTGATACAAACCCTTTCTTAGTGAAGTTAATGGCTTTAAACATAGAATTGGAAAGGCCTAGGAGTGTTGCTGTCAGTGAAGAATGCATTATCTTTTCTTGAAGTGCGTTGTGTTTTGAGATAATATTCCAATATGAAATGTGAGCAGACATTTTACTGATAAATTATTTGAGATTATTAAGAGACTTCTTGAAAGGTTTGTAATGTTTTTTTTCCCCTCGAAAAGTGGCTGTTTCTATTCATTACATCATGACCATGTGGATACAGTAGTCATCACTGAGGATTAAGACTTCGGGTGAAACACAAATTGCAGAAAAGTAGTAATTTTTTAAGGAAGGCAGAGTAGTCATGGAAATATTCCTGCGGCCAATGAAGAAATGTGGAAATAATCCTGGTGTCAGCCTTTAACAGTATACCTTTATTAGAGTGTTCTTTAAGATGCTCTTTAGAGGCTAAAGAAAGGGAAAATTGTGATTCCACAGGATTTAAAGAGAAACTTAAAAAAAGTGAGACACTGCCTGTTAGGAAGAAACAGAGAAAGAAATAAAAGGTAAAAGGAGCAGATAGCCGCCTGTCAAGGCACTGACAGAATACGTAGTCTTCTTTCATTCTCTGTCTTCCCCAGCTTGGTTTTTTTTTTCTTTTTTTCTCAAATAGCTTTGTCTCAAAAGATGACCATTCTTTGCATCTCTTTTGAAGTGGATCATTGGTCATTTAATAGGGAAAATAAAGATAAAAAAGCAAAACTGGAAAGGTATAAAACTGTGCACAGATAAATATATAAGGCCTTACCTTGTCAAAGAAACTGAGCTGGCTTAAGTTGGTTGAAAAATGAATTTATGACATGCCTGTGTGTCTTGCTTCTGACAAGGAAGCAATATTGCAGCCTCAAAGTGATACTGAAACTGAACACGTGAATACCTGCTCTGTGTGGCCAAGTTTATAAAAGATGCAGTGCCCCACTAATGCTTCTGTAGTGCATTAGTCGGGGATCTGAGTCAGGTCTGTGTGAGGTTGGGCAGCTCTGTGTGCACCTGCTAACATGAAGCGTTGGAGACCTGATTTAAATGGGCTGCAAGCTAAATCAGTGCAAAATACTGCAGGGTAGTAGAATACATTTGTATTTTAGCTTGAGAAACTTTTTTGCTTGCTTAGACCTTTTTTAGTTCAGTTAACTAAGTACACTGTAGGTTTATATCACATGTACTGAAAGAGTATATCTACAGTTGTTTTTAGGAGTGGTTTAAGTCAGTATTACCTTATCCTACATTTTGATCTCCCTGCACGAATAGATGGCATTAATGTCATCAGTTTCACTACAGCAATTTGGAGTTGTCTGCAGTTTGACTGCTTTGATAAGGATAACCATTTTCTTTCTGCTGATGTTCCTGAAAGCTGTATGCTCTGTCTGAGATAATTGGAGATGGGGGGGGAAGTACCCAAAAATTTCCTAACAGGAAGTTCTGGTATCTCCTTTACTAGAATCATTGCTTATAGATATACCAAGGCTTCGAAATAATTATGGCGTTGGAAGTTATCAATTTGAGAAAGTTAAAAGTCAAAATAGGGAGGTGAGTTCCATGCTGTTGCAGCTGTTTATGATTAATATTTAAGGTAACAGAATTTTATTGGTGTCTGTGAGATTGTAGTCATCCATAACTTTATGCAACTTCTCTCTGAGGATGGAATATGTTAAAAGAAAGTTGAACGCAATACCTGCTTTGAATAGAGCAAATACTGTTTTAAGTATCCTTCATAGTCTCAAAGGATTAAAATCTCTCTGTTAACCTGACCAGCATAATGCAGGCTGGATCTCTGTGATTTCTGTTGGGATGCTGTGCCTGGTTTAGCAAAGAACTTAGTGTAAAGGCAGGAAGAGCAAGAGGGAAGTACAGTTTAGCTTAATGATTCAGAGGACATTTATCTCCCTCAAACATCCCAGGACTCAACCTTTGTTTGGGTGTTTGTGGGCCCTTTGTTAAAAAGCAATTGGAGCAGAGTCTGGAGTACAGGTTTGCTTTGCAGGGAAGTGCTTTAATATTTAGTTGATAAAGTGAAGTTACAGCTTTGGGGAGGGCACAGGACTGGGGCACATACTGGTTTCTGGCACTAAGAGAAGTTAAACAGGAAAAATTTTTCTTTGAAGGTACTTCCTGAGGGGTTGAACATGTGACTTTGAACTTTTGAAGTGTATGGGTTTTTTAACTAGTCTCCTTGTATGAAGTTGAACACGCTTGCTCTGGAGCTCTTGTAGGTGCCTAGTTGTCCTCATCTTGCTTTGAATTAATTTTCCTTTCCAAGGAGGTTGAAATACAAATGTTTGGTCAGCACGCTCAGAAACTGCTGTTCAGGCCAGGCTGAAATACTCTGTGAATCTATGTACTCAACTGTGCCAAGATTGAGTTAGTTCTGTGCTGTACAGAAACGAAAATTATATGCCATGACCACCATGTTCATTCAAAGTCCGTGGCCTGTGCTTATCTGAACCTATTTCAAACTTCTTGTAAGTCTGGTCAGTGAAAGAGGGAGACAGAACACTAATGGCATAGCATAGTTTCTGAATCATCTGTAATTGTGATGACCATATTAAAATGGGCAAACTTCCTGTTCAGAGGCCAGAGTGCCTGTAGTTGGACACCTGACACGTATCTTGAAATAGAGATGCTAAATTTTTAATTATGCCATAATGAAAAAGTAATTCAGGTAAACTAGAATAAGTAATACAGGAAAACCAGAAGGCACTTCTTCACTTTTGGGTATGTAAAGGTGGGAAAAGTGTTACATTCCCAGTTGAAATGCATGGTGATGGGAAAGGGAGAAGGAAGAGAACACCTTGAGGAGAAAGATGACAAATTTTTTCTTGCCCTCTCTCCTTTGAGATCTTGTCAATTTTTCTTGTGTCCGTTTTTGAGATCTTGTATTTTTTCTTGAGTTTCTTGTCCATTTTTCAAAATGCAATGAATTCCACAGCAGACTATGTAACTGTAAATTTAAAGTTGTGAATCTGTTCAATTGATTGAAATATTTTAATTAGAGTTTTTTATGTAAAAAGATTCTTTTAAACTACTGTTCCCATGAAGTGCTTTACACTAAACAAATGCAGAATAAAAAATGGGGCATACCAGTATTTTCATTTTTATGCACATGGGAAAATTTAAAAAAGTTCTTGGGAAAAATGAGGTGCTACATATTTTCAAATACTTAATTTCTCTATGTTCACACACAAAATATGCTAGCCAAATATATTTCAAGTGGCATTGTATCAGCATGACAGTCGGTACACAGCTGTAGTCTAATGCCAGGGAATTGTCTAAGAAATTGTGCCCCAGAGTAGCTAAGTTCTTTACGTGAAAAGAACACTGTTGGCTTTTTTCCTTTTCTTGGAGGCTTAAATTAGTTCACTTTCTTACCAAGTGTTATTTTTGGTTTCAGTACCAAGGTTGTCACCTATTTTAAATTTTCTAAGGGATGTATGAGCATTTTTTCCCTGTTTTGTCACATTTTCTTGATACTGAGATGATAAATAATAATCCATGATTTTACTTGGCAATGTTCTTGAATACCACAAGTTTTGAAAGAAAACATGGTCTGAATGTTGTGACTGTAGTGGTGACCTGAATTCACCATTACGTTTGTACATCTTTGAGGCTTTAGTCATAAAGCTAAATGACTTGGATTTTGTTTTCACTCTCTGTGTTTCTTACTTCATTTTTCCCTCCCACAAAATGACACTTGTCCCAAAATAAATCATTATTATTATAGCTGCTGTTGTAGAGAGAAATGACCAGGTGTGTGACTCAGCTTTCTTCCCTTGCTTTTCCTATTATCCACTGCTAAGGTGAATTTCAATACCATAATGTTTATTGTCAATTAGGCAGCAACAGGTTCTTTCCCATAAGTTTCTTGTTCTCTTTAGGATAGAAAAAAATGGATTGAAACAAGTATTCTCTTTTATCTTTCAGAGAGGTCAGAAAAGTGAGAGTGTAATGAAGAAGTCTGAACATGTGAAAATTGAAAGTTCACATTTCTGCTTTTCTATCTTCAGTGTTAAAAATCAGTCTTGAGGTAAATTGTTAGTGTTTGCCTGTCACCTGTTTCTTTTGTCTGAACCTAGTTTAGATATTTAATTGATTACAGAAAGAACTTCAATATTCTTTTTCTGATGTTGTGAATTTGACAGTGTGTTATAGAATGGGCTTCGACACTCAAATATGCTTCTTAAAGATAAGTGATTTGTAAAGTCCTATAAATAGCTCAGAGATGCCCAGAAGTGCTTTCTGCAAAGCAAATAATCAAATAATCTGGAACCCAACTAGTATTAATATTTCAGAAATAAACATGCAAAACTCACCAACAAAATCAAAAGCACCTAACACCATAGCTTTCCCCTGCCAAGTTTACACTTAAAAAAAAAAACCTGATTTACCAGGTGAAAATACTTTGGAAGAATTCCTCTGTTAAGCATTGTGTCTTAGCCCAAACTGAAGAAGATAAGAAACCTGCAGAGAAATGGAGATTTTAACTATTTTTTTTTTTCTTTTTCCTTTTTCAGTGGGAAGAAACAGGAACTTTAAAGTGCGAGGGGTTGAAAGCATGTAGGCTCTTAGGGCTTGACTCAGTTTTTTTCTGTGTTTAGCTTCTTGAGCATGCTTGTCTGGACTGTTTTTAGAGGACAGGGAGAGCAGGCTTTTGGAGATGACTGCCTTGGTATTTTGGCTTTCATGTAATGAAAACTTAACGAAACAAATCCCTTCCCAAAGTGTGTTTAAACCTGGTTTAGTCCACTTTTAAGGGTGATAGTCAGTGTAACAAGAGAAAAAAAAGACAAGTGTGGTAGAATTTATATACCATTTTGTTTATTATGAGTGACATAGAGGTGTATACAGCAATGAAAAGTGATTTTTTTTTTTTGTAAAGTAAAGATAAGAACCTGTGTTTACCTTCCAGGGTCTTGTCAGGGCATAAGCTGGTTTTAACCAAATTATTTAGCTTAGTGTAATTCCCCTACTGTTGACACTTACCAGTGTAAAACATTTTCAGTATTAGCTTGTACTACTCTGGAGTAATTTAACATGTTATCTTTACTTGGGGAAGCATCCTTTCATCTCTGCAATATTTTAGAGGATGTTTTAGCAGCTTCAAACTGGTACATAAAACTTTGCTAAGTACTGAGTGTGTTAGTGTGCACCTGAGATATTTAGGGTAGAACAATTCTCAAAATTAGACTATTTCTGCTTTCCCGTAGAAAAACTGTCTTTCAAATGACTGAACAAGTGTTGATTTTTTTTTTTTTTTAAATAAAGAAGGAAGAGGTATGCAATAGAACATTTTTTGCTAATGTTCAGTTTATGAGCTGCACTGTTTGCACTTCACATTAGAGCACTGATTCAGTTTTTTGTATAGAATACAGGTTTTTTTTAATCCTTATTTTTAGTACTATAGTGGCATTCTATAGAATTTGGTCATGAAAACTTTCCACTTGGCTGTCCTTTTTCTTGCCAGTTTCTTTACTCACATCCCAGCTTGGAGCAGTTGCTAGCTGGACTGTTAATTGATTGACCTTAACTTTTGTGTAAATGTGTTGTCTTTTTTCTGCAGGGAATCAATTGGTCTGCTTTGATATGTTTCAAATCAGACAAAGTGTGTGTGTGTTATTTATTTGTTGATAACTATAAATGAAGGAAGCATCCTTTTCATGTCACTGAACATGTATGGTGCAAACCTATTTCTGTATGCTGCTGATGGTAATGGAATGTGAGACTTGTCTGCTGGGTTGATGTGGTCAGTGGAACCATGCCCGAAGTATCTGATTTTCTAGTCTTGTGACTCTGTTTGTTAGGGAGAGTATTTCATAGCCCTTATGCCAACCAGCTATCTTGTCTGTATATCAAGAGACTAATTTTTATGTGAAATCTTTGCTCTTGTTTCTTTCCTGGATATTTGGTTTGTATATCACCTACAGCTTTCTCTATTGGATTGTACATTATATATGTAAATATGTATATAGATTTAAGTTTACACAAATTCAAAAATTTTAAGTTTTACTATTCTGCAGCTTGATAAAAGAGTGAGAATATGTAATTCTTCTGCTCATTTTCTGTCAGCATATTTGTATTTGGACTTGTTAATGGCTATCACACCAGATCTTTTTTTCTAGAAACTATTCATACAGCACCTACAGTATGTAGGAGTGGGTTTTTTATTTAATTTTTAAGCTGGGTATTTCTTACTTCCTTAAAGGATTGGTTCTGAGCTAATTTTGCGTGAAAGACCGTGTACCTGTTATTTGTTATTTTGATTCTAATACACAATTTGATATTTGGGTGTAATTATTTATATTTTGTATTTTTTGGAGTGCTGGAGAAAAGGAACTCAAAGCAGAAGAGTTATATATATTACATATAATAAACATATAATAAATATAATTAATCATATAGAATAAATATATAATGTATATATTTTATATATTATAAGCAATTGACAGCAGTTGTAACCTGTGACTTCAACGTGTTGTTTTTTGTATGTAGTCTTGATATTGTCTAAGGCATATTTTTAAAAGCACTAAAGCTAACAATGCAGTAAATTCTTTTACCTGGGAAAAGCAACTATAGAACCTCTGACATTGTCTAATAAAGAGGAGAGCAGGTGAAGATGTCAAGGTGTGGGATTTTTTGATTTTGTTTTGGTTTTTTTTCTGTTTGATTGGTTTCTTGTTTGTTTGTTTTTTCGTTACATGATTCTTTCCAAGGAGGTGAGGCTGATTACCAAAATTCTATCAAGTGACAGTTTAAGTTGTCCATTATGCTGTGTTTTTTATGAGTTTTGGAATTGTTCTTTGCTAAAATGTAGCTTCTTACAGAGCATTCTTGGTATTTGTTAAAGTGTTATGTTTGTTTAGGGGAATACGGTGACTCAGAGCAATTTGAAATATTAATAGTAATGACTCTGCCATTATTGTTGAAGGCGCAGGGTGCTCTCTGGATGGAAACAAAATGTCTAGTTAGTACTGCTTTTTATACCTCTCAGGTATTGTTCCAGTCAGTAAATTAATGGTCTGAAATGCTTTAGGTAGATGTTGAGGGAACTATCCCTCTACAGACTCTTCCAGAAACAGGCTAAACTGGGTATAAGATTTTTACTGTGCTGGTCTGCTAATGAGGATGCACTGTAATAGCTGTATGTGTGGCAAATATAAAAATGGAGGGGCTGGTGGCTGATTGTGTTCATATTGAAGTTCTGAGTGCTATAATAGCTGAATCCTCGTGCCACTTGCCCCAAAACTGATGACAAACTTCTAGCCTCAGAGCTCTTCCCTCCCAGCTTGGAGCAGCTTCCTGCAGCTCTTGGCAGCAGGAGATGATAGCCTGTAAGAGTTTTAATTTGTGTGGCTTGCCAAAAGTAACTTCAGAGTATGCATTGTAAAATTTTTGTTTGTTTTCAGGAAAACTAGTGGGTAACTTGTTGTCTGTCTCTGGAGAACAAGCAATGAGGACAATGGTTGTCAGTCTGTTTGTAAACTGGGATTCTTGTCCCCTCTTTCATGAAAATTTTTCAGGCTGCATGTGACTATGTTTAGTTCATGTTCTGAGGCCATTAAATTCGCTCTGACTTCTGTGACTTTCAAAGGCCTATAAAAACTTTGGCAGTATGTCTTTATTTAAGCCACCCAGTTGTCATACTCAGAAGTGGTGAATTTAGAATTTATGGTGAAGCAGCAACATTTTTCTTCCTCCTTTTTTGGTAACCAACACAGTTTAATTCCCATATTTGTAGAAATTGTTCATTATTTTATGTATTTGGAAATAGTAGAATTTGGGCTATAATACATTTTTTAAAAATTTCTAAAATTTTCCCAGTATTGCACCTTAATCCAAATTATTTTGTTTGAAAGCTTTTTTACATCTCTTCTAGTATTTTTACTGTAGGTAGCTGTGGTTCCTTGGATTTATTTATGGAAAATTTTTCTTGATTAAAGTTGGGTTTGTTTTGTTCTGTTTTGTTTTTTTCTGCTACAAATGCCACCTGGGAAGAAGATGTGATAAAGAGTGTGTCCTACAAGACAGAGCCATTAAAAGGAAAAACAAAAGTAACTGAGAAGAGAATTTGAAAGAATCTGAAAAAGAGCCCTAACAGTTAATGCAAAATATTTTCAAAAACATGAAGATATATTTCTTCAGTTTTACACATTCGTTCAGGTTTCATACATTCACCAGTTGAAAAGTAGATACGAATTGTGGCACATCCAATCCTGATGCTGAAAAGCTTATGACATCTATCAATTTTAAGTATTTTAATAAAATAAATTATATTATTTGTTCTAATAAGTGAAGAGTTTCTAGATTTATCTTAACTCTTTATCTACAGCACTTGACTTACTCTAAGGTAAAAGATTTATTTTGGTGGCAGTGGTGATAAATTTTGCTGCCTCGGTTCTTAGGCAGATCTAAATTTTTCAGTGCTCCTAAACTACTGTTCGTTGTTGATTAGACAGAGTACAGCCTGGTTTGTTTGATTTGGCATAATTCTGTGAAAACAAATTTTTTTAAAGTACTTTTGAACATGAAATACGTATGATTTGTGCTGTCTGCAGGTGATGTTTCTTATCAGTGAATTCTTGATCTGTTGAGAAGAGCTTGCAATACACGCTAATCATAAGTAGAGTGGCAGCATTGAGAAATTATAAATGAGGAAGACAAGTGGTTTTGTGACTAATTAACCAGTGTCTCAGCAAGCAGTCTTTTTATTTTCTTGTCTTTTTTTTTTTTATCCTGATAGGTTTGCAGGTATACCCAGCTAACTAAAGGGTTACACAGGAGTTGGTTTCACAGTTATCATTTTCGTAGCTTATTGTCTGCCTGTTTCACTTTGCTTTAAGAGTTTCCTGTGAGTGTACCTGGGTGATAAAAGCCTGCAATACAGATAATTTTGTCTTTGAATTGCAACTGAAATGATTTGGCGTTGTATTTGGAGACAAGGGTTTTCACTTCTGTGTTAAATATTCTTTTACAATTTTACTGACTTTGTGTGGTTGCTATTTGCATTTAAAAAAAATGGGTTCTTGGTGAAAGGGGACTTACCAAAATAAATTAATAATAAAGCTGGCAGACAGTGGAGACAAATGCATGTGTGAGGCTATACCTTTGGTATAGAATGTTGGAGCTCCTGCTAAAAATGTTGTTGGAAAACAAAAGGATAAGGGGGCTTAATGCTGTTTAGAGATACTTCCATTTTGTTTAGATGGGTTTGTATTTCCTGGAGAATTGCTTCTTTTCAGAGCAAAACCAGTAGAACTGTGTGAAAGTTCAACTAGGAGTACAGTTGGGTATTCTGTATGATAGTAAGTGAAGAAACTGATGTCACTAGTTCTTGATTTGGTAAGTGTATCTGAATGTGTAGTTTTTGCTGGGTAGTACTGGGTGTGCAATGTCATTTATTCATGTGGAAGTAAGTCAGCTATGGTGCTTTTTTTATGGATTCTCTGATATGCTCAAGTTGGGCACTCTCCTGCATGAAATATGGCCCGTTTATATCCTGTAATAAAGTATATTGATAAACCTCTCTCTAATCTTTGTATGTTTTAGCATTTAAAATATTTGTACAAGGGGGAAAAATCTCTAATTGGCAGTTGGGTGTAATACCTATGGAGAGATTCTGAACTCCAGGTCCTCCCATGATAGTTGCGATTTCTAGTCCGATTGGCTTTCATTTTTGATAGAAATGTTAAGAGCTGCATTGTTTGAGAACAAACACAACTTTGTTGCTTGGCCTCCTTTGCTTCTCTGAAATATGAATCTTGATGTAAAATTAAACAATGATTGTAATAATAGGGCAGGAAAAAAAAGAGCCATCTAGAAATGCAATACCACTAGATGAGGGAAGGGGGAGCAAAGAGGAGAAAAGCCATACTGTGTTGGATCACTTTGCTTTGGAGAGCCTTCCACATCATAGTTTTATAAGCAGACAAATCTTTTTCTCTTTTTTTTTTTTTTTTT
>VZRH01000996.1:297263-320224 GCA_013397555.1 Urocynchramus pylzowi
ATTCAGTAGTAGTAAAATCAGGGAATGCTTTGAAATAGTTGAAGGAGACCTTAAAGACAATCTAGTTCCAACCTCTCTGCTCTGGGCAGGGTCACCTTTCACTGGGTTGCTGAAAACCCATTCCAAGCTGGCCTCAAATGCTTTTAGGGATGAGGCGTTCAGAACTTCTCTGGGCAGCCTGAGTAATCTAACCTAACATCTGGCCTAAACCTACCCTTTTTCAGTTTGAAGCCATTCCTCTTTGTCCTGTCACTATCTGCCCATGTAAAAAGCAGCATTTTATTTTGGTATTTTTAAGCTCTCTTTAACTGCTGGAAAGCCTCAGTAGGGTCTCCCCTGATCCTTGCTTATTCCAGGCTGAGCAACCCAGCTCTCTCACCCTGTCTTCATAGGAGAGGTGCTCTAGCCTTCTCATGACCTTTGTGTCCCTCCTTTGGAGCCATTCTAACAGGTCTGTGTCTTTCTTGTGTTGAGAACCCCAGACCTGGGTATACTACTCAAGTGGGTTCTTACCAGAGCAGAGTAGAGGGGCAGAATTCCCTCCCTTAACCTGCTCACCCACATTGCTTGTGATGCAGCCCAGGATGTGGCAGGCAGGCAGCCTTCTGGGCTGCAAGCATGCATTTCTTGTTAATAATTTCAAATCTAATAAATTCTGTATTATGTACATATATTTACTCCTTAAATACATTTGTTCAGTCATTGCAAATGAGATTTATTCTATAATCTTGTATGTCAAGCTTCCTTTTGCATGGAAAAAATATGTTGTGTAGGGAGTTCACTTCTATCCTTGCCTCATGACATATTGCATCTTTCCACCTGTCTCTTCACATGTATGAAATTTGCAAACTGTGTGTAATACAATTTTTTTTAAAAAATAAATGTTGGACCTCAGATGATGTTATGCTTAAAGAAAAACAAAACAAAGGATTGTAGAGAAACAGTGTCCAGCACAGAAATGCCATCAGGTTATCAGCCAAAAATCCTTCCTTACTGTTGCAAAATTAATTATATTGTTACAATATATGTCATAGCTTCTGAAACTTACTCTAATATTGACTTGATTTCTCTTTTCTTGTTGAGTTAGTTTCTTAAGAGTTGTTTGAAAAATCAAGGAGGAATTTACTTGTAGCTTGTTTTGGTGTTCTTTTTCATAAATTCTCAAATGTTCTCATCCTGGTCCGTTTAAAAAAATGTCAATTATGTACAGTGTTCTATTTAAAGTCTTATTTGTTGATTTGGATGGGTTCCTTGAGCATGATATTGAGAGGTTTAATATCAGAAAGAGATTGGATCCCAGTTTTGATTCGGGAAAGAATGGAAAGTGTCTGCATAAAACTCAGGGGAAGGTGAAACTGTGGGAGATTGGTAGAATGGCTTTTCTGTCCTATTAAGGAACTGCATAGTAAGAATAGAAAAAACTACTGTATCCATTCTGTGTTTCAGTCACATAGTTCACTGATAGGAAGTTAGAACAGAATTTAAGTTTAGCCTTATTTTTCTGCATTTTAGAGAAAAAACAGTGACTGGTCCATACAACCCTGAATAGCATGAAAAATTCAGACCATGGTCCTTTTCTGATAGTATGTAAATGTTAAATTGGCATTGGCATGTCTTCAGTAACCTTAGGTATTAATACAAGTGATACTTTCAGTCTTTAATTCCATTAGTAATGTAATTCTTGGGCACTATCAAGATTTTTTTCCAGTATGTTTAATTGATATTTGAGAATGCAATTTGGAGACTGGGATTTTGAAACTTAATGTTTGTGTTAGGGCTTTTGTTCCAGTTCCATATCAAATACAACTTTATTTGGATATTCTAGACTTACTTCCTCTTTCTTGGATAATAGCTCTTTATGTGGAGAATATGGTGATATTCCTTCTAGTGCCAAACAATGGTGATTTCATCACCTTATCTTGTACAGAGTTACACTAATTTTTGTAAGGTATACTATGTGAGAATTTGGAAAGGTAATGGAACACATGAAGTAAATTCTAGATACCTAAGGCATTGTTATTCTGTAGTTTCTTAGGAATAGCAATTGATACTGCCTTCCGAATATAAACAGAGCTTTCCCTTTGAGGAATATTTTGTTCCACTCATGAATTCTCAGTGTATTAACCTTTAACCAAATATAACTATATTTGCAGTGCTTGTTCCGGACTGAGATAGGGTTTTAGGAGAAAATAATTTCAATTGTGGGCTTGTAGTTTGATTTTGTTTTGTAAAATTTCATTTACAGAAGATAGAATGCAGGGTTGTAGTGGCAGTAAGCTTCTCATAACTTGTAGATGCAAAGGAATTATTTGTGTCTTTTGGAGAGGCTTTCCTTTTGCTGTGGTTACAATGCTGAGTCGTTTGTACATAGTATAATAAAATCTCTAGTACTCACTACAATCCATTTGAAACAAAAATCAAATTAAATAGATTTTTTAGAAAAGGTCATAGTTATATCAGAAATATTTTTCTCTGTCAGCATAATAGCTCAAGTGCGAGAGTAATGTTTTAAATACCTTCTGAGATTATTGTACTATATAAACTTGAATAACATATGTAAAATTACAGTCTATAGAGAGAAATTCAAGCTTGCAAATTAGATATGGTTTGAACTGTGATTATTTGTACACATGGTATCCTTTCCTGTGTGCAATGTTAAACTATATCAATATTATGAAAAAAAAGTCAGATGAATGAACTGACATTTTTAATACCACATCTGTGGCACTGGGTCAGTCAGTTAGGTAACAGTGCTGAGGATTATAAAGCAGTATAGGTGTCATTTTGTAGGTACACAGTTTGTGGTTATGGGGAGTGGGGCTGTGGTGGAGCCTCATCCCCAATGGGTACAGCTGTGAAAAGCAGGTGAGCAGCATTGAAGGTTAGGAGACATGGAGTGCCCAGGTGCACTGGCCAGTCATGGGAGGGAACAGAAGGCACACAGGTGCAATGCATGAACATGAGGTTGCATCACAGGTCGGGCTAAAGAACAACAGGGGCAGGTGCTTGATGCCCTCTGAAGTGGTAGGGTGTTACTCTGTATGGGCAGACACCTGAAGCCCTCTGAAGTGGTACGGTGTTACTCTGTATGGGTTGAAGCCTTCTGAAATGGCATGATGATACTCTGTGTATCATGGCAGTCTCAACCGCAACATATGCTGTGGTGTGTGCTGTGACATCATTTGGCATAGGTTTCATGACATGAAGCCTGAAGAATTCAGTGAGTTGCCAACAATTCTTTTTCAAGCATTGCAAATTTATATACTTCCTTACACAGATTAGCCTATTCTGTTTCAGTAGTTTCTATGTCAGGATAAGTGTCATGCACCTATCAGGCCATATAACTTTGAGGTGGTCTCTTCTGTCTGAATGTAGACCTATGCATGGTAAATGCCTATCAAGCCTATGTCTCTAGAACTGACAAGGAGAAATAAGTACTTCTGTGTTCATAAATTAGATGTGTAAAACCACTCTGTTGAATATAGAAGTGCCTTTTTTCTCCTCTGTTAAATTGCAGGGAATTCCACTTGGCTGGTCCAAAGTTAAGTTGTGCAATAAGTGACGACATTCTGGCTCAGGGTGTCTGCGGAGACTGTTGATTCTTTGTCTAAAAGATGGGAGAAACTGTGTCTCTCACCTTATGTTTGGGGTACAGTAATAGCTTGCATACTCTTAGCCTGCAACTTTGCTACTTTAATTTTTTTTGTATTGTATAAAGAGTTTTTATAAGTTTCTACCATAAATTGGAACAGACCAAGAATGGTGGTATTTCTTTCATAGCATACACTTGTGTCTTTTAATGTCCAGCCATGAAGAAGATGGTATGAGCTACGTGGTGCTTTGTGGTAATCTGTCTTTGAAAGTGGAAGTTTTACTCCAGTTTTCAAAAATACTAGTCCAAAGGTTTTAAGATATAATGTGAAGACTGAGCTTTCTGATGCATTGATGTCTTTAACTACTACTCAGTGGTCAGGCTTTGTTCTCTGTGGGAACGTCCAGAGGTTTTGTTTCTATTGTTTTTCCATATCCTGAGTTACCTCTAGGTCAGTTTAAAATTCAAAAATGAGAGTGAAAAGTTTGATTGGAAGAAATATTGAAAAATACCTGTTGACCGCTGCTGAACTTTGTTATCCTTTTGCTTTCTGAATATTAGTATATCAGGTTTTCAACCTGGCCTTTGCAGCTTTCTCAGTCGTGCTGGTATGTGTGTGCTCAAGTGTGTTTCTGGACTAGGGCCTTCTGTGTTTAATTGTGTGGTAACACAGCAAATAGCAGGGAATAGGTAATCCTGGAACACTTTTCTATTAGTTACCTATTTTCTCATTTCCTGAAACACATGAGACGACTAAAATCTCCTGAGTACAGGACTTCAAGTCTCAAGTGTGAGCCTTGCCTGTCTTCAACCAGAAGCTCTTCAGCATAATTTCAGTCTTACACTTTACAATCATTGTAGTACATATTAAGTATTTAATAGACAATCTGTTTGAAAAGTGGTTAAAAATACAGTTTTTGCTCTCTGTGTGGAATACCTCCTCTTGATTTGTGTCTGATTTAGCACTGCTTTCAGTGAGGATGGAAGTGAAATGTAATTGAAAGGAATGTGTTATAAGAGGTATACTAGTTCCTCAAAGGCTTCTGTCCAGCACTGGTGAAGGAGGAAATCGGTCAAGTACAAACAATGTGGCTTTTATTACCTTGGGTCAGCAATAATAAACCTTTGTACTTCACAAGACTTTATTGTTTGCTTTTTAAAAGGACACTATCAAGGGTATTAAGCTCATGCTTTCTTTGCATTGACATGGGACTGACTTGCAGCAAGTAACTGTTCAGGAAAAGCTGAGTTTCAGGACAAACGAAAAGATTATGATTATCTGAACTCATACAAGTATGTAGAGACAAATATTTCTGGGTTGAAAAGAAAGGTTGCTAATCAGATACCACGTACCCCATTTAGACTTACCTAGTTCAGAGGGGGCTGCTGTTGAAGTTTTGATCTGTGCTGTTGCATGGACTTGATGTTTATTAGACTCTATGTAGCATGAACTTCTTTGGAACTAAGTGCTTCTAAATCCTTTGTGGATTATTACATTGGTTGATAGTGGTTAATTGGTTAACATTACATTAGTACATTTGCTTCTTAGTCATCAAAATTTTATTTTTATTTATTTTTCTGGGATGAAAACATGAGTTTTGAGCCGTGTTTTGTAATAGTTTGGCTGGCCAGTTATATTTTAAGGTTTTCTTTTTTCTTTGGGTGTAATTGTAAGCTTACAATGATGATGAATACAATTGTTTGGCAATATATGTGACCTCATAAGTTCAGCTCTGGCAACTGAAAGAGCAAAAGATGTTGGAACAATATTTCAAGTACCTGAACAGTTGTGTATCTTCTACAGAGGTGCTGTTTTAAACTTGGAAGACCTTAATGGTTGTTTCTTTTAGTTAAAGTTACCTGAAAAATATTTCAGTCTGCTAAAACTTGTTATTGCTGTGACATGGCAATTTCTTTAGCTTTGGTTGTTTTATTTTGTTTTGCAGGTTTTTTTTTTTTTTGTTTTGTTCTGTATTGGTTTGTTTTTTTGTTGTTGTTGTTGTTTTTTGTTTGGTGAAAAAACAACTGAATTTTTTCATGCTGAATTTGAGTAAAGCAGCTAGCCAAAACAGTTCTGTAAATACTTCCTGTCACCATGGAAATGGAGGTGAAGATAGAAGTGCTGATAAATTATGAGAGAGAGCTTTACTCTCCTTGTGGGTAAAAATTTGATTATAAGAATGAGACTTAGAAACTGAAGTTTTTTGGTGTATTTTTTTTTTTTTTTCCCCAATATGAGATGTCCCTGCTTAGGTTTTTTTTGCCTACTTACCTTTTTTAGAAGGGGGAAAAAAAAATCACTGAGAAACACTTCTCATTAACTGAACAGAATACATGGAAAATGGTGTGTTAATGATTTGCTTGAATTGATTCTTTATGTACTACCAGAGGTAAACTGCAAGTTATTCATCCTCATAGAAAATTAGAAGCCTTTTGGCTTAGACTGCTTCTGGGACATCCTGTTCAAAATACTGAGTGTAATGCTAATCCCAACTCAAGAAGCAAGAGCTGTGTATGCACAACTCACATCTATTCTCAGACACAAAATCAAAGAGTATCTGAAGAAAGATCAGGATTCATTACTTTGGATTGTATTGGAAAATGTATCTGTCATAATGTTTTTTATTGCTTGTTTTAAACAATCAAGACAAATCTTGTAGACTAAAATTTGGGGTTTTATGATACCTGGCATAGTACTTCACTCATATTGTTGGTTTTCCTTCTTTTTGCTGGAATCAGTTATTTTGTATCTCGTTTTGTTTGTGGTAACTGGAAGTGTAACACACTTGAATTAAAATAGTAACTTTTGTCCTAAACATCCATTTGTGTTAGTTTTAATTTTTAGGAAACTGTTTCATAGTGTGTTGAGACACTTAAAGATAATTAATATCATTAGCAAAGATTCACTTTGAACACATTTATTTAGAAAGAGTCCTGAATTACACAAAACTTGTTGGGAATTTTAAGCATCAGTTAATGTACAGAAGGCTAGGTGTAGAGTTTGTATGCCTGGCCTTTATTTGTTTGAGAAATTATTTGGAAAGAAACCAATAGGTTAAAAATTCTTCCTTTTAATATTTACATTCCAATAAGTAGTTCATGTGCTTATTTTAACCTCTCCCTACCTGAAAGAATCAATTCTGTGAATAGCATTTGAATGTTATAACTTTTTAAATCCAGAAAAGATCTGTCTTGTATAATTTCCAATTTACCAATTCTTCTCCAGCTATTAAAATGTGATACTTTTTGATAATGCTTTAATTACCTGAAATTGTCATCAGGTGGAAGAAAGAATTTCATGCTTTCTAGTTTTTAGCTTGGCAAATGTTACTAGCTACACAGGTACATGATTCTTAGCTTAAATATCTTTGTCTTTTAAAACAAGGTAGGCCAAGTTTTTTAAAAATTATATTAATACAGATTGATAAGCTTCACTTCTAACAAGTGTTTGGTATCATTTAAAATAAGCTGTTTGAATAGGCCTCCTTAATTTAGTTCAGCAAGTAGTATAAAACTTAGTTTCTACGTGAAAAAGGAGTTCACCTTTAAAGGTTTCTATTTCAGTAGTTTGTATTTTAAAAAAAACAGTTTTGAAGTTGTGATCTATCTGTACTTTGAGTGTAATATTTAAATAGGTAAAAGTAGAAATAATGATTTTGCAATGTCCTAGTTTCAATATGAAGCAAAAGCTTTATCATCCACTCATCTGTTCATCTTCTTTTTATCAATGTTCTTTTTTTTTTTGTCAGTGTCACGAATTGTAGGTTGTGGAAGACTTTAGAGAAAGAGCTGCAAAAATACCATTGAAGAACCAAGTAGGAAAATATTAATTTTATGAGAATTGTTCTGAAGATTGTGGATATTAAAAGTTTTGAGAAGGGAGATGCATTTAAAATCAATGTTTAAAAGGTGTGTCATTGAGAGGATTTATGGCTGTCATAATCATCAATCTGGTCACTTTCTGTTTTTGTTTATGTATTGGTCCCTAATATTTCAAAATAAATTAAAAAAGAAATAATAAAGAGACAGAAGAAACGTTCAAGAATTCTGCCTGTTCTGTTTAAGGGCACCCTGATATTTACAATGTTTTTGTAGAGAGACAATAATTTGTAAGCAAAATAAAATAAAAAAAAAAATCAAAAACCTGAAATTACAGAGGAACTTGCATCATTGATGTTCAGTTGATTGGCACTTTCTGGAAATCAGAAATGTGTCTCTGAACTATGTGAAAAAACAGGAAACTTGACTGATGGGTGTTAATTAGCCTGGAGTTTCCCATGTCCTTACTTCTTAAGGATTGTAGTTCAGTAAGATTTAAATGAGTAGGTCAACAACAAGAGTTGTTGACACAACTTCTTGGCATTCTCTGGCATACTGAATCTTGTGTGAAACTGAAAAGAGACTAAACTGAATTCCAGGTGCTTAAATGTAGTTTTAGTGGTGTGTTGTTACAGGCTCCGTGTATACCAAGTAAGAAGGAACCTAAAAATTGCCAGGTCTTCAGAAATTTTTTGCAAGATCCCCTTTGAGTCAAAAGATAGGCTGTATTTTGAACATTCATTGCTATTTTCTTTTTAATTTCCAATTGAGCTGTGATAAAGAATTAATGATACTGAGCTTTCAGTTGGTTTGACAAGGGGTGTGGCTATCATCCAAAACAGAAGAGAAAACCAGTGGTATGCCAGTGCCAATAAAATTTGTGGAACAGGTAATCCAGTGATCTTATCTGGCATGTGATGGGCGTAGTTCTTGCTGTGTACTGTCTCATGTTATTGCTAAGTTGAAAGACATTTTCTCTCTTCAAGGGGTGCTTGGTGGAAGTGGAATCACAGCACAATGGATGAATAAGAAGCATCATAGAAGCCAGCTCCTCTGGCAGGGCTGTCCATCGTGAACACTACACATGCATCCGTTTTCTATGCTGTTAAGATCTTTATCAGACTGTCTCTGATTTCAGTGCATATTATTGAAGGGTACAAAAAAAGCTTTACAAAAATTGTGATCAGACATTTCTTTTGTTGATTCAGCAGTATGAAATGTGCAGTTCTAGACAAAAAAAGATATCCTATAAAACTTCCTCTAACTTCTTGTTATTTCTCTGATATGTTTTTCAGTGTTAGATCTGAACCCTCTAGAGTAATGCAGATCTATAAAAGCAGTGGTCTGAGATTTACAGTGAAGGATCCACAGCTGGCTTGCAGAACAGTGAATTTGGCATTTTTGGAGACATTGGTTTATGGGTTGACACATTAATGAAAATCTAAATTTCTCTACCATGATGTCCAAAATCATCATCCTCATTTTGAGTTGTCCTATTCGTGTGCCAACCACATCTTTCGTTGTAAAAGCCCACAATTGCTTGTGCCTTGTGATTTCCCTAAATCATTCTCCCAGGTGTTAATCTTCTGATTACCAGTCTGTTTGGACAGGCTGGTTTTTCCTTTGCTGTGCCAGTTTTCCACTTCTTTGTCAAGAATTACTGATAACTCCCATTTCCTAGTCTAGGTTGTTGAAGTTCCATCCCAAAATAAGACAGCGATTAAATGGCAGACAAAATTTGACAGTCAATAGTTAGTTTGCAGTTTGGTGCTTAGCACTTAGTTCATCTCTGATATTTAACAGAATAAAGTCTGTTGTGCTTGTGGCTATCAATAGACTAATATGTGTCACAGTAGGAAATGTTTCTTCTAACTGTAAATAAAAGTGAATGCATCTGATGATTTTTGTAGGCATCTGTTGAAGTCAGGGCCAACCCTTCTGGGACTCAGAAAGCAGCCCCTGGGGTCACAGAGCTCACATGACCTAGTTTATTCTACATTAAAACAGATGGCATCTATCTGAGCAAAGAAGACTTGGTTTTAAGAAAGAGCTGGGGATTAAAAGGATGGGAAGCTGAAACAGCTGGGTCTAATTAATGGGAGCAAATAAAGAGGCAATCTAAGCATTAAATTAGTCATCTACATCAATAGCAAAATAGTCACTGCATGACTACTCACTAAATTGTTTTAGCCGATCAAAAGTTGCAGGATTGGTTTACCTAGCATCAAAAGTATCTGAAATTGCATCAGAAATGTTCCCACATTCTTTATTCTCTTCTGCCAGGCTTCAAAGAGAACAAAATGGAAACTGGCTATGGTGTTTTTCAGTGGTATTAGGGAATCCAGCTTGTTTTGTAAGATTGAAAATACCCTGCTTGTGTTTGATACATAGGCCAAGTTGGTCCTCTGCAGATTTTGGTCTCATCTCTTTGTGTTTAACATGAGAAGGTTACCTAATGGAGAAGATTGCAGGCATTCCATCAAGCTCTACAGCCACATAAAATTTGCAACGGGATCCAAGAATTTTATTGTTTCTGTTGTAAACAGATTATACTGGATTAGTGGTTAGCATTTTGCATATTTTATTCTGTTTGCCCATTTAGTCCTGAAAATCCTGAGTTGTGTTGCAAACAGCACAGGCACTCTTCTTGCTGTTATTACTGGTGACCAGAGACCTTTGCTTACCATATGCCTTAGCAGGGAGAAGGAGCCTGTGCAAATAAACTACAACTGCCTTCAGACTTGGTAGAAACAGCTGTTTTCTTGAGGTATGATCTTATCATGTAGGTGCTTTGTTTTGCTCTGAAACTCTGGTAACATGTACTAAATTAAACAGACAGAGAGGGATATGTATGTAGGGAGTGTATGAAGCCATTTCTCTTCCTTCAGCAGGATAGTACTTGGTGGATCCCAGGGCTAATCCAGAATGGTGTGAAGTCCCTCGAGTTCTCTTGGTTTGAACCAAATATGGAATAAACATAGGTAGACTAAAGTGCAAATCTGTGAACACCATTTCCCTTAATTCTTACAGACAAGTATAGAATATTTCCATTTTAAGATAATCATAAGGAATGTTTACTTTTCTGTCACAAAAGGTCAACTTCAGTTGGTTGACGTAGCTGAGCCAGGGGACCAGGGATCATGCAGGTGATCAGGGGAAAAAGTTGAACAGTTCTTTCATAGGGATTAACAAAAATTGTTCCATGAGTTAGGTACCTCCTCACCTGGAATGGTGCTTTGATGGAAGACTAATAACACTGCCTTTTTTGCTGCCAAAAATCTTCTCTCAAATTTATGGAGCTGGGCCTTTGTCTTGCTCAGTGCCACTTACTGCTTCAGGTTTTTAGTTTCATTTTTATGAATCTGAGGGGCAGAATTTCCATCTAGTCACAACACAGCAACCTATTCTTATAAAACAAATTTACTTGACTATGCTAAACAACCACAGTAACATCTTGTTGCAGCCTCCTACATTGGCTGACATCCCGTTTCTTCCTCTTCCCTATCAATTGCAAGGAAGAACACTTAAAGAATGTTAGCAGAAATAGCTAAAAGTATGGGCAGGTTTGAAGTGAGATTTTTAATTGCAGTAGTTTATTTATGCAGCTTTTATCTGGTTATTTGAAAACTGGCTAAGCATAAAACAAAACAAGAAAAAGGCAGAGTAATTAGTCCCATGGAAGAGCGGTGGGTGTGTGGGTACTGCCAGCTAATGCAGGCCTAATGGATTTTCTGAGAAGACTTGATGGGGAGAAAATACATATTTTGAGAGGAGATGTCTGAAAACAAGTGTTAGATGGCTTCTTGGTCTGTATTGTCTTGATTTTCATAGTTGCTTGCAAGTATGCTAAAGATGTTTGAAAATAGACTGCCTGGGATCAGTTCAACAATAAAACTGGTTAGGGAGGTTCTCTGTTCTCGCCTGTCTGTGTGGTCGTCTGGTTTTCCCAGAGGCATTGTAGATTAGGGCCTTGCCACTATTCTGGAACAGCCTGCCAGGCTTTGCTGTTCCTGGCAGAGATGTTTTTAAGGAGGAAGTGTTTCCAAAGTTAGAACTATTGCTAAATAAGTCCCTGACAGGTTCTTCTTTGAAATTAGGTGGAACTTATGATTTCTGTTATTACTGTTGCTATTTCTCACCAGTGGTTTGTAAAGATAAACTAATAGCATAAGGAAAAGTAAAACGTTCTAAAATAAAAATTTCTTAAACAAGTAGAACAAGTCCTGAAGCATGTAATCACGAGAGATCTAGGAACAATTAGATATGTGTTTACTTTTGACTTTCCTGTTGGATATGTTTGTGGAAGCACTTTGTTCATACAAGTATCTAAATGCATGTAAAACCACATTTGCTTATGGGGTTAGTATTGTTAATTTCCCCGAGTTCACATTTGGAAGTCTCAAAAATGAAAGATGGTTTCTAGTTTTAGTGTGCATTATGACTATGGTTATTCTTCACAGTGTTTTTACTCAGAATTTAAATTTCAGCTCCTAATTCAGTAATAGCCAAGTTAATTTTTTTTGCCTGTGCTTTCAGTGTAGATGTAAATAATCAGTATTTAAAGTAGCTTGAACAGATGTCTCTGCTTGGAAGCTTTTGGGCCTTTTTTTGGTGCTTGTTTGTTGGGTATTTTATGTTATTTTTGTTTGGTTTTTTGTTTTGTTTTGGTTTTTTTTTTTTTTTTTTTACTGCAGAAATCTATTCCTGAGCAAATAAAGTTGTTTGCAGGTATAGTCATGTAATGTGACTACATTGTTAAAGGATCTCATTGCATGATAAATTTTCCAGGGTAACCTGATGGTTTACTTTGCTATGACAGCAGGCTATTTCTGGTACCTGTATACTGTTTTCATGGTTAAAGAACTGTAACTCGGGACAGGTGGGAATGTAAAACTTATTTGATAGAATCTCTTGTTCTTGGACGATGGTAATCCTTGGTGTGTTTGTGTAGTGAGAACTTTTATCTTGAAAACTGGCTTTGAAATCTGTATTGGTAGCGGAGCTGAAAATTCCATACAACTGGATTGCTGGAGTTGGTAGTTTTTTAGTGGTTTTTATTAAATGCTATGTCTTAAACAATATTTTAAGTGATTGGAAAGAAAAACTGTTAAATAACATAAAAAATTTTAGTTGATAGTACATAAACAGAAAACAAGTATTTCAAACATAAACTGAAGCTACCAGAGGCAAAAACTCCTTTGTTTTTTCTCATCTCCCCAGTAATTCAATTTTAGAAGTTCATGTGTTGGTTTCTTGCTCCTATCTATCTCTTAAAAATGTATTTCCTTTCACATACATACTCCTTTCCCTATACCTGTTGCACATCTTAGGAAATTGACTTTATTGTAAATCGGTCATAACTGATCAACAATCTGAAATCAAGTAACAAACTAGTTGATAATACTGTAACAGGTCTGTGTGCTGCCTTTCCTAGGGTATGTGCAAGTAGGAGGATGACAGTGAGCTGAAGTATAAGCTTTTGACTTTTCTGGAGAGAGTGACCTTTCACAACTTAGGTGCTTTGTTTGAGTGCCAGGTGTCCTTTATAGTGGTACATTCTCTGTCTGAGAATGGGATTAAAAATATCAGGTGCACTGTTGGAATGGAACCTACATGACATTGTTTAATGAGCAGAAAAACAATAAGCAATCACCCAGTGAGCTGAAATTTGTGTTGGTCTTTCAAATGTCCTGCACAACAAATAGCAATCTGGCTAAATGTGCCAATTTTAACTTTGATTTCAAACTAAAAGAGATACTCAGTTCAGTTATATATGATTGTCTAGAGTGCAATGCACTTAAAAGGAACTTTAATGAGTATTGAATAGAGAAATGCCTATTGCATTATTTAGAAGTCAATACATTTTTATTTTCCTTCCTTATTTTTTTGAGTGAGTTGGAAAAGGGGTACCTTAACGATAAAAAAAGAGGTGCCAGATGTTATATCACTGTTTCCAAGTGATATAACACTGAGCATTATAAACAGATTTTAAAAAATGTATTAATTTTTAGAAGGATAATCAAATATTATATATTTTTTCCCATCATTTGCTGATCCTGCTGAATTGCTTCGCTTCTCTGTGCTCATTTAAGTTTAAATAATCTCCTCACCTGAATAATTGGAGTTCCTGTAGGTTTTAATTTAGCAAATTATATTTGTTCTTTTTCCCTTTTTATGCTCAGCTGATGTTTCTTCTCCAACTTTTCAGGTACAGGTACCTTTGGACGTGTTCATCTGGTGAAGGAAAAAATGGCCAAGCGTTACTTTGCACTGAAAGTAATGAGCATTCCTGATGTCATTCGACTGAAGCAAGAGCAGCATGTGCACAATGAAAAGTCTGTCTTGAAAGAAGTTAACCACCCTTTTTTGATCAGATTGTAAGTTGTTGTATTTTTTTAATTCATTTCACTCATACGGAAAGTGCAATTAAAGTACTCCGGAGTCTCATTGCAAGTTCTTATGTACTTAACCAGCACTGAGCATTTAATTTCTCATGTGTAATCTAGATTAAAATAGACTTTGGAATGAAGAAGAATCACAAATTTAAAATAAAGAGGCACTGTTAAAACATTCAAACAATAATTTATTATAAGGTGTTTTCTCTCTTATTTTCACACTGCAGAAGAGACATTTTCTGAAGTGAGAGGAAAATGCTAATGAAGAATTGTCAGGACTGGCTCGTCAAAATGGCTTCTAGAATGATTCTTGATGTTAGAATGGTGATGAAAGTATTTCTACACATATGTGCTGTAGATATTGGTAAATAGCAAAAGACATTCCTAGACTTAAATAGCTAGTTTAAAAACTTAAGTGAGCTTTTTAAACTTTTATTTTTAAAGAGTTTAAGTAACTCCAGCATTTCTTGGACTTGGTATTCCTCTATTTGAAGTTGTTAAGTGATGGAACCTATTGAGAAGCATTATTTAAATACAGTTCATAAAGAATACTTCTTTTTTAGTGGAATTGAGGTAACTCTAATGGTCTCAGTGGTCCCATTGTTAAAGAGAGAAGATATCATACTTTTCTGTTCACAGCACCACAGCACTTCTTGTATATCTGACTCTGTATCTCTTAATGGCATAACTAAATCTCTGGTAATTTCAGGTTAATTCCCATTTATGTTTTCTCATGCATGGATACATGGCTGGCTATTAACTAAGATTTGTTTCCATTTACCTGCCTTAATCAGTTTTACATAAAATTAGACAAAATTAGCATTAGTTAATCTAGCTGCAGGGAGTGCCACTTGCTGCCAGGGTTAGGCAAGTATCAGAGGAAAAAGAAGAAGGGAACAGTGTGGTAGTCATTCAGAAGATGGAGTGAGCCCTGCAGGACGAGGCTTTTTCCCTGCTGTGGTGTTGGCTTTTTCCAGCATCATCATGCTGTTAGTTTCCAGCTAGTGTTCAGAAATTCTGTGTGTGGCATAGTATCAGTAAGACAAGTTCTAGAATATGTAGAGATTGAGATTCATGGAAGAAAGCAAGATGGAGAGGCGGAGTGCATCTGATTAGACTGGTTGAAATATGGATGGAATGAGGGGAACAGGATTTTGTATATGTATCCATGTACATCTGGAAATTCTTTGAAAGAAAACCTTACTAAAAACAACAAGCAAACTCCCAAAAAAACCCCATCTCAGTAGGTCTGTGTGTCAGGAACAGTGGGAATAGAGAAATTTGGGTGAGATGTCAGAGACAGGGAGGATTTATGTTCATACAGAAGCGATCAAAAATCAAAACAGGGGAGTTTTCCTGGGATTCATTCACACCTTATTTACAAAATACCAGATTTTTCAGGTTGCCAAAGGACACAATTCAAATAGTTCTCTTTGTATGCAAAGCAAATATTCTTCATGTCTTCTAGAGCTCTACTTTTTCTGTTGATATGTCCAATGAGATGTTGCATCAGCTATGCTCATGTAATTGTCCATGTGATGCCTTTTTCCCTTGTCAGAGGAGACTCCAAGCAAGATAGCTGAAGTGAGGTAGTTAAAATTTAGGTCACAACAATATTTATATGCTTTAGGTTAAACAAGCCTTTGTGGATGATTATCACTAGATTGTATGATAAATAACACTTTCTGCAGCTTTTTGTGTGACTGAAAAGTTTTTTCAGCCACCTCTTGCCCAATATATGTTTGGGGTTTTTTCTGTTAATTGTTTTACTGTAAGTGTTTAACAAAAACAGGGAAAAATTATATAGTTCAGCTTTAATGCCTTTAAAGAGTGTTATTTACATGGTCTGGGTTTTATGTTTTCAGTTAGCTTCACCATCTTTAACACAGACAGCATTCTCCTTTGGTTGCAGAACAGGGAATCGGTGCCAGTGCAGCATAATATTTCAGGATTTTATGATGGATAATTACAAATTAATGCCGAACGTAATTGATTTCTGGTGTTCCGAAATTCCTATATGCGAAGAATGTTTGGTTTTGTTTTTTTTTTTCTTTTTCCTGTTACTTTTGAGAAATGCCTATTCTAAATAGGGAGGTACAGTTTTTCTGTAGACACTGAAGTTATTCATTTACATATTTTTTTAAACATCTTTTTTCTAAGTCCTCCTTAGGTGCTTTTGCAACAACTGATCACTGGAGATTCCTAGGCAGTCTTTACTGACAATTGAGTAATGTCATACTCACTGTGGTGCAGCTCTTCATTGTGATATGTAATGTTGACATGTTTTTAAAGGGAGGAAGAATTAATAAAAATCAACTATGTCTTGTATTTGTATAAGCTGAAACAGGTTGTTTGTCTGTAGGAGTTCACAATGGTATCTGAAGTTTCTGTAGGAAGCTGAATTGTAAAGTTAATGGCACCACACATGTTATTCTAATCATAGCTTCTGTGATTTTTTTTTCCTCTTCTTTTTGTATTGCTTTACCATTTAAAGCAGTCTGAATTGCAAGTACAAAAATTCTTCATTTGATCTTTTTCATGTATACCAAATAATGTATCAATTTTTCTGTGGACAGACAAACCTTAAAGAGTCAATTTTTGAAGAAATTAATTCTGGTAAAAATGCTGTGCTTAATGATGCAGAAGTTCCATTTTTTCCCCCCTGTATTGTCAGATTTTGCTCTTCCTCTATCATATGTATGTGATTTGCTTTGTTTCACCCACTTCTGCTCTTCTTTCATTGTTTATTGTAGGTATAGCTTTGCCTAATTACCTAAAATACATTTTCAAAGTGGTTTTGTGTAGTCAATAAAGATACTGTGAACATTATCAAAACCGATTAATGATGTTGATGACTGTGATAGGGAAGAAGTTTCATAAAAGCAGAAGACAAACCTGGCCTCTGCTTTCTCCATCACTGAGGGAATTGAAGAGCTGTAGCTGATGTCTGTTAGTCTGTCTTATTTCCTTGGTTACCTCAGTGTTGCTGTCAAAAATAAAATCTTCTGGAGTAAAAGACATTCATGTGTTGGGGAGCTGAGTTTCTGCTTATCTTTCCTGTGGCTCTGTGCCCTGATGAGGTACTTGTGATGCTGCAGAAGCACTGACTAGAAGCTGAAGTAGCTTCTGTTCTTATATCACTATATCAATAAAGTAGGCAAAGATACAGTGTTCTCTATCTTTTATTATGGAATTAGGGATAGTTCTTTGTTTTAAATGGCAGTGTTCTTCAAGATGTTACCACCTGTTTGTTTTCTTCTTAACTGTTGAGCTACATTTAGGGGTGTGGTGACTTGTTTAAAGTAGATAGAATGAAATACAGCATAATTTAGGGGAATGTGGGAAGAGAAGATTCCTGTATTCTGTAATGAAGCATTTTAAAGACACATATAATTATTTTCTTTCTTGTTTACCTGTTCTTTATGTTTCTCTGGCTACCACAGAAATAGCTCTTAAATTAGAGGTGGTAGTCTGAAGAATGGAAAGTACCTATCCTTGGATTAATTCTGAGGTACAGAAATTAATCTTGTTTTGCTGTCATTTTTGCTTTTCTATTGTTTTTGTGAAAGATGCCATAGAAGAGCAAGCGTTTTCATTTGGTGCTTTAGTTGGGATTGTGTATCTCTGGGGAAGAAGGCATAGGAGAGGAGAAGGACAGCTCTTTGATGTCCGGTTTTGAACATATTGTCATGAAAATCTTTACAAAAGCAGTTTCTGCCAACCCCCATCATTTTGGTAATGCTTGATAATATAAAATGTAAGGTGTGTAAAAAATGTCTGGTCTTTATATCAGGTCAGTTATTTGGTGCTTAGAAGAGACCTGTTTTGCATGATGGAACAGAATCTATCTATTATTTTTTTTCTTGGCCTGTGCTGTACTAATCCTCAACTATCTGGTTTTGTATTGTAGGTTAAGGTGGTTACTTGAATGTCTTACATAATCATACTGGATTCTTGGGCATTTTAATATTTGCAGACAAGGAATCAGAAATTAGTTATGTACACTGTTGGGGTGGCATAACAGGCTGTTTTACAGACATTTACTTGTAAAGCAAATCGAAGACATAATTTCTTTATTCAGTAAAACAATACCTTTGTTACAGATTTTGGACCAACCACGATGAACGTTTTTTATATATGTTAATGGAATATGTGCCAGGAGGGGAACTTTTTAGTTACCTGCGCAACATGGGACGTTTCAACAACAGCACAGGACTGTTTTACTCAACGGAAATTATTTGTGCAATAGAATACCTGCACTCCAAAGAAATAGTTTACAGAGACTTAAAACCTGAAAATATATTACTAGACAAAGAAGGACATATCAAGCTTACTGACTTCGGATTTGCAAAAAAACTGGTGGACAGGTAAGTCGGGTTTTGTTCTGGTAATTACATTATACATGATAGAAACAGTTAGAAAAAAATGTTTGATTTCAGATGCTCAGCATTTGATTTAACGCTCCATGTGGTTCACACATGCCAAATCCCTTAATATGAAGGCAATGATCATCTTAAAATGGCTGTATGAAAAGCAGTCTTACCCCTTAGGTATAACCAGGAGCAATATCACATATAAGCAATGACAGAAAAATATTTTTATATAGCTGGTTTTGTATATTTAAGTTTTCAGCAGTCTTGTTGTAAAAAGGGAATTCAGGGAAATAATATGAACAAATACTAAGATACATAAATTAATCCTCCATACATACTGAATATGTTTTATAACTCATGTTTCCTTCTAGTTTCCTTTTAGAGATTTTTGAAGTGGGATTTTAAAACTGGATACAGCATTTTCACTAGCCTGTGGCAAAAATGAAACTGCAAAAATCTATACAGAAAGCATAAGGCCAGCTTCAGCAGAACTGATTTATTTAAATCTAGCTTCTATATTACTGTCAGCTTTAATTACATATGTAAATTTGGGTAAAGCAGAGGCTTCCCCCCACCCCCAGTGATTTCTCTGTTCTCTCTGTTTGGACTACTCTTCCAAGACCATAATTTGTTTTTAAGAGTAAGCAAGAGCTGGGATTCAAGAAGAGGGAGGTAATAAATCAACTCTTCTGTTGTATCAGAAGAGTGATGTGACAAGGCTTGGTGTTATGCCTTTGAGTCATCTCTCAAGGGAGACCGTATTTGATTGTTCTGATAGGGGCAGCACAGTGCTGAGTTAGGTGTTACATAGGTGCTCATCCTCTTCAGTCATCAGCCTTTTTGATGCTGCTTTAGCAACAAACAGATCTGTGTGTGAGGAGAGTTCTACAAGGTCAGTTTGAAAGGAGAGCCTGTGGGTGAGGATCCGCAGTGATGTGGAGTCCCCAGGCAGGTGCAAAGAAGAGCTGCTTTATTGCAAAAACCAGACCTTTTTAAGCAATTAGCCCCATTATCAGCTACATTCTTTTAAATCATAACAAATATAATTCAACCACCACACATCAGGATGTGAACATACCATGGTTACAGAACTTGCTTTTCTACCCCTAATTCAGCAGAGTCTCTTTCTCACAGTTCTTTTCTACTTAGCCAAAGTAGCAAGCCTGGGTCAGATTTTACTAGGCCTTCCCTTTGTAAGGTTTTACTTATCGGTAACAAGAGTGGATCTGAGGAAGCTGCTTAATGGATCCCTTCTGAAGTAAAAGTCAGATGAGACAAATCACAAAATTGAATCAAAAGTTCTATTCACCTTTAATGTTTGAAAATCTGTTTTAAAACCATAGAATTTTATTATGAGTATATTAATTCAGTTTCCACCAGGCAAGCAAAAAGGCCTACAAATGCTGGCCTTTCATTTAATACTTTATTTTTAAAGCAAAAAAACTTTTTGCAGGAAGAGCTAACATACTTCATGTAAGAAAGTAGTACAGTCTCTTTATAAGAAATTTTCATGCAAGTACTTTTGAATTGCTCTTCATATGTAAATACTGCCGCTTAGTGGTAATTCTTGTTTTGTGTTTCTGTGGGTTTAAGGCACAGGAGAAGTAACCCTTCATTAAATAAGGTAATAGTTCACATCAGAGGATATTTTTCAACCTGGTAGATGAATCTCTAAGAGTAAATTTGTTTAAATATATTTTAGGATATCAAAGTTATCACTACTGGTTTTAATTGGGTTTGTATTTTTCATATTGCTTGGGGGGCAGTGGAGTTGATCAGTTTGTATTGAATCATAGAAGATTATAGTAATTTCATATTCATAGCTGATTTTCCTTGAAATGTACAACAGGTAATATAAATGCAGAACATAAAATTGAAATGAGAAAAAACATTATCAGTTAGAGCACAGGTGGCAAAGATTGCACAGGTTGCACCTCTGCAAATCTGGTTTAGTTTTTGTGTTACTGGCTTTTTTTGAAACTACATTGTATTCTCCCCACTAGCTGAAGTCATCTTCACAATGTTGGTTTTGTCACTGTAAAAATACAGTTATCAGTGCTTTATCCACTAGTGCACTCCAGTAGGTGCTTTTGTTTATGGCATAGCCTATTTGATTAAAATTATAGGAGATATTTTGTCATTTTTATGCATGGCAAATGTCTGCACACATGAATCACAGGTGTATGGGTGTTAGTGAGTGTAGAGATGTGAGCATATGCACAGCATATATGAACGGCAAAAAGAAGACATGAAGTATTTATGTTCTTCAGACAGTGTGAGGTAACCTGCTCTCAGGATCAGCAAAGCCATTCCTAGAAAGATGACATAATGCATAAATGAAAACATGGTCTGCAGGTGACTTTGGATACAATCCCACATTCCAGATACGTAATACTTCACATGAATGATTCTGTAGCTGCCTAATTTAGGTTTTTCTGTAGACCTTTCCCTTCTTCCTACTGCCATGTGTGAAAGCATGAAATATTCACCATGTCCCTCTACAGTTAAGCTGCTCTTCAGAAAGAGTGTCTGGCTCGTAGCTTATGTTCCCACTGTGGAAAGCAGCCTGCACCTGTACCTTCTTGTTAGTACAAATTCTGAAGGGCTAGACTCTTAATACTTCCTTTTTAGAGACAGAGGAAAGAGAGGAGGTTTTCTTTGCTCCTTCTGTTCCTTGTTGGTATGTCCTTCTGTTTATCCTTATTCCTCCTTTTCACTCATAGTGTACGTTTAAAAATTCTAAATTTTTCTCCAAAACAGTGTGTCTTTGCCTCAGCTGCTGTTTATTTCTTCTCTTTTCCACCTTGACGTTGCTTAACTGAAGACTTAATAACCTTTTCAGTTTCTTGTAAGTACATTCATATAAAATAGATGTGCCACTACTTCTAAAAAAGTGCAATGTCAAGAAGAAAGCTGGGGAGGGGGTTTTTATAAATGTTACTGGAAGGCTGTAAAAAGGATTTCCTTTGAACTTTACAGCTGTTAGATTTGTAGACCTTTCTCTTTCTGAAACACATATACCACTTTTTGGGTATAGTATTTTTATTGAAATTTTTTTTCTGTTCTGATTTCTTTTTTGTGTGTGGTTTTTGGTTGGGTTTTTTGTATGTTGGGATTTTTTGGGGGGTTGATGTTTTATTCCCATGTTCTTTCAGAGAAGCACAAAACTAATCTGCATGGAATTTTATGGGGGTTTTCATGGACAGATTTCACTCAGAAAATTATAAACGTTTTAGGTAAAATTGAGACTTGAGTGATATTTTTTTTTTTCTTCCAGAATGTTACTCACTGTTAATTTTAGTTTATTCAGGTTACATTCCTAAAAAAGAAATTTACCTATGAGTCTTTCTAGAAACTTGAGAAGTGATTAATCTTAGACATATTGGAGATAGTTCTGCATTGTTGCATAAGCTGGATGTGCCTCATGACTGTTCTACACAGTGGATTGAAGAGAGAAAGACTATGTAAGACACATAGTAAGTGTAGTATGCAGAGTGTACCCTTTGTCACTGTAGAAGCAAGCAAGAATGTCTTGCAGAACAAATTTTGTCAGCTGGATGCAAAGCAGTCTTTGTTAAATATAATTATGGAGAAACTGCCAGAATACCAAAACAAATGTTGTTAATCTGGCTCATATGCAAAAAGCTTGTCAGGTTCACAGAGATGGATGCTGAATGGTATAGAAAGCTGAAACATTAACCATTGAGGCTGAACTTCTTCACATAGTACTCTTCAAAAGTTTCACCAAATTGTTTTGTAGCTTAACTTTGTAACCAGAGTAGATTCTGTAATTCGTGTTTTAAAATTGCATATTCAACCTTGTCAATTAGCACTTTCTTGTATTTCAACTTTAATCTTGAAAATTCAAAAGAGTGAATATTTTGTAGCAGTTTGAAGGGAACAGTCTATTCTTATCTTTTTGCCTTGTAATTTATCTTCAAAAAAGTTGTCTGGAATTTCAGATAAATATGCAGTAGCCATACAATAGTAATGATAAAAAATAATTTAAAATATTATATTTTTGTAGTATCTACTTGATGTGTTTTCCAAAATAATAAATAGTTTGTTTCATGACCAACAAAAAAGGAAACACAAGTCATGACCTTATGGCACAAATGCACATCTTAGGAAAGAACATGAGCTTTTTCCAAATTTTTGTGGAGTTAGTAAACATACATTTCTTGATTGAAATTAAGGAAGTAGTTAATTTGGTGGTAATAAATTTTATCTCCTAATGCAGCTAGGTGACTTCAAGTTACATTGGCCTTAATTCACAGTTTTCCTCTTGCTTGAATAAAAACACGGTAAAAAAGTTACACAATGGATACAGCTTTTTAAATTTGGGAGAGGGAGAAGAACTTCATTGTAAAAGATGACAGAGCTTTGCTGTTATTCTTAATTCCATAGTCCTGATCTAGGTAGCTGCTAGATGGCAGTAGTGTTAAGCAGCACTGTATGTAAAAATTCAGTATGCTTGATTTGGAAAATTAGAGCTTATATTTTTTAGATCAATTCATGATAAAAATTAAAGATGTATTCTTTACACTTAGGAATGTAGTTTCAAGAGCCTTGAAGCACATTGGATGCAAAGTGTGCCTAACACTACTGACAGTTTAGCTGGAGTAATTTGGCTTTTGCCATAGTAAACTGAAGCTTAAAGAAATTCAAGTTGTAATTCTTCATTTAAAGCCTTAACTGACTGTACAGTTCCCCTCCATTTATCTTAATGGTTTTTATGAATTAAGGCTAAGGCTTTAAAAAAAAAAAAAAAACCTGAAAAAA
>VZRH01000996.1:320543-331644 GCA_013397555.1 Urocynchramus pylzowi
TATATTTAAAAAAAAAAAAAAAAAAAACTGAAAAAAAGTTATCCCAAAAGCTCCCTTTAAAATATTTCAAAGAGTCATAGAATTTGCTGAATTGGAAGGGACCCATCAGAATCATCAAATCCAACTCCTGGCCTGGCCCAGGACATCCCCACGAGTCGCACCATGTGCCTGAGAGCATTTTCCAAGCGCTTTTTGAACTTTCTCAGGCTTGGTACTGTGATCACTTCCCTGGGGAGCCTGTTCTAGTGCTCAGCCACCCTCTGGGTGAAGAATCTTTTCCTGATATCCAACCTAAACTTCCCCTGACTCAGTTTCATCTGGTCACAACAGTGAAGAGATCAGTACGCGCCCCTCTGCTTCCCCTTGTGAGAATGTGGAAGACCACAGTGAGGTCTCCCCTCAGTCTCCTCCAGTCTGAACAGACCAAGTACCCTCAGCCCCTCCTCATAAGGTTTCTCCTCCAGACCCTTCATTGCCCTCTTTGGGACATTGGCTAGTAGCTTAATGTCTTTTTTTACATTGTGGTGCCCAAAACTGCACAGGGCTTAAGGTGAAGCTGCATCAGCACAGAGTAGGGTGGAGCAATCATCTTCCCTGCATTCTCAGAAAAAAAGAAGTTGAATTAGTATTCTAGAGGTGATTGCTGTTCATCTTAATTTGGTCAGGAGTATGTTACCAGTTGGATTGGAGAAAATTCTTCCTCTCACAAACACTCAGATTTTTTTGGTGCAAGTTAGAAATCATGCAGTGACCATTTGTGACTATATTCTTTGTCATATTTTACTAGAACTCCTTTTAAAATGTGGTACAGTTTTCTTTCTTATTCTGTGCTGGGATTTAAATTTCTCTTGAATAGGTGAGCACATTTTCAAAGTTTCATCTTCTGACTTGCTGGGGAAGGGTAATTTATTCAAATTGAGGGCACCTTTTTTTCCTCAAGTGTATGTTTAAACCTAAGTTAAGGAAGTGAAGCCAGGCAAATTCTACATGGGCATTTTTATAATGAAAAGTTCATATTTGTGGAAGAAATTATTTCAGAATATTTTTATTTTCAAATGTAATTTGGTCTTTGTAAACATAACTGCTTAGCTTCAGTTTGTTTCATGTCTTTATAGAACTTGGGCTTCAGTTAGTTAGCAATATAACAGTTTTATTCTGACCTTACCATAGAAAGCTATGACTAAAAATGACTTAAAAATATATCACAAAAGGTATACCTACTTATCTCACACTTGCTTAACTACACCTTGTAAATATTTTAAATAACTAAAAATACGAATGTTTCCCTTTTAATTAATATTGTGGAAATGATGACAGGTTAGATTTCAATACTATTTTAAAAACTTTACTTAGATTGTAAAACAAATCTTCATGTATGTGCTATTATTTACTGATTTAAACTACTACTGCTTTAAAAGCTCCCTCCTTCCCTTTTCTTTTTTTCTGAATGAAACTTTGTTTTTCTGGAAAAGGCCATTAAGCTTGTCTTCTGCTGGGCCTGTCAGAAGTAGTCCATGAAAAACATTGTTAATGATTCAAAACAATGTATAGTCTAATGGGTAGAGTACCACAGCACCAGCTGGGAAATTCTGTATTTTCTGAGACAGGAAGTTTCTTAATTTGCACATTTCTTTGTTCCAGGAGAATTGGAGAACATCATCAAAAACAGTCTGTTTAGATCTTGTAGAGGCCTTTCTTATTTCTGTGTTTCTTTGTGCAGTAAATACATAGGTATGTGTTGGGTAGTTCTTATGTGTGTGCTTGGTTTTTCCTATTACTGTTATTTCAGTTACACTTTGATCTGCTTTTATTGTTTGTTTTGTGGTTTTTTTTTTTTTCTTATTTTACAACCAGAACATGGACTCTCTGTGGCACTCCTGAGTACCTTGCACCAGAAGTTATACAAAGTAAAGGCCATGGAAGAGCTGTGGATTGGTGGGCCCTAGGAATTCTTATATTTGAGATGTTGTCAGGGTAAGTGATAATTACTATATCACAGCAATGTTATGTAATACAGAATTGGTTTGCTAGTTCTGTTTAAAGTATTTGGATTAGCAAATTTGGTCTAAATTTATTACTGCTATACCAGTTGAATTTCTGCCTTTGAAGAAAGGAATTGGGAAGCTTTACAAAATAGCATATATCACCATTGTTATGGGAATGTTTTAGGATTTTGTGTTTGTTGGTTTTGTTTCTTGGTTTGGGTTTTCTGTTTGATTTGGGTTTTTGTGGGGGTTTTTTTTTTGTTGTTATTTTTACTTAAGACTTTTTTAACATCTTCTCTATTCCTTATGTGTTTTGGAAATTCAGGTTTTGCCGAAGTTTACGTTTTTATTCACGAGGTTCTTTACGTTTAAAGGGTAAAGAACAGGACTACTTCTGTGATTGATTTCCAGCATAGGGAAATCCTAGTTACAGTGGGAGCTTTAGTCTGTAAAAACGCACAATGGCATGTAGGAAGACTTCTCGTAATACAGTTTGTATTACAGCTGAGCACTGTTACTCTTTAAACCAAAGGAAGAATAGCATAAAGCTTCACTGATCTGCTTGAAATCAGTTTGCTCAAACACTACTTTTGCTGTTGTGGAATTTTTTTGATAAAGCAATGTTCTCAGAAGTTACAAATTCAAACTGAAGAAACAGTTTCTGGCATTAATATGTTTAACTGTTCATGACTTGTTAGTATTACTTAGATAAAAGTAATTTTCTCAGTTTGCTCTGTTTTCAAAAAATATCTTTTTCAGTGAAATAAATAACTGATTTAGATAGAATGTGAAATTGTGCTTGTGTGCTACACAAGGCATCTGCATGATTTTCCTTTTACTTTTTTTGTCTTGGCTGTGTTGTTTAAGAGCACTTGAAAAAAAAAAAAGATTTGAATTTTTGAAAGCAATTGGCTTTGCTGTAGTGGGTGCTATAGGACAAATGCAGATGAAAGCAAGGCTTTCATAGCTTCTGAAGAAACATACAGCTAAAGAAACAAACAGCTTCTTTCATCAGTTTGATTTCATAGTTCTGCCTTCTTCATAGTTTCATACCTTCTGCCTGGTACCTGGCTCAATGTGCTCTACGCCTTCTTGGTCCCCAGGTGCATCGGGTGTCCTCTGTGGCCTTTCCTTATGAATCTACAGCCTTGTAGAATGATCAGAACAAAGTGTCCTTGCTTAGATTTATTCATCCTTTTCTCTGTGCAGTACTGTCATTTCAAAGTGACTTTGGTGGCTCTTCAGTGTTTGGAAGAGTCACCAAAGCTTGTAACCTTGCCTGAGCAAGTAGCTCCCCTGATGGATGGATGATCACTTGAGAGCTCTAATCTGCTGCATGTACTGCTGTGAAGTTCACTCAGTAGCAGCATAACTTTACTTAACACAGCATTGCTACCCACTGCTTGCTTTCTGAGTGTCCTGAAGGCTTGCATATACATTGACTTTGAATCTCATGGCAGTTAGTAGACAGAAAAGCAATAAAAATAGTTGCTGGCTGACCCAAACAATCTTGGCTGCATGGTCTAATATGAAGTTGTTATTTATGTAGGCTGATCTGTAGAGACCAGGCTTTACCTTTTTTCCATTGCTTCCTGTAAAGTGAGCAGCCCAAGTTGGTCAAAAGAGTCCTTCTCAGAGAGATGAAAGATTCTCAGAGAGGAAAAAAAAGAGATTCCTAGCAAGCTTGTTGCCACTAATCTTAGTCCTAGACAACAGGAAGACTGTAGATAAAAGCGTCTGGGCTGTAATATGAGTGCAGGTGCTGCAGTCACCCAGCTGTGGTTTACCTTCCTGCCATGGGTTTTAGTGGGACCACTTCCTGTTAGGTCTGTGTGGTCACAGTGTAAGTGGATATTGGACCTTTTTTATTTGCATGCCTTACAGAGATGTTTGGTAGGATTCTCTCCACTAGACCACTAATAGAAACATGGTTTGCCAAGTTAACATACTGAGTACAGGTGGCAGTCAAGCAAGATATTTGGAGTCATTGAGACCTCAAGACTGCAGGGTGCTGAAGTATGACTTCTGTATATTCTACTGAAATATGACTGGTATATATTGTTCATAAAAAAAGGGAGCAGCTGCTGTTGTTTCTGTGTAGGATCTTCTGCATCATGATACTGTCTGTCTCAAGGGATGAGACCTGGATTTCAGAGGTGGGGGATGCAAGGGGGTTGGCTTAATATGAACACTTTGAATTTTAGAGGCTTTTAACCAATAGAGATAGCTTACACTGTCCTGAAAATCAAGTGAGGTTTTATATAGGCTGATTGACAGAGCAGCTGTCTGCTGTGTGATTTTCTAAGTTTTTTTTTTTACTATAGTACTTGTATAGACATGCTCTTCATAATGATGGAATGCTGCTTTGGATAGGACTTCATCCAACACTAAAAAATTAAACACAGCAGCATTCGGTCATTTTCCAAAGCTGGAATAGGGACTCCATACAAGCTTGTTTGTTTGGGATGTTTGTGTTTTGAGCAGGGATTATGCCTTGTATGTGTTTCCTTTAGATAGGAAAGTTGTCACAATGAATAATGTATGCTTTTGGCATTTTGTCAACTTTTTGCTGTTCTTTGCAATAGTGTTTTGAAGCACTTTGCCTGACCAACTCAAGATCTGGCTAGATATTTACTATCAATGCTTTATTACAGAAACAGTCCTAGTTAATTTTATCTATCAAAATTCAAAGGAGATTTAAGAAATCTGAAAATATTCTGAAGGTGAACAAAACCTGACTACAAGACTAAGTTATTGTCTGCAGGTAAATGAGAGTAAGACATTTGATAGTTATTTCCTGAAGTTAAATCTCTCTGAAGCCCAAAAGCAATTGAAAAGAATTGATAGGTGTGTGTGTAAGGAAATGGCCTTTCTAAAAACAAACAAACAAACCCACACCTTCCTGTTCTACAGTGTCTTGTTTCCCTAACTTAATCTCTGGAGGCCCATTAAATTCTTCTTCTGAACAAACTAGTTTTAAGGCAACGTCCTGTATAGGTTTAACACAGCAATAGACAGAAAGGGGAAGGAACAGAGAGAAGCAAGGGTGAGAAGAAGACTTAACAGATTAATAACACCAAGTTCATTGAGTTAATGTAATCAAGCTAAACAAACTGTCAATACAAAAAAAAACCTATTAATTTTGAGTAAATGAGTTCTGTTGCAATTTAATGCAAAGAAAAATATACTGGTTATTTTACATTAGATAAGTTAGGTTGTAATTGTACTGTTATCAGATATTCAGCTAATATGAATTTTGTGTATTAATACGGGATTTGTGGTTTTTTTTATTTTTGCTTTGGTTGTCATATGTGATGTGCTGGTCGGCATTTTAGGTAGGTTAATGGTTCCTGTCTGCAGTTTCATATTCTCAGACCTGTGTGTTTTCCCTTGAGGTTTTACAACTTCTGTTTTTCAGACTGTCTTGGAAACTTATGTCCATGCCATTGCTATGCTTCAGTTAGCAAAAGGAATGGGTTGCAGCTGTTCTCCCCTTTACAGAGATGATATTTTTTGTAGCTTCTTTTCAGTTGGTGAAAAGGCAGCTGTTTGTATTTGTGTTGTGGTGTGAAGAAAGTCTAAAACTCAAGGGGATTTCTGTTGATTTATTAGGTAGCTTCCCTGCACAATACTTGTGTTGTTTGTCTAAAATCTGTGCTGTGTTGAAGACTAACATTTACAAAAAGCGTCAAAATCATGTTACTTGGTTTGTCCATGAGAAAACTCTGCAATCTTTCAAAGCTGTTGTCATTTTGCATAGAGTTCAAATGCACTTTAATTGCCATAAAATTACTATATAGTGAACTGTGATTTAAATTTTTTTCAAGAACTCTAGACATAGTAATTTTAGATTTTCAAAGTGGGAAAGCAAAGAGCAATTAAAACAATACAATGTATGTATTAAAAAAATTGTATGTACTTCTATTCTTCTTGATTTCACACCTCAGTAATGTACAGTAATCTGCTTACTGCAGCTAGCAGCTTTGTAATACATAGTTAAAAAGATCATTTTAATTGCTTTATGCATTTATAGATTCTAATAGGTAATAAATAGAAAATTGGGTTTGTCAATTTGCTGTGGAGAATGTGAATGACATTTATGTTGCCTGACTAAAAAAGAAACTTTATATGATAGTCTTTCTTGTGTGGGGAAAAACTTGTGCATGTTAAATAGAAATCATGTTTTCCTTGTTCTTAAGTGTCAGAAAAAAAACAGGATTTTTTAATCGCACAGGTATTATTCCTGAGATTCTTCCACTTTCCAGTTAGCTGGGAAGTAGTTTTTCATAAAGAAAGTACTCTGACTTTCTGAACACCAGCAAAAAATGTCCTTTAGTCCTTCCCTAACCAAGTATTTTAGTCATGCTTTTCAGTGCTTTGAATTATTCTGGTTTTTTACCTTAAGCCTACAGACACCTTTGCTTGATTATTCTGATGGAATTCGATCATTACCATGGCCAAAATTTACAGTATTTCAAAGGGAATGCTAATCCACATGATCATCAGGTGAATAATGAAGTTACTACTTCTGAAAAATTAATGGAAATAATGTATAGTAGTTGTTGAAGAATAAGCTAGTCTGTTGTCATAAAATGAAAAAAAAAAAAGAGCCTGAAGTGGAGAAATGTTTTCATCCATGTTTTTGTGCTATCAGTGATTTCCAAAGCCACAAGCACTGTGTTTGTATGTGTATGCACACATACACAATGTCAAGTTCTCTGAGAAGGTAATTATGAAATGTTAGGGAGATGTGGAAATATTTTATTTAAACTGTAATAGTGGTTGGATGTTATTTATATGGTCAACACTCAAAAGCTGCAGGTTTTTTTAATTCTGTGGGGATTTTGAGGCAGAAGCATAGTGAGAGCGTTGTTTTGACCATGTTACGGAGGGCGAAGCAGGACTGAGATTACGGAATGAGTTACTCCATTCCCTTAGAAAGTTTCCTGTGGTAACTTTTAGGAGCATGACTGACACTGAGAAAGCTGTCAGCACTGGGGCTCGGCTGGCTGTACTGGCTGTACTGATGCACCTCTTGCAGCAGTCAGGGATGTACTGTACTAGTAAAGGAAGCACAGCAGAAATCTTTCAATTCTTACTGTAGCTGTACAACAAGAAGTCGTCTCTCTGTTAGCTCATAACTTCATGAAGAACTTCATAGAAGACATAAATGTAGAATTTTAATTACATGTTATTTACTGTTCATCATGGGGAAGATTGAGATGAAAGCTTTATCTGTCCCGCACAGAAAGGCAGCTGCACTTGGAGAGTTGTGAGCAGTCTGACTGTTTCAAAAACCTTATCTAGCAAAACATATACTTGAATTCAAGATGCACAACAAATAACTGAACTGGATAATGTATTCATGTGAAGGTCCTTTAACACTTGAGAAAGAAACTGGTAAATAAGGGTGTGCCAGCAGTTACCGGACAAGATCAAAAATGGTAATGCTCTTTTGGAGAGTATATCCTTGGGTTTTAGAGATAAAAGCAAAGCATTTTTTACTTTTAAACTGAAAATTCGTTTCATAAATTGTATTTTTACTGCGATTATGTAGTAATTTTTATATTTTTCTGTTCTTTTGTTATATTTAAATTTTAATTCTGCATTCAGTGTGTTGCATATAAAAATGTTTTCTGTTTAATGGCAGCCTTAAATTATTCTTCAAGATAGTGTTCGATTGGTAGTGTCCTACCAAAAAGAACAATATAATCAATTATTTCTGAGGGGAATTGCTATAACATAATGCTGCTTATAAGAGTTATAGAACTTCTTTTACTAACATCTGAAAATTTTCTGTATTAAAATAGGTTTCCTCCATTTTTTGATGACAATCCATTTGGTATATATCAGAAGATTCTTGCTGGCAAAATAGATTTCCCAAGGCATTTGGATTTATATGTAAAGTAAGTCCATGACTTCCAACACTGTCTTTTCTATTCTAAATACCTCCTGATCACTGTTTCTAGAAAATCTGTTTAGAAGACCTGATTTCAGATTCTGATTTTCTGAAACATCATGTTAGAAAATATTTTATTTACACTTTCAGTCCAAATAAACTTATAATTTGGTAGACTTCAAGGTGGTGATGCAGTACAGTTGTAAGGTATATATCTCTTTTCTGTGTATTATGAGTTATTGAATGGTTTTCCACATTGTACAAGCCCCATTGGCATGTACTGTAAGAAGGTCAAGAGTAGGAGATAATCTGAGTAAAAATTAGGAGAGCACGAAGAGAACACTAAACTGCTTCTACCTATAGATACATACCACTTAGATCACTCTCAGCATAATTACTTGAGTGAACTTCAGAAGTTCTAGTGTAAAATCAACTTAAATTTATGATAGCAGGGGCCCAGTTCAATATGGAGAATTACATATACATGTAATGTGGGTTTAACTCTCATTAATTAGCAACTGTTAAAGGTGTATTGCAGGTGAAATAATTTTTTTTCCGTATTTAAAAATTTCGTAACTGAAGAATTTTTAGTAAACATTGAAACCAAGGAAATGTAATTACAAACATGAAGTTTCTCCTAAGTGAGAATTGAGTGAATGAGTGAGGGAGTGAAGACAGGAAGTTATTCCTATGTTAATCACTCATGATGTTTTGATGGTGGCTTCAGAGAGGCACTTGCTTACTGTCACTACTGGGTAAACAAGCAAAACTAATCATTTGAGAAAGTTGTTTTGTGGGGTTTTTTTTGAGCCTCCACTGAATCATCAGATGCACTGAATGACTGCTTCCCCTTAGGCTGACTAGTGTCTGGTATTTTTGTGTCTTTGTAGCAGTTTTCTCTTCGTAGCTCCACACAGTTTCCAGTTTAGTGTAGTCTCACTGTCTGGTCTTCCTAATCCAATTGGAATTCTTGGGAAGAAAACTGATTATCTCTTGTAGTATTCTGTGCACTGAACTATAATATTGTGACCAGAAGGTGGAACACTTAAAATTAGGTTATCATCACTAACAATGCATCCAATATAGTGAAAGCAGTTACAGATACTAATAAGGTCACCCCTGAGCCTCCTTTTATCCAGGCTAAACAATCCCAGCTCCCTTAGCCACTCCTCGTAGGACTAACCCACCAGATCTTTCACCAGCTCCATTGCCCTTCTCTGGACACACTCCAACATCTCAGTGTCTTTCTTCAAGTGAGTGGCCCAGAACTGGGAACTCTAGGTTTAGTCTCACCACAAGTAGAGGGGGACAATCACTGTTCTGTCCTGCTGGCTGTGCTACTCCCGTGGCTTCACTTGCTTTCTGCAGTGTTGAGCACAGTGTCTTGGATATCAGCCCCTTCTCCTTCTTTTAAATCACAATATGCAGAACTGGATAGTCCTTGAACATCTCTGCATCATTAGCTTAAAGCAAGTGCCAAGATTATTTTGTCCAATGAAGGCAGTCTGCTTCTTACCTTCTAACCCCTCTGTTTTCTCTCTCTTCTTCCAATAAGTCAGTATTTCAGCCAGAAAGAAGGCTGTCTTGTGTCCTGTCAGATCCAGACTGTGTCTGAAGTATTAGTGCTATACAATGTTTTAACTCTGTTCTGAGGCAGCAAAACTATTTCACTTTCTAAACTGAGAGCACTTCTCTCCCTAGGGGTATGTTTTACCTGAGCTTCCGGGCATTGACATTTTTTGTTCACCTACCCCCATCACCCTGCTGTACTCTTTACTTTCTGAATTTGTACCACTTCTGCTTTCCCTCCTGATGCGTGAATGTCACTCCCTTACTGCTTTTTTAAACTTTTTTTTGCACATCCATGTTTGGAAATTTCCTAACAAAATGTCACTGTTACGGCATTTTACTGATTATTGGCCTGCAGAGACCTTAATGTACAATTTGATTCTCAAAAACATACACCAGCATATCTATTCAATTAATTTTAACATAATTTTTAAATGATTTTTTAGAACCAAAGCTACTAACCTATCTCTTATTTGTTTCAATTCAATGGATATTTCACTGGTCCAATGCAGCAAGTATCATCTTTAGTAACAACATTACATCAGCAAGTAAGCTCATCCCTTAACTGTTTTATGATGAATTTTTGAAGTAAGCCAAGAATGATCCATAAAATGTTTAGTGGTTTTATAGGAATAGGAAAGTGTCTTTGGCCAAAAACTCTGTGAATCTCTTTTTGGTTTTCTGGATTTCTTTTCAGTCCTGCTTCTGTTTTAAGTGTGCTTATAGTCATCCTTGTAGCCTCTTCCACAATGAATGGTCTTCTTTGTGAAGTAGAAAGGGATATTTCTGCAGAGGTAACTGTTAAAGGAGTTTGTCACATGATTTAATCTAATTTGGATATTGATTGTCTGGAATAATCACGAGAATTTTAAAAACTGCTTTCTACATGGACTTTTTTATTCATATATCTGGTAATTTAATTTTTTTCCAGTTGAATTTTAGAATTGTATTCCTGCCAAATGCAACAGCTCTTTAAACAGTCTAGCACATTCAGTTCATATGTTCTTTCTGCACAAACTTTTGTGATTTCAAGGATAGGTGACACAATGCTGGTTTTGGGTGGCATAGTAGATACTACAGGTAGGGATGGAGAGGCAGGTGTGTCATTGTTATGTTTGTGTTCTTTTCTGTAAATAAAGCAGTTGACTTTTTTAAACTTTGATACTGCTAAAAATTTGAATTAGCCATACTCTTTAATCTCCATCATTTCATGCTGTATGTCATCTCTCAGGAGTACTTGAGATTATAGAAATAAGGATGGTTAAACTTCTGTTCTTTCTCGTCATTGCTACTTTATGCAATCAGTCCAGAATGCCAGTTTTCTAAAATCAAATAGCAAAATAATCTTTGAGATAAAGTGTTACTGCTTTTAGAAATATAAATCCATATTTTTCTTTCAACTCATAACTAATCAAGCTAATTCCATAAATTATGATACTTTTGGTTAATGTCATAGTTGTTTGGGGCTTAATACTTGTCATGGGTTGACCCTGGTCCAATGCCAGTGCCCCCATGAAAGCACATTTTCCCAAATGGTTACTGTGAGATGTGACCCAAAATACAGCAAAGCAGGCTCCATCATCTCAGGGGTAAAGGAATAAAGCTTTATTACATCTACTATAAACACAAAAAGAAAAGAAAAAAAAAC
>VZRH01000996.1:332489-350689 GCA_013397555.1 Urocynchramus pylzowi
CAGGGTCCCTCAGGGCTCCGGCCTGGCCTGCCCAAAGCACCCCAGGGTCCCTCAGGGCTCCGGCCTGGCCTACCTCAGCCCCGGCCGGCCGCATGGCTCACCCCCTCCCCCACCCAGTTGGAGCTGGGCAAGGGAGGTCAGGTCTGATCCCCCGCTGGACCCAAAGAGGAAGTTCCCCTGGGAATGCTCTGCTTTTAACCCCTGTGTGTTTTCAAAGGCGTGTCCAGGTTCCTAGTGGCCACCCCAGGTGCCAATATTCACCTCTGGCCACTGATTGGTTTGACCACCACCTTCCCAAGAAACTTCCTTCCTCGTCAAACCACCACAATATTTAAAGTACTTTGCTGTTAAAATGGAAGAGTTTCATGTCTCTAAACTTCTTTTAATCTTTTAAAATGTTGATTTAGCTCTATGTAACTGTTCATTGAGCCAGTATCTCAGTGAAGCTTTTTTGTTTTCAATTAAACCATAGATGTTACTAGTTTTAAGCAGATGACTGGCTCCTCCATGGTTTCCCTGGATATTTAGCATAAACATTAGGATGCAGCTTTATTAATATATATATTGGTGTTGAGTTCTGACAAACAGATTTGAGATCCATTTTGAGATTTGGAATGCCCAGCAAAATGCAAAAATACAAAGAACAAAATGGTGCCAAATGCTTGACAAGGGACAGAGAGGAGAGAGAGAGAGTTTTTTTCCTTTGTTTCTTTCTAAAAGAAATCTGCAAGAATTCTGTTAGATTCTTTTTCATTGCTTACTCTTAAATGTCCTAAAATATGAGGAAATGAACAGTCAAAGGGAAGCATGTCTATATTCTGTAACACTTGACAGTCAAATATAAATTACTTCTGTTTAACAGAGAACATGTTTTCTCTACTTCAGAGACCTTATTAAGAAGCTGCTTGTGGTTGACAGAACAAGACGACTAGGAAATATGAAGGTCAGTGTAAAATCTTGAATGTAATACAGCACAAGGTTGGAAGAATTCTGTAGGAAAAATACAGACCAGCTCTTCATAGAGTTTTTGCTTTTATGAGCATGAAACAGCTATATTTCCCCCATACAGTACTTAGGTTATGCAATCCTAAATGCAAAGTTTTACTTGTGTATTTCTGTGTTTCTGAAAATCATTCCCCTAGTTGGATTAATGCTGCTCTTTATGATGTTTTTCCTCTCTCCTCACCACCACCCTCACCACCACCCTGTTCATTAATGTGAAAACCTAGATTAGACCAGAAGCATGGTATTAAGTCCTGTAGTGCAGGTGCCAGCTCATTTGGTTCTTTTTTTGTGGTGGTGTTAATCTCCGAAGGACCACTCATCAAACTTGAAGTTTAGAAATTATTTTAAAAGTATAAGGATTGTTGTTGTACTGTGATACCTGGTCATTGTCACCCCCCTGGTGGGGCTGATTTAGCACAGTCAAATACTCTTCCACAAGGAATAATTATTTACCCTAATCTAAACAGATTTATGAAGACAATATATACTGAAATTAGTTTGTATAATCTCTTTAGAGACATCTAAAATTTTTATTTCTCTGGGCAAGGGATGTTAGAGGTTTGCTTTTTTGGTCAAATCACATTGAATGGTAAACATGGGGAAGATGGTAAAAGGTGCACAATCATCCAGGGTTTTCTTAACATAATAATATAAATGCTTTAAACAGCTGTCTAGTGTTTTCTTTTGGAGCCTTTTTATGGCACAACGTTAGACTGGTAAGAAAAAACAGGAAATAATGTTCTTCTTATCCTTCAGAATCCTTTGTAGTCTTTTTCAAGAGGATTTCTTAAGCTGAAATTTTTTAAACTCATTTACCAGTGAAAACTTTTATATCTTTGGATAATTTTGAAGGAAAGCAAGAACAAAAGCAAATCTTGACTTGTTCAAACATGGGCTTTGGTAAATGTATTTGGCTAAGTTTTGTGTTGTTTTGAGGGATGTTTTTAGTCCGTGGTTGTTTAGGTTTGTTTTGAGGTTTTCCCTACAATTGACTAAAATTCTTTAATCAAATACAGTTTTAATTAAGGGCAGATTTTGGGGTGGGAGCGCTAGGTCAGACTTGTGTCTGATCCTTTTCCATTGTCATAATTGTTTTAAAATATGTAAATCCCACAAAACATTTTCTGGTGAAGCATTCAGTCAGATCTGCTTTTGAGGGAACTACATGATATTGTTCTCCTTGATGCCTCATTGGATACAAGCATGGATAGTTTCACTCCACATAAATCTGAAAAACCTGAATGTGTGATAATGCTTGGTTTTGTGGAGCTGTATTGAGTGCTGTGCTTTGATCAGGCCTGAGACAGAGAACCTGCTGATTTTCCCCAGTACTTAATGCCTGGAGAACAAGTCTGTGCTTGAAACAAGCTTAATCATGAAAAAGAGAGACATTTTTATTTCTTAGGTACATAAATAAAGCAGGCACCCCAGAGAGAATAGTCATTACAAGGCAAATACACCTTTAGCTGTTTATCTAAAATGAAAACAAATGTTTTAATATATTTACTTTAGTAACAGTACTGAGAACCTCTTGCTGTCAGCATTAAATATCTGTAATATTTTAAGAAATTATGTGCTTCCCAGACATTATTTTTATCTAAAACACCATCAACCCTCAGTTATTTTTTTTATAGTGCAAGAGTTAGAAAGTATATCTGAATTAAAGGCATTCTCTAAAATGTTGTTGAAAACAAAAGTAAATAGGACTACAATTAATGGTGTTGTGGGTACTTTAAAGCCTGTTTGTGATCTCCATTGTGTCAGAAGAATGCCAAAAAAAGCCCAAAGAAACCCCAAATCAAAATACTTGGGTTTTATTGCTGGAACTCAGGACCTACTAGGGAATTAACACTATGAATTTATCCTTTAGAATCTTCTAATGATTATCACCTGAAAAAAAAGAATATCACAGTCCTTGTAATGAATGGTTTAGTATACATGTAGCTTAAAAAATAAGTATTTTGATTTCTTTCCTTAAAGAATGGAGCAGATGATGTGAAGAGACATCGATGGTTCAGGTCTATAGACTGGGATGCTGTACCTCAAAGGAGACTAAAGGTACATTCTGCAAATACTGTATAAGATATCACAAGGAGACATCATTGTTCATTTAAGCTGATCTGTTGAAGGTTTGTTGGCTGTTGCATCTGTGTGTTTGGGTGTGTATAACCACATGTCTATATGCACACTTAGTAATTGAATGCATATTTGCCTTTTTGTGATGTGAAGTTAATTGTATGAATGTCTGTTTGCATTTTTGTCTATGTATGAACTGTCTAAAAAAAAAATCTTTGCTTTAGTTTGCTGAAGATGATTAGTTAATACAAAATTTAGTTTTCACGTTTAGGGTTTTGTAAGTGATTACTTGTTGTAAGTTTTTTTTATTTTGGGACATGGAGGGGATTGCTAATTTGTTGGTTTGATTTTTTTTTTTATTATTATTTTATTATTTTTTTCTTTTTTGCCTTGTCCTTACTTATATGGAAGTATTTTACTCTGGGCTTTAAATTTTTGTGCCAAGTTCAATTCAGGTAAATGTTTTAATAAAATGTGAAGCACATGAGAGTAGGAGGAATAGGGAAGGTGAAAGAGAAGGATTTATGAATGTAATTCCAACATACTTTTTTATAGCAATGAATTCTAGTATTGTATGATGGCAGATGTTTGCAAAAGCTATCAACACTACAAAATGCTTTTTTAAGTCCTTTGGAAATAAAGCTGCCTTCTTTCTTTCCTTCCTCAGAATTCTAACTTGTACAATTCCTTACAGCAGTGGTTTTCTGTAGCAGAGGTTGAGTTACCACATGCAGTCAATCAAGTACCAATTAAACATTTGTTTCTCTTCTCTTTGCATTAATTTCTTGCACTTAAATTCCAGGTAGATACCTTGAGTTCTTGCAAAAAAAAAAAAAAAAAAGAAGACAATATTAAAATGTTCTAACACAAAGCTGTAGATGACTTTTCTCTTTAAGAAAAATAAGTTTACAGTGGTTTAAATGTATGAGTTTGTTTTATTTTTAATCATTACTGCAGACAGTTGATATTTTATGTGTATGCATTGTAATGAATTTAATTAACACCTAGTTTTTCTAGGTATTTACTAAAAATTCTGTTTACTGAAACCTGCAAAGAACACAAACTGGATGATAACCTGTTTAATAATATATAAACTCTGAAGTTTGACAACCAAAGCAACAAAAAACAAATAGTATTAAAAATGACTGTTAGATGTACAATCAAATGTCTCAGGTCCAAACATCCTCTGCGTAGCATTTATATTTTAAAAATCTATCAAAAAAGAGTCACCGTAGCATTTAGATTATGAATACAAAATTTGTTTCTTAATCTTTGTGATGGTTACATTAAGATCTTAGAAGATAGGATGGTGCTTAATTAAACTTAAGATGTGAAGTGGATCAGAATTTTACTTGGTTATTTGTAGAGGCAGCTATATTTTTCAGAATTTGTTTTCATGATTTCATACTGATGAAGGGATTGAAAATATGAAATAATGCACACACTGCTCCATTTTCCCAGTAAAAAGCGTGAATTTGTCTATTATATAAAGTATGTATTGATTCATGGTCCTAATAAGGTCTTAAATATCAATATCATATAAACAATAGCAATGGCTGAAAGGGAGAAAATCGTTTCATTAATCATCCTTTCTCTTTGTTTGTTTTCTTTTCTGTGTGTCACTTCATAAAACGGTTTTTTCTGCCAAAATGCTTACAAGGAGGAGGGGTACCAGGCACTGCCCACAGTGGAGCAGACATTTCTCAGGGGCAGAGCAGATTCTGCACAGTGTCCTCAGCATCTGGGCAGTATTACTGTGACTGCCAGACACAAAATTAGGACTCTGCTTTTGGCTGAAGGTTAGAAGTACTATCATACAGGGCCCTGTCTTTCCCATTGAAAACCTACTGATGATGACATAATTTTAAAAAGCCCAAAATATAAGATGAGATCTCATGAGCTAGTGGAAGCCAGACTTATCTTTTTGAGGATATGCAGAATAGCATTTTGCTATACTTTGTAGTTCTGTCTGTGGTATGACTTTGAGCCAGTTCAGTGATTGTCCATAAAGTTTTCTCATTGTAAAGTGTTCTGTTAGATTCAGTATGATAGTTAAGCTCTCAGTTGCTGAGAAGAGGATAGAAAGATGAATGTCCTTGAGAGAGGAAAAGGGGTTTGTCCTTCATTAACACCTGCAATTAATGAAATGTTCCTAAAAGGATCTTTATCTCATAGTCTGTGGCCAGAAGCGCAGAGCATTCTCAATGTTAGATTTCAGACAAGTTAAAACTACAGGTACTGTGGAGCTGATGAGAAATACTAGAAATTGAAAGGATCCTCTGTGAAAACAAACAGGAAACTGATACTACTCTTGGTACCTTCAAGTTTCATATAAACAATCCATTTGAATTAAGATGCTCTTCTAGCCATCCTTGTGAAATGAGTTATGGTGAAACAATTTCTTTACCTGCTTCAATTTATTGCTAGGTTAGGAAAAAACACAGTTGATAGGCAGAAGTTAGTGATTTCAACCTCTTTAAAAGCAGTCTTACTGAAAGCAGTAAAGAGGAGGCTTTTTTCCTCCAATATGGTAGCAGTTTCCCATGCTGCTATGAAGATTCTTAGTTGAAAAGAAGCTAGTACTCAATAAAATAGGAATCTGTATTAATTATCTAAGTGTCTTTTAACTACATTATTTAAGTGTAAAATTGACAAAAAGTGGGAATGTGTATGTGTTGCTGCAAGCTTCTCTCTCTCATGCCATTCATTATTAGGGAAAAGGTGAACTGTAAATCTGTACTCAATTTGTTTAATAGATCTTTTACAAAATAGTATGATGGAGAGGAGCTCATTGAGGAAACTACTAACATTTTTGTTGTGCTTCTTCTGATTAGCCTCCCATAGTGCCCAAAGTATCCAATGATGGGGATACTTCCAATTTTGAAGCTTATCCTGAAGATGACTGGAACAAGACACCTCCGGTACCTCCTAAAGATCTAGAAATTTTCAAGAACTTCTGAGTGTAACATCTACACTCGATAAGGTATGTCCAAATGTCAAGAGTGCCCTTGAAAACATTGCAGACCTGTGAGCGAGAACCATATGCAGAAATTACATTTTCTGATTCATAATGGGTTGAAGAAAATCACCTCACAGGATTTGGTTTTCTACATACATGAAGATTTATTTGCATACAAATATTTAAGTCCTTCTGTCCTTTTTTTTTTTTAATAATGTGTAAAAAGAAATCCCTAGATTGATTTGACAGATAAGAAATGTGATAGCTCTCAACTGTAAAGTTTTACTACTAAGAATGCAGACTCTAGGGGAGTAAGATTGTCAGATTAATTCTGTACCCTGGATATTCTCTCTTATAAATGTTACAGGTTGATACTTGTTACTGAGTTCAAATAGCCCACCTTGAGTTTTGTCTTCTCTTTTTTTGTCTTAGAAACTGGAAGGAAATTGAAGTGCTAAGAGCAAGTCTGAAGAATGATGGAGTTCAGATATAAAGGAAGATTTTTCTTTGTGGCTAAAAATGATACTGCATTCAGATACATGTATTAGTAAATGTCAAAAAAGATGGAGGCAGGCAGGAATAATTTTTTGCTGCAAACATTTGACTTTAGTTTATTAAATTGTAATAATGATAGTCTGCTCTGAAGTAGACTAACTAAAATGATATTTTTAGGATTATTTTTTTTAACTTATGGTTGAATTAAGTTTCCTGCTATTCCCAGATCCTTTTTGCATAGTTAACTCATAGACTTAATTTTATAAGTTTATACTAAAGTTGTGTAATTAAAAGCACAAATTAGTATATATGTATATAATGGATACAGTACAACTAAAGCACAGGAATTGTGCAAAGATGTAAATTTTTGTACTTCGCAGAGTCTATGATTTTTATTTTTCAAATAATGTTTTTCAAGAAGTTCTTTAGGAATAAAAGTCTTAAAAAGGATAAATGAGTTTTTCATCATCTTATATGCATTTTATAATTCTTTGTAAAAAACAAAAATAATTACAGTTTAGAAAAGATTTGTACCTAAAATTTCCAATGCCTCACACTTACAACCATAGTACTTGAAAGCAGAAAGACCAGGGCATGTTTTATTGTTGTTAAAGATGTATCTTAATGTCTAATTTATCAAGTTCTGTTACAATTGTCTCTTTGAAAACCAGAATTTTGAGGGATTATACTGTCTGAAATGATATTCCTCACATGAAAACTCACTGTAAATGTGCAAGTCAGTCCATCCTGATAAAAGGGCTTTAACTGGCTCTGACAGGATTGTTTCCTCATAAGCTTGTTGTCTCATGCTAATGTAAAGCATGAGCCATAACAGACCTTTTTCATTAGTGAAATAGTTTTGTTGAATGCTGAACACTTCAAAATATCAGAGGGAATACTAAATATATAGTACAGCCTTATTTTTCTGCTCCTCCTTTTTTGAAAATGTCCTAGTCCCTACTGCCAGCAATTTCATATGTACAGATTTCACCTTAGATGCAAGAGTCTCTTTTTTCATCCTGTGTTAACATCTTTCTAGCAGCTTGAGCACACTGTTTTGGAAGTATTTGCAATATTGCTTCATTTTAAGTAGCACTAAATATCAATATCTGCATATGTCTCTATATATGAATGCTCAGAAACATGAAGGTAGATTGAATACTCAGCAGAATCTCTTTTTTTGGGTTTTTTTCGTATTACATGTTGGATACTTATGTTAATATAAGGGAGTTGATTTTGAAGTGCTTCAATTACAAAAAACAGGGATATTTTTTAGGATGTTGTCTATAACTTTAGGATGTCGTTAGATAACTTCTAGTGAAATTACCATATTTAGTTTTTTTTTTTCTTCAGAACACATCAGCTCTCTGGAGTTCTACTACTTTGACTTATGGCTCCACATAAAACTATTTAATTAGATCATACAGACAGTTTTTCCCAAAAACTACTCTCTGTATTTTTGATCTGAAAGCAATAAGAAATGTAGGCCGAAGATTTGTTTTTCTAAACTAAATCCTGAATGTAATTGCTACTGAAATTACTGAATTTGTGATTTTATGGCAGATTTGTTGCTGGAGTCTCCTTGTGGAAAAGTGATCTCAATTTTTTTTTTGTTTAAACAGTACAGAAGTGCTATTGAGAACCTGTAACTTCTAGGATATTGGATTATTTCTTCATAAAGCAAGCCTTACTGAAAGAGATTGTATAATTCTTGTCAAAAATGCACAATGTGTAACAAAATCAGGATATTTCAAAATGATAATTCTGGAATATCACAAAGCTGTCTTGATGTTACACAAGTTGATGGCCCCAGCTGCCACTCAGTAAATATTGTGTAGGAATGTATAAAGACATACCGGACAATCCATAGGAAATTAAAGTTTTAACCTAGTGTAAGAATCTTACTCTCTTGAAAAAATGAATCTGGCCCACTATATTTGTATTTGTGGAATTAGTTATTCTAAATCAATTGGAAAACTGAAACACATAAAATACAGCTTACTTTGAGTAAGGGGAGCAAACAGTTGGGGAGTTTTCTTAATGTGCAAGTGTACAGTATTTTATGGACTCTGAATACTACATGCATCAATTTCTTATTTGAAAATTTACATACTGCAACAAGAAAGTGTGCTAAATACATTATTTTTCTTCAAATTTCAAAGCTGCTCTGTGTTTAAGTCTTCAGATCTGAGGAAATGAAGTTGAAATTTGCCACAGTGGCAGTTAGAAGTTTTGAATGCTTGAACTACAGGAGATAGTGAATTTTCTTTTTATGACTCTTATCCATTGCTGGCAGTGGATGCACTGGCACTCATTATGATGGAGACTTAAGGAAGTGAATACAATGTTATTAATAATGATAATCCATTGACTTTGCATTGTTTCCGAGCCGTGTGTACATACACCTAACTACTGACCTCGTCAGCATGCTTTCTAGTACAAAACTACTTTCAATTTTCTTAAATTAAAATACTGAAGTAAAAAATAAAACCAAAACATTTTTGAAGCATTATTTTAAGAGATCAGTTCTTTTCTCTACAGTCCTGGACTTAATGAGGTGTTATTACCTGGCTGTTTTATTTATTTGCACGAGTGAGTCTGCTTTAAATCTTTACTGGGACTTCATGGCCCACTAATGTAGTTTTGTCTGAGTGCTCATGCAGATAAACACTGCACTAGGAATACTGGATTTATGGACTTTTTAAGAAGACTAGAAGACTTTTTTTAGTTCCTATTCAAGTAGAGTGTTCTCTGAAGTTCATTTTATTTTGATTCTTTCTGTTAATGTGTACTTTAGCATATAGACTGTTGCATAAGGACTGTTGTCTTGCAAGAGAGCCCATAGGCCTTTGATATTCTACTTCAGTGAACAAGAATGTTAAACATTAAAAAAACAACCTTTATTTTTGAGTTTTATATATATATATTTTTAATTGCCCAATCTGAGGTTTTAAGTGATAAACATGAATTGTAAACTAAATTGCCTTGTAACCAAATGATATAAATGCTTCATGATTTCAATGAAGAACATGCTGTAGATTTTCCTGTAAATGAGCTTGATCAATGAATATGTGTGCTACTGAGCTTTAACTAATGTGATCTTCCACTGTAGAAAGTCATTGTTATGGATCAAATATAGGTACTAAACTATGTTTAAATGGATAAACAGGGATTTTACAGTTTTGAAAGCAATGAAGATATGGCTGTTCCTCAGCCCATCTGCTTGCCATTCAAGAGTTGTGATGCAGTGCTTCCTATGCTATAGAATTATTTTTCAGCTTTCAATGACTGTAGCATGATTCCTTTTTGTACTGTACTGTGTACAGACTTCCCATGTTTTGCACTTTTCTATGGCAAACCTTGACTGCTTTATAAATACTCTGTTGTGTAGTAAGTAGTGATAGTGGTAGCAGGCATTTGTGTGCTGCATAATCAGTTGGGACTGCTCGACTTGCGAGGCTCACTTGGGCTAATGTTGTGTGTTGCTGGTTTGTTGTAGCTCACATGTAAGTACTGTTCAAAGTTACAAAGTCAGCTCTCATTGCACAATGAAAAATCACTGTGATCTGTACATAAACCCTAGTAAAACTTTATTGCTGTTTAATTTAATGTAATATCTGTCAAATCTGGATTCATTTAATAAACCTTTATATCTTTTCAAATGTTTAAACCTAGTTTGGTTCCATTTGTGCTGGAAGGAGATTGGGGTTCTTCATCCAAGAAAATGGTGAAGAGGAGATAAGAGGAGCAAAACCACAACTGTTCCTTCTTTTCACGTTTTAAGCCTTTTCAGAACAAGACACAAGTATGGAACAGATTTCAGATGGTGTCAGAGAAGCACCAAAAAGTACATTTTCAAAACCATTTCAGGTAGTGCACCAATAATCAAAAGTGTTAATTTGAACTTCTCATCAAACTTAAAATTATATGACCCTAATTGCTTTGACATTTTCTCAACTTAATGACCTGAACACTGTCCAGAACACTTAGTTTAAACCATTTCCTTAAGCATTGAAAAAAATTCTTACCTGACTTAACCTTTATTTCATCTTCCATTAAAACTTGAAAAGTTAGTTTTTAACAAAATTTGCTTAGCTGTTTAAGTTCCTTCTCTTGGGTCAAATGTATTTTATTTCTTATCGCCTAGATATCATAATAATTACATATGGTGATAATTACATAGTCATATGCTACTGGATACAGTTTGGACTACTTAAGGGTTCACTTTTTAAAGACAGAATATTCCTTTTTTTCTGCCTGGCCTTAATCTAAGTTCTGTGCATTGATATTTTTCTCTTGTAAACCACTATGTCATGTGCTTCAAGAGACTTCTAATGGAAAGTGAAGGAACACTGCAACAAGCCCTGGCAAGATTTTAGTCATGGCTTTGATATGAATCAAAAGGACTTTTCAGTTAAAACACAGGAAATTTTGAATGGTAACAAAAAAGAATTTTGTTTGGCATCTTGTTCATACCCCAGCCATATGGTGGAGTTTTTGTTAATTTGTCCTGATTGCTATATCTTTTTTGAATGCACATGTAACTCTTTATCTTTTCCAGTAGAAGCCATTTAAAATACACTTTTTCACTCATTCAGGGCAGGTAGGCTTTGTTACCCCCAAATCTCTCATTTCATGCTTCATTAGGCCTTTTTAGGGCAAAACACTCTTAAAACAGCATTTAACAATAGCCCACTGTTCTGTGGCCCTCTGTTAACTAGTAAAGGTATGATACTATAAGGAATGGTAGAAAGCAGCTGGCATTGTTGCGTCTGGATCCTGCCCAGTACTTTGTGAATTCTATAATTCACAAATCAAGCCCTTCCACATGCAAACTCCTGCTAGCTGCTTCAATCTCAGCTGCAGAATTCAGGCAGCTTTTCACAGGGAAAGTAAAAGGCTCTTCTGCTGCTCTCAGAAAAAAAACTCCATTCTGTCTTCCATGCCCCCTTTCCATCTACCCTTCAAAAAATCACCACATATGAATGTATGTCAAGCTTTGTATTTATCCTTGAAACCAGAAATACTGTAAAATTTTAGCAATCTAAATTGTACAATTTTCTATGTATCCAAATACTTTGCCAGTTTTGTGCAATCATATTTCAAACTAATATTCTGTGACAAGTGCAGCAGTCATTGGGGCTATTATACCAACTTCAACTTAAGGTAGGTTTATCTGATTTGCTGCACTTGTTTCAATGCTGATAAGTTTCTGGGGCAGTTGAGAGTCTAACACCTCTTAGTGCATCTGTCGTTCAGACCACTGAAGTCTCTGAGGCACATCCCAAAACTGATACTTAAACACCAAAAATGCAGGCATGTCTTACTTCTAGCATGCAGAACTCTAAAGTGCCATGCAGGTGACGTCTCTACTGGTTTTTATATAATCAGAGTACAGATAGGTACCTTGAAAAGTGTAGTTGGTGTCAGATTAAACAACTAACCAACTGAAGTTTTTTTTTTTTTAGTTGTTTGTTATTTTGTTTTGCTTTTTTAAATTTTTCTCTCCAGCATATTGTCCCTATTCTGGACTATTGTAATAAAGCAGGCAAATGACTGAGAGAAAAATATTTTTTGGGGGAAAAAAAAAAAAAAAAGCTTGATTTGGACTTCAGGCCAAGAAAAAACTTGATATGCCTGACCAGTACATATGTGCAATTGCACTTCTTCTATCACTAAATATTGTAGAAAAAAATGGTGCCTGCTTAGGTTTATGCTGGCTTTTAAGCTAAAATTACTTGGCTTTTTTCAATATTGTATCCAAAAATGTAGTTTTGAGAGTCTGAGTTTGTTTCAACTTAAGTCAATAATCAGTCTAGTTTAGAGAATCCTTGATACTAAAATCCCTTGGTTGGAGGACCATGCTTTGCAATCATCATGCTCTTAATCTTCTGCCCAGGTGTAAGCTGAGCAGAGGAGGGTGGCCATGCTTTGGTGTGAACTGCCAATACTGTTGCAGTTCACGTGAAGAAAACAGAAGCTTGCTCGAGCCTGCAGAGCCTAAACTGAAGTCTTTTCAGCTTGAAGGACCAAGTCTCTTCTTTGAGCAGCTTAGCAAAACTTAAGACTGAGATATAGAAAAACTCTGAGGTTTACAATGGTAACTCTCCAGAAGTATTAGAGAGCTCAGTTTTTGATTTGGAATACAAAAGTAAAAGATTCTGTGCTGTTACGTGCTTCTGAAGTTTGGTGAACAAATGCCAGAAATATGGAGTGTTTTATATTGTGTGTGTAATATCTAGTAGCTTCTTTGGCCTGCTTTTATTTTCTCAGTTACAAAGAAATTGTAGTTGAATTTAGGACCCTCTTCTAAATCGGGATGCTTGTGAAGCACCATTTAAGCAAAGCAGTACTGCTAGGCTGTGTTAATATAGTAAATAAAACATTCACAAGTGGCATGTCTTCCTTTTGTACTGATAACCAGTTTCCTTTGATGCTTGTTAACTAGATGGCTTAACATTCTGTTCTTAGGTTTTGGTCAAGTTTTTATCTATTCTACTAGCAGGTTTTGCAAATGAATAAGCAGGTAAACAGAAGTAGGTAATTTTTTTCCACTGTTAATAAAGCTGAGCTGTCAGTTGACAATGTAAATGCATTATCAAGGAACAGCAATCTCATGTAAATGCATTATCCAGAAACAGCAACCTCTTCAGATTAATAAATTCCTGCTTTGAATGTGTTCAGATTAGAGTTTTTCTTATTTTTCTTTTATTTTTCTCTTATTTTTCTGTGAATTCTTACTGGGCTGTGCCTTAAAGCAGCACTGCAGTCCTGTGCCATGGCACTTGCTCCTCCTCCTGCCACTCTGCCATCATCCATGTAGCAGCTGTAAGTGAGCCTGCTAACCCAGCTGATCTGTCAGAAATGTTTCCCTGCTGGCACCTGAACTTTGGATCAAAAGCACTGTTTCCACCTAGTTTATCTGAAAAGGAGTTTTCAAAAGCTGAGTGTGACTGAAGTCTTTCTATTCTCTGCAGGTACTTGCCACCAGGGAGTGTGACTATTACAATGTTGTGTAAAATAAAACAAAATTCTAACAGTGCTTTTTGAACCTATCTTCAAATATTTGCATAAAGCTCCCATGACTCATGTAATCCTCAAACTTCAGAAGCAGACTCTTGATGATGCAAAATTTTTTTTGTGATGGTGAATCACTTAAGCAAATGTAGTTAGGGACTGAATCTATTATTTAATATCGCCATCTGTCTATTGAAGAAAGGGAGATTTATAATAATTATAATTAATAATTATTTTAAAATAGGTTTTCTAGGCATTCTGTCAGAACATGAGTGACCGTTACCCTTGAGTCAGGTTTTTTTGCTGACCCTTGCTTTTGGATTTTGAAAACATCTGGTCTGTTTTAGGGACTAGATTCTCCCAATAATTTTCTGGGTTTTTTTTTTTCCAATGCGGCTGGTGATTATTTACATGCGGAATATGGCAGAAATGAAATTATTATGTTAATTTGTTTAAAATTTTAATTAACACCCTGAACTGGCAACCAAATAAAAGACTATGCATTCAGTTTAGGAATAAGATATTTAACCATATCAGAGCTTCGAATGCAAACTGTTTTAGGTTGGAAATAGAGTAATATTGTCTGAATAAACAAATATCGTGATGGTGGGCTGATTTCAGTTCTTCAGCTGGGGATTAACACTGGGAGCTACTGGATGAGGAATGAAAAGAGGAAGTTTTCTTCAATTCCTCTCTTCCAACCTGTCAATAATTACATAATAGACAAAGTGTAGCTATGGTACTAGCCAGTATTCAGGAGTGAAGCTGGGATATGTACAGGGCATTTCTCAAAACTGAACTCTGGCTTGTGGTGATGCCGAGCAGTTTGTCCTCTGTTCTGTATCAGGTTTTACTGGGGTGCTTTCATGTTGGGAATCACCTCCTGAGACCAGATTGTTTGCTGTTGTCACTCTTAAGTGCCTTTTGTATCACTTTGAAGTAGGTTTGATAGAAGCATAAAATCTCACTTATTACCCCCAAGACCAAGGTTCACCTCAATGAAAAAGGAGCAGCTGATTAATAGTATTAACCCTATATTTTCTTTTTTTGTTGTTACACTATCTTCATGAAATACTAAATGCTTTGAATTTTGTCATGTGATGTCACATTTCTTGAGCAAAGGAGGCCTTGCAGCTTTAAAAGATGGGGCTCTTTACTGATTTTGTTCTATTTATGTGACACATGGAATATGTAGCCAATACAAGACAGTTCTCAGCTTCTAAGTTTGCTTCAGAATAAAAACCTTTGGATTCATGGAGTGAAATATCGTCACTAAGATAATTTATCATTCTAGTAAAAAAAACTTCCATTGGGCTTGTGGTGACAGACAAGATTTGGTGAAGATTTTTTGTATTTCCAAGTATAAAATAAGAAGATTGAATGATCAAACTGATTATTTTTGTCAATGTAACTAAAAATTAAAACTAAATCCACTTTCTTATCATGCCAATGCCAAAATCATGAGCAGTACTGAAAGTTAATTAATTTGGTCTGTGTGCTGGATTTTCTGTTTTCAAAAAGAATATTAATTAATACAATAAAAATGCAAATGAGGGGTCATTTACCTTGTGTTGTTTTTAAGCTTCTAGTGTATTCTGTACATTGAGTGGAGATGTAATCCTACTTGAAATAATTCATTCCATAAGTTTTTTCTCTCTCTAAATCTCTTCAGTTGATCTGAGATTGGCATAACTTCAAGCAACTAAAAGAAGAAAATCTGCAAGAGGAATATAGAAACAGCCAATGACATTTAGAACATATGTTGTCCAAAAGTGTGAGGGTTTTGTTGGGTTTTGGTTTCTTTTCTCTGCATAGGGCCATATAGCATATGATTTATTAGAAGCTAAAACAAAAGCCACCTTGAGACACAGCTTTGAGTTACAGTATAGTTTCATATATTGCCAATAAAGTTGCATTTACTCTTCTTAGCTAGTTCCTTTTAAAGGCATCTATAGCTGTATTTTCCTGTAATGTTTTGCAAGTGCTTGCTTCGTTTTTCAAGCTTGTTTCCCTGATGTCCCAAGGGTGATATTCGGTGGAGTTCACTTCTGTTCATTCCATTGAAAAAATCCCTGATCCTGTTTTTTTTTTTTTTTTCTCAAGGTGTTATGAGTGATAGCAGCCATACATTACAGATTGAAACAATAAATTATCGTGAAAGACAATGAATGAGAAGGAGTCAAAAGAGAGAGAACACATCCTATCATGGTAGAGTATTTAAAAGGATTTCCAGTAGCATGATTAAATTAAAATCCTTTCAAACAAGGCCTTACAGATACAAAGTTTAAGGAATAATAAATAAAATAATTAATGAGATTTCTCCTATTAATGTCAATAGTTCCGTTTACCCAATTTATCTCAGTTTGCATGTTTTGAATAGTGGGGCTGTATGTAAGTGTCTGGGAAAGCAGGGTGTCTGGTTAATGTGAAAACCTTACCTTCTACAAAATGCTTTAATAGAAATGTAACACTGCAGAACAAATGTTTACCTGTGGCAAGAAGCGGGGAAAAAATATATCTGCATTGCATTTATTGCCTGGTATCACCACAGCACATTTAGGCAGTGTGCCTTTCTTTGCTTGGGGGTTAAAAGTTTTCAAATTGGAAAAAGGACTATGTGAAATAAAAATCTCCAGTACTTATTTCCTTTGATACTGTATCCCCTTCTATGAGAATAAAACCAAAACCGACTGAAAAAACTCCACCACCCATGCAGTAGTTGATTTAAGGCAGATGCAGTTTCTAGGGGTGGAAAGAGTACTTGAAACTAAAGAACAGCCATGTCTTGGGAATGGGAGAGGAAGTGTTATATCCTTGGGTCTGAAAGTTTTCTGTCAGAATCTCATGCACATACCTTATGTTACACCAGAGGAGCTCAGGACTTCAAGGATCAGATTAGGTGGATTAATTTGAAGCAGGGGAAGGAAATACTTAGGAGAAGGTTTGACTTTCATTTGACCATCTCACAGAAGCACATGGTGGTTGAGGTTGGAAAGGCTCTCCAGAGGTCAGCTGGCCCAATGCCCCTGCTCAGGCAGAGCCATCTGGAACCAAAACAACAAAAGAAAATTTTGTACTCATCTTAAGTGACATTCTTAGAACCATTCTCAAAAGCTGAGAAAATAAAATATACACTTATTTTTTCTGTATTTCACTGAAAAATAAAACATTTATTTTTAGATTAATATTTTTTTTTTCCATTTTAAAGTTTTTTCAGCAATATAATTCATTGTTCTCACAACTTAAGCTTCAGTGGAGTTGAAATTAAAAAGTATGAATTTTGTTCAGTTCCTTGTGTTTTCAAATGCTACAGAAGGACTACTTAACCTCTTTGGACTTAAGTCAGGTCTGAAGTTGTGAAAGGGACTGTGTGTTGGTGCCAGCTGCTGCACACTGGTTGCTCATGACAAGCAAGTCCTGATTAAAGGTGGTGCAGGATTTGCTGTCTATAGACAGCTTTGGATTTTCTTTTGGAAAATTTGTTGGTCAGCAAGTTCATGGTAAAAAATTGTTACCTCAGTGACTTCCATGTGTAGGACCACAGTTTCCAGTAGTCAATAAATCTTTTTACCTCAAAGGTGTTCTAAATGGCTATGCCATTCAACCTCCATTCTCTCAAGTCTGAAAGCTAGTGTGGCCTTTCTGTGGATTGCAGAGCCAGGTTGAAGTTAATGCAGGACTTGGTTCTTTGCAAACTAAGGGACAAAACCTGGTGTGCTCACAAGTTGCTGGGTGTGCACTGAATCCAACGAGTGCTGGTTGTTATGCAAAACGCCTCTATCAGACAGAGAAATTTCACAAGAAACTAACTTGCAGCCAGTTCTTTTGTTGTGATGTGACAAGCTGACAAATAATCACATCTTGTGACATTGTGCTTGCATTTTCACCAGACATAGTCTGTCTGGTTAATAAATGCTGATCCTACATGGCTGGCTGGAGTGTGGGAAGGGAATGTGTCTCCACAAAAAAGCCCATGCAGGAACCACGAGCCCAAGCATGATCCCATTTGGCTTGCCAGCCAATGTTTATCCCAGGCAGATGGGAACAAAGCACAGCAAGACCTCTTGGAAAAGAGGTTTCCTGGGTCAGGGAAGGTGTTCAGGACAAAGGCTGGGGCAGCCTCACATCTGTTCCTGGGGCTGGATGACAGAGTTGTGCCATAGGTCTAAAGACACACATTTGCCTGCTCCCACCTGGGTTTATTCAAGCACCCCAAATGTATAACTTCCATATTGCACATGCAGGGGGCCTCATGTCAGCAAAAGAATTCCCTTTAATATTTTGGCTCTTGCTAATGCACAGAGAACATCTTCTTTTCTCCTCCCCTGAAAACTCTGCCGTGGGAATTGGCCTGGAATACAATGTATTTCAATGTAATTGAAAACAGAGGGAAACTGATGCCACTTCCAAGTCATGCCTCTCTTCTGATATTCTCCTCATTTACTTAAGCATCAGTTTATGTACATACATTAGTAACACCATATATTTTTTAATCCTCCTCTTTTGAAATATGTAATAGTTTAATAAATAATTTCAAAGAAACATTTTTCGACTGTTAATTAACAGAGCCTGAGTTGTTCTTTGTCCTTTTGGTGACAGAAGTATAGAGGAAGAATTGTTCTCCCTCCCTCTAAAAAAAAAAAAAAAA
>VZRH01000996.1:350702-370255 GCA_013397555.1 Urocynchramus pylzowi
AAAAAAAAGGAATAAAGGAATAAAATAACCACAGAAGTACTTTTAAAGTATACACTGGAGTCGTATTTATTTTTAAACAATAGTAAATCATTTAATTGTTTCAACTAGGCTTAGTTCCAAGCAGTTCTAAATTTGGAGTTAAAAGAATTGATCTTAAAAAGATGTGCAGGAAAACAAAACTCTCTTCCTCTCTCATTTCCTGTTTGAATTGATGGGAATTTGGGCTCTTCTTTTGTTAATTTGGCAGGCATTGCTCCCCCATGAACCCCTCTAGTCAAGGATCACAGAATGTCCTCTTCTCACAAGCAAAGTATGAATTTGTAATCCAGTGTGTAAATTTTTTCTTCTTTAAAAATTAGCCTGTTAAAAGAACTATTAAAAACATTTCAGTTTTGTACTACTGGGCAGAGAAGCGATTGCACTTCCAGCTTGCAATGTGTTGAATATCTTATGCACTGCCCTCTAATGCTGCTGATCACAATGTTAGAAGTTAGCAGCAAAATCACAGCAAGATAACAGGAACATCAGCTGACACACACCAAGTGCTCTGCTTCTTCCCAATGGTCCTGATTTGAAAAGGAGGGATATAACCAGATCAGGAGATGGAAACTCTGCTCCAAGAATTTAAGTAAATGGCCAGGGAGCTTCAAAATGTCCTTAGACAAAAGGAGATTCCACAGATCTCTGGAGGGGCTGTGTCTGCTTGCTTGGGGCATCACAGACTTAAGACATTAAATGTGAACTTGGAGTATTGGGAGTCTCAAGAGTTTTGAGACTTCAATCCCAAGACTTTTTATCATGTTCTTGTGAGTCTGAAAAGCTTCACAGAATTGAAATATATAGTTTATGATATTTATGTCTACAAATACAGCATCAGTTGGTCAGTGAGGGTAATAATACAAAACATAATGAGTTTAACTGGGAGGCTTCTCATGGGACTATTTTTAAAACAAGGGTAATTTTGTTTTTCTTTGTGGGTTTTATTTATTTTTTTATTTTTTCTTTTTTCCTTTTTTTTTCTGTTTTTTTTTTCCAAGAAGTTCTAGCCTAGGGTGACACTTGTAGGTTTATCCAGATGAAAACTATGCAACTGTTTAACTGAGTAACCATTAAAAACTCCCTATTCAGGTAGGCCAAGATCATAAAAGTATGATTCTGTTGTGATTTAAGAAGGCTGTGTTGTTGCTATGCTCTGCTATACTTTTAGGTTGCCTTTACTCACTGAAAAATAGTTTTGTCATCACATTAATGTCTAGAATTTTGGCTAATACTTGAACATGGTCAAGAGATTGGAAAGATTATTTCTCCTATAATAGTTTAGGAGTTTCCAAACTCTTAAAGAGTATCAGTTTATTTGTATGTCTGCAAGTCTGTCTCCCGTAAGCCAGTCATAAGGGGTTAACATCATAATATTTCTGTTTTAAGTGAATGCAACTATCATTATTAAATTGAATGTATAAGTCAGGTATTTTGAGGGAAAAAAGTATGGTATGTGGGCTAGCTAGAATTTAAATATTCTCACAGAGAAGTAGCTGGGAGAGAAGTGATTAAAATTATTTGATTAATGAGAATGCCTCAACACATGATTTCACAGACAAGAAAATATTTTACTAATACACCAAAATATTTTCAGATTCAGGTCCCATATGGAGTCTTTAAAAGCTGTGATTCAAGAGGTTGGAAATGTGTCATCTTCACGTACAAGTGTGCTATGCATGATCCAGTAAAGAGCTTCTGAAGACCTGTCACAATATGATCTTTCCATAGTATCCTAAAGACACATCCAAATAGTAGGAGAAAGTCTGAAGGCCTGCAGTACACTGGATTTTTGATTGTTGTCAGACACAAATGCAGGGAGCTGGCACCCTGAGTCACCTATTTCAGCCTGAGTCAAGGCTTTGTACCTTCCAGGTGGTTATCCAGCATAGTCACTGTAAATGACCTTCTGGGTCAAATTAGTCCTTAAATTAGTACAATGAGTACTTAAAATTCTTTGATACTTCTATCTCTGTGCGTGGTGTGTTTTGGTCTCCCCGGGAGCCTCTCAGGGCCCCTGGCCAGCCCCGGCTCGGCAGACACCGGGGGGGCTCCCCCGATGCGTCCGACAGCGGGGGGACACTCTGAGGACACTCAGAGGGGGGACACTCTCTGTGCCCCCAGGGCACTGATGGCAGCTGGGCCAGTGCCTTTGCAGCAGGAGAGACACTGGAGACAGTGGGAGAGGAAAAGGCCGACCCTCAGCAGGGGTAATTCCAAGGTTTATTCAGAGCTCCCGAGGGACTCCTGCAACCTCAGGGGGCCTCCTGCTCAGAGCAACGGGAGCTGTGCCAAGGTNGAGAGCCAGGGCGGGGGGTTTGGGGATGATCTCAACCCAGGAGAATGATAACATAGGTATAGGGAAGGGGTACAGTTTGGGGTAAACTACTTAGGAAAACTAAAGGAATACAAAAATCTATTTCAAAGTATTACAAAATATAGAAACACACTACAACAGTGGTGGAGGTGTCAAAGCATCCTGGTGTGCAATGTGCAGATCCAAACAGCCGCACCTCTCTTCTGCCTCTCTGCAGACTTTCTGTAACAGCAGCATAAACACAGGGCACAAAATGAGGAGTGGTCTTTTTCCACTGTGTTGTAGTAAGATGAGAGTCTGTAAGCACAGTCCAAGGGGAAGAAAGGAAAAAGAGCTTGTGGGGTAGAGTCTGTGATCTGGGGTTTGCACTAAGTGACAGCCAGAGAGTGAAAACAGAGCTTGTGGGGGGAAGAGGTGAGATCTAAAAGAGCAACAGGACAGGAAAGGGAAGTTGTCACACAACCAAAATTAATTTGAAAAGGAATGAGGCTGAAAGGACTTGAATGGAGAGATTTCATTTGCCTTGCATCCTCCTTCACTCTGATGAAAAAGCAGCCTCCTTAAAAAGTAAAACTATTTAAGGGTTTTTAGCATGTTTCTCCCTAGGAATAGGCTTGTTCTTACAGCCTGGGTCAGTCAGCAGAAAAATCCCCTTCTCCCAAGAGGACTGTGGAGTGAGAACAGACCCGACTCACCTCAAGCAGCTTTGCAGACCTGCAGTCCTGTTCACAGCACAGGCAGGGCTCCTGCTCCTGGGGGCTGCTGCCATCATTTCAGCAAAGCCCATTGCCCTGCTGGGAAGCCATGGATTTTGCTTTGGAGGCTGTAAATACACAGTTGTTCATCCTCTCCTTGCAGTACGCTCTTTTTTTTGTGGTTTGGGGTTTTGTTTGTTTGTTTGTTTGTTTTGTTTTTGTTTTTTTTTTAGTGAATATTGTTCTATTATACAGTGAGTTACTTAAAAAAAACTTATCTATTACTGTAGTTTTGTGTGGAATACCATAGATTTTAAACCGGAATAGTGAGGAGGAACTTACTCTCCTTTCTTGAGCTTGGGTGGGCAGACAGATGTCTCAAAAGATGCCTCAGTCTGATTGAGTGAAAGCCTAAGTCCTCTCTTACAGATTTTTGTAGGCAACTACAAAAACACAGTCTCCCAATTAATTTATTTTTTGTAAAATAGTAGTTATTTAACCAGAATATAAAAAGAAAACAGAAGTTCAAAGACCACTGTTTACTTTCTCATCCCTGACTATGCTTTTTCTTGAAGCTAGGTGATGCTATAGGGGCAAGGATCAAGTATGGATGGGGTTTTGCAGCCTGGTAAGGAGTCTAGCATTCCATCCTCAAACCAGAGATTGTTGCTGTGCAAGGTAAACCAATCTAGCTGGGAAGCACACATCCCTTCTTTCTCAACATCCTACCTACTTTTGTAATAGTCATAATTTGTAGTTGAACACTTAAGAATTTGCTCTCTTTCTATTCCTGAGCCTGTAGGACAGAAGACCTTGGAAATACTACGTGTCCCTGTCTTTGTTTATTAAATTTCTTTTGTTCCTTTCTTTCCTGAGGAAATTGAAAGGGTAAGGAATACATAATGAAAATCAGATTATTTTTGTAACTATATAACAATCAAGTAAATAATCAAAATGCAAACAGCTCAAATAATTACAGCTGTGTTGTGAAGCCTTGGCAGTCTGTCTTAGTGAGTTTGACTGTCTCCATCCAGCTGAGTTTGCAAAGAGACAGTGCTCATGGAAAGGGGCTTGCTTGCCTCTCTGCTCTTCCACACTTAACAGTTTCCAAGAGGGAAGGAAAAGCAGGATACCAGCACAAATCCCATTTCCTTGCTCTCCACATATTTTTAATCCTCTCCCAAAGCAGGAGCAAACAGCTGTGAGGCAAGTGTGGATCATTTGCTCTCAGTCATATGTGGAAGAGTTGCTGTGCCCTTTCATGGCTGTGAACACAGTGATGATTAGCACTTACATGCAGCACAGTGCTGGTACAGCTGCAGGTCCTGGAGTGCTGCAAGTGATACAAATTAGGTTGGCCAAAGCCCCTTCTATCACAAGGTATTCACCAGCTCAGGGGTTTACACTTGTATTGTGTTACAAAGGCAAACTCTTTTCTTCCCCAAGAAAACTCAGCACAGCTCCCTCAACCATCACAAAGTCCAAATCAGAATCACATTTCTGGACAATGAGCTGGACTCCTGGCCCCAGGCCCAGCTCTTAGGTCTGCCTAGGGAAGCATATAACAGCCTTGAAATCTGCCCTGAACACACTGTGGAGCAAGACAGATAGGAAAATGCCTTCTGCCCATCAAAAAAGCTCTCAGCAGTAAAGGGAGATGGATGTGCCAGAGCTGAGTGGAGCTCTTGATGGTGCCTAAGTTAAAGGAAACATAACTCTCCTCCAATTCCTCAAATATCTGCTGCATTGATTTTGTCTGATTTTCCTCTAGCATAAGAAATTTAGGGAGTGGAAGCTGAGATCAATTTCTGATAGAGCAAAATTATATGTTAACCTTGAGTGCTATCATGTTTGCTTCCAGCAGCCAAGAAACCTCTATTTCTGTTCCACATTATCATTGGGCAATACTTTGATCAGCAGAAAAAGTCTAGGGAAGTTCTCTGTGGAGAACAGAGGTTTGCTGATGTGAATCAGAAGGGTGGCTGCTCTTGCTCGGCTGTGAGGTCCCTTGAAATGCAGGTCCTCTGTTTCACCTGGTCGGTGAACAAGCTGTGCATGGTCAGTGCTGCTCATGGAGGGAAGGAAATTCTGATAAATTGATAGTCAGGAAGTGGACTTGCAGAGGATGCAGATGGCAAACCAGTGTCTTCTCAGAGTTATTTTCAGTGACAATGTTGGCAGGGGTTTATTTGGCATTCAATGATTCCAGCTGTCACTGCATGAAATTTTTGCATTGTGAAAGAGAACATTTGACTAAACAAAAAAACTTTTTTTTTTTTTTTTTTTCAGTTTGAAATTGTCTGTGCAATCGTGTATATGTAGGGGTTAAAACTGAGAAGTAGTTACATTAAGAAAATAGCGACAAGAAAAATCTTCATTTAGGGTATCTGTGACAGTCATACCAGGTGGCCCTATCTCAAAGTTGAAGTGTGGACTCTCCCAGGACCAAGGCAATCTGTACTCTGTCTTTCTCTGTGTGAGAGAATGGCAGAAAGGCTTAAAACTTGCATTGCTAATTATTTTTTCTATATCTGTTCCTCAATCTTACCTCTAAATGACCTGAGATGGTATTCATTTTTCTGAAGCCCATGGCCTGGGACATGGATACTCCCCTAGGTATCTCTAATCAGAAACATTTGTAATTGCTATCTGTTTGTGTACTTTTGGTTATTAAGAACGTAGAGCACAGAGACATCTACTAAATTATTTTGATTAAATCCTGGATACTGTGTTCTAAATGAAAAATCAGACTTTCTGCAGAAAGGTCTTTGATATCTAACAAATCACCAATGATGTAAGTGGGATTTTCTAACTAATATTGTTATGGGTATGTAGTTGTTACTCTTTGGAGGTTCTTTAAATACATCTCAACAGGTGTGTTGACAGCTGTGGATTCAGGAATAAAGAATGTGGTTACTTTCCAGGAGATCCAACTGAATTTGGAAGCTTTCCTTCCAATTTACTGTAATTATGTCACTGGAAGAGGTGCTGTTAAATATGTTAAGGGTCAATGAGAGAGAGGGAATTTAATTATATCATGCTGACAGCTCTTTTGCTTTCCATGCATAAAGTATTAGGTGTTAAAATCCTTGGACTGATTAGTAGAAAAATTAAGATTAATGTCTTATATTGTAAAGAGAAGGAAATCTGCCCAATGTTAGCAAAAAATGAACCCTGATAAACTAGACAGCTATAATCCTTTCATGGGAAGGACTAGCATAACAGAATATGACATTTGGCTTTGTTAGTGAAAAAAGGCTTATGTAATAAAACAAAACTCAGAGGTTTGATCACTTCAGGGTGATATCATGTAGGCACTCACTGCCTCCACATATACTCACTGTACACTTTCCATGCACAGCTCACTGTGGAGGGGGATGACTAGAAACAGCTGCCTTGCCTCAGATATTCCAGATAGCAGCTTGTCAAAACAATCTGCTGGTGAGCAGGGAACTTGTTGTGGCTAAGTAATTTTTAGTGGATGTTTCATCAATTTGAGTAATTTTCAAAGCTCTGCTTCCTTCAGGATTTTATATGAGTCATGGGCAAGAGTCATAAAAGACAGCTATCTTAATGTTATTTGCCATTATGGATTATTGTTACTCTGCCCCTAACACACAATTTTACAGTCAGTATATGTGTGTTTATCAGTTTTGAACTGTGTTCAAAGTAGATGAGTTTACTGTGTGACCAGGCCTCTTAGATGTGAGTCATGCAAACAATTAATAAAAGTGTCATTTACCCAGAAATCTCAGTGTCCTGGATATTACAAATGGCAGTTATAAGGGAAAACTGATGTGCAAAGTTAAATTACTTGCTAGGGGTCACTTAGATGGTCAAATTCAGCCTGCCATCCAAGACTCCAGATCTCCAAAGCCTGTTTTGCCTCTAATTGATCCTTTGGTAATACCAGTGATGCAGAAGCACAGCAGAAAAAATAGGAACCATGTAGCTTGTGCTTATGTCCACCTAAGTTAAAATTAAAAGCAAGAAATATGATGGAGTTGAGTTAACAAAGACTAGAGGACAGCTGAAATAACTCTCCTAAAACAGCCTTCTAAGAAGATGCTCTGCAGCAGTAACAGAATTTCAGATTTTTTTGAAGTGAAGACAAATCCATTGCATTTACATGCTGTCTGAAAACATAACTCAGAAGACTGGGGTGAACACACACTGGCCTTTTTTGTCACTTACAGAAATACAAACACAAACTTGTAGTGTTTTTTGACTTTCTTTAACTATGCATTTGAGTATGAAGTATAATTGAGAAAAAAGTGTTTGAGTTTAATGGAAATATTATTGGGTTTTTTTTCCAACAACTGTGAAGTTAGACAGCTTCATAATCCTAAATGTTTTTTTAGTATCCACCAGCCATTTTTTTCCCAATATTGTGATTAATAAGTATTTCATCAGCTCCCCACAGCTTTGTACTTACAGTATTTTATCCAAGCCACATGATGAAAATGTTTATCATTTGGATGAAATAAAGAAAATGACCTTATTTGATTTCCTCATGTATTGCTGCCAAAGTCTGTAACAATAATGAAGATAAATACAAACTCAGAATATTTTAGCCAAGTCTTTGTAATGAAAAAGCATCAAAGGCATTATATTCAACTGTGTAATTACTTTGTAAGGACTCTGAGACAGAGCAGCTGGTTGGAAACAGAAATAGTTCAATTTGCCTCATTAGGGCGTGTGTTTATACAGTGAAATATTCTTGATTTGTACATTAAAATTGTGCAAGAGTATAAAAACACCCCCCAGGGACCATATATGAAGGTGTAAAACTGCAATATCATATACAATAGAGCCACAGAGATATTTTTTCAGAAATAAAAATCTCTAGTTCTAAAAACAGAATATCCTTCAAAAACACCAAACTGCAATAATAGCCGTAGCCATTTCCATGTTTACCCCCTAAAAAGCACTATTTGGTCATGAAAATCAATGTGCCCATTGATATATCCACACAAACCTCTGCTCTTTTCTGGTATCTGTGTGTCAGACACTTAAACCTGTTGTAGCTGCTCCGTTTGAGACTGTCTGCAGAGGGAGAAAACAGGAGCTGCGGGAAGCAGCCCACCAGTGACATATTGGGTTTCACTGAAACTGCTGTGTGGGATTAAGCAGAGAGATTGCAAATAGAAGGAGAATGGAAAAAATCTATGCATCTTTGTGTCCTGAGGCAACGTCTGACAGCTAATTCAAGCCTTCTTAGTCCCATATATGCAGTGCTGTATCAGCTGAGAAGCAAGATTTTGCTGCTGAGTTGGAGCAGTTGCCTGGCTGCTGGGAGGACATGAGAATTGCTGGTGTTCCCAGCTGACTTGATAACAGCAGCCCTGGTGCCTTCTGCTATTGCCTTGGTTTCACAATAAATACGTAGTTGGTGGGTAGGTGTTTCCAGTCAGTGGTGTCTACAAAGCTGTGTTTAGCAATAGTCATGGAGCTATAAAAATAGCCATGCCAGACTTTCCCAACAGTTCTCTTTCCCTTTCACTGAAAGGCAAAATATATTGCTTGAACTTCCCACACCCTGGACATAATTTAAGGGACTTTCTTTTTTAATCTCACACATCTTACTTTCCTTTCACCCCCTTTCTACCCAGAAAAAGTTTTAGGCAAAGACATGGGTGATGTCAAGTCTGGAAATAAATACCACAATCCTGTAACATCCTCTTTGGCCTTTATCAGTGCAAAGACGTCCTCACATCCCTTGTTTGGTATTCCCATCTTTGTGACTATCAGCTCAGCTACAGTTTCCAGTAGCTCATAACATATGTTAAAAGATTTTTCTTTTGATCATAGTAGAGATGGGATGAAGCCTCAGATTTTGGAGTCTGGATCTGTTGTGCTTGTGGCTGTTTTCAGATCCAAGGGTGCTATGTGTGGAGAGAAAAGGGTTCTGCACATCTCTGCCAGGCAGGCGTGTTCCCCACAGCACATTTTCTAGTGTTAAGTCTAATTTTGAATGCGGTTTCCTCCACCTCCTTGAATTAGTCTTTCATACTGAGTTGATCTCATTGTCTGGCAGCTTTTCCATATGTTCAAGTGTTTGCCTTCTCAGTTCCATCCTATTACTCCTAATAAACTCCCTCATACCATGTTTAATAACTTCTCCTCTTACTACCTTCAACTATATGCAGACGATTATGTTTCCCTGCAGTCAGAACTTAATCAGTTTGCACATGCTGAACACATTAGGAACTTCCAGGGTTTTATGTGTAGAATGGCTGGCCACATATCACCAGGATTTTCTGAAATAGGCCAGTCCCTCACATGTGCCAGTGACCTGGGAGCACAAGTCCTAGGATCTGCTGAAGGTTGCTCTGGTGGGAGAGTGGCCATGGGACATCTGTTCAGGTAGGAAGGGAAGCAGGGGGAAAGAGAGAAAGAGAACAAGAAAGAGAGACTTTGTCCCTTCCAGCACCTAGAGGAGAGCTGGGTGTGGGTGGCAGGAAAGGAATTTGATTATATACTTCCTCCATCTCTCCCTGCTTCCTGGTGCCTAATATTTATTTACCATTGCCCATATATTTTAGTCTTCTAACACCTCTAAGATGTGTGTGTTCAGCTTCAGTTGGGGCAAGGAGCCCTGGACAAGTGCAGTGTGACCCAGTGGACAGTCCTGTGGGACCAAGAGGTGTTTCCTCCCAGCCATAGAGGAGAAACAGGCAATAGGCAAGGAAACAGTGAGAGGGAAGAGGATGTTTGGATAAGGTCACAGCTAACCCACTAAGTAAAAACAATAAGGACCCCTCATGTTAAATTTAGATGGATCTAGACAATGCTTTACTACACTATTTGTCCAGAGAGATTAGGATAGCAGATCTTATTCATCCCATTGTATACAGATTTCCCCAGCCAACTTGCACCTCCTTACCATGACAGAACTTAGATCAGCATCACATGCTCTTGAGCTGTACAAAACTTCCCTTCAGCTGCCACCTTATCTCAGACATGTAACTTCCACTGCCTAAACAGGGTAGCTACATTTGGTCCATCACAGCCCCAGCAGACACAGTAATCAGTAATGTTTTTGCTAATGCTGTCCAAGGGACTGGTTTTACAGATATATGCTGAGTATCTAGATTAAACAAGACTGTGCCCAAAACAGTGGGTCCTGGCTTCCCTAATATTTCTGTAGAGAGAATATTCATCCACTTTGCGCAGGATCCATTCAGTTTCTTCTCTTCTTGTCAAATGTGAACAAATGTTATCTCCTCTTCCAGTGAATTTACCACTAAGGAAAGTCCTTTCCTGCTCACAAATTTATGCTGTTTACATTTTGTACAAAATTCTTTCATGTTAATGAAAATGAGGAATGGAGTCCAGCTTATTTGCTTTTATGCAAGAAAGCTGGTCCACAAGGACATCCTTCTTTATGACTTTCAGTGTATATGCTGAATAACAAAACCATTAGATGACAGACATGATAATTTTTTCATTTTGTGTAAAAATGTGTTTTTTCAAGCAGCTAATTAGAAAAAAATAAAAAGGAGGGGGGAGGGGGTAGATCCCAGAGATAGATGGGACGGGTGCTTCCAATGTCAAGGAACAGCTCCTTAGAGTTGGAATTGATTTCTGGATAGCTAAATTAGCTCACTGCAGGGCTGTTTGGATCTCCTGCTTGCATGTCTGTGCTTTTAAGAGTGATCTTTGCCAGGGATATGGATTGGGCTTTGCCACCTGGTACAAAACATAAATCAATGGCTTGACTCCTGCCTTCCAGGTGAATGTCCTATCAGTGTGCTATAGATTCTCACCTTCACTGTATCTCTTTTCTTCCTCTTAGAGTGAGCTTTAAGTGACTTCCATGTGTGGCTTCACTGGAGTATCTGAGGCAAGTTCCCACCATAGCTTCATGGGAAATTTGAGTCTGAATCCCTCAAGTGGAGGGAGATTTTCACTGCTTCAGTACCAAGGGAAATTCTGTACAGGAGTGTGCCCAAGAGAAGCAGTCTTTCTTTATATCTTCCATGGACAATTCTTAATGAATAACTGTGCCTGGGTTCACATTTAGCAGAGCCTTTTGGTTTTTAATGTTTTGTTGTTTTTTTTTTTTTTGGTTGTTGTTGTTGTTGTTTTAATAAAAAAGGCACTTAAACATTAGAAAGCAGGACTGAAGATACCTTCCTACTTAATATTTTCATGTAAACACTTTCCCACTCACTGGGTTGGATTTTAAAAATAATTTTATTTCAATATAACTATTTTTTCCCCTTGCACAATGGAGAGAAGCATCAGTACTTTTCTTCCTGCTCCACTAGGAAGCAAAGCACCAAAGTCTGTCTGACCTGCCCATAGATATTGAACATTTCCACTTGTGCTGGTTCATCATAGAGACACCAGTGTGTTTGGGTTTTTAATATGAATAAAATTTAAATTAACATCAGGCAACAAGGTGTCCATGAACTTGTGAGCCCTTGTGGCCAAGAAGGCCAATGGAATCCTGGAGTGCATCAGGAAGAGCATTTGGTCAAGGGAGGTGATCCTGCCCCTCTCCTCAGCCCTGGGGAAGCCACACCTGGAGTGCTGTGCGCAGTTCTGGGCTCCTCAGGGCAGGAGAGCCATGGAGCTCCTGGAGCTGGTCCAGCAGAGACAAACACAGATGATTCAGAGACTGGAGGGTGTCATATGAGGAAGGGCTGAGGGAGCTGGGCCTGCTCAGGCTCAAGAAGAGAAAACTGGGAGGGGCCCTCATCAATGTCTGTCAGAATCTGAAGGGAGGGTGTCAGAGGATGGAGCCAGGCCCTGCTCGGGGGTGCCAAGCAGTGGGACAAGAGGCAATGGGCAAAAACTGAGGCACAGGAAGCTCCACCTGAACATAAGGAAGAACTTCCTTCCTGTGTGGGTGACCATGCACTGCAACAGGTTGCACAGATTGTGGAGTCTCCCTCACTGGAGATGATTAAAAACCATTTGGGCACAATCCTGGGCCATGTGCTCTGGGATGACCCTGCTTGAGCAAGGATGTTGGACCAGATAACCCACTGTGGTCCCTTCCAACCTGACCCATTCTGTGATTCTGTGTGTGTAAAACAAATATTCTCTATCCTTATTTTTTCCTTCCCTAAAATATATGTGTCAGAATATGAAAGGAGTTGAGGCAAGTTATAACTTTTCTAAAAATATATCAATATTAAAAATATACAAATGTTTGTTTTATAGCTCATTAATTTGACTGGCCAGTTGCCTAGTGTTTTACATCATAATGTCTCCTGTCCTGGATAAGGACCATGCCCTCTTTTTGGTGTCTAGCACACTGGAAGTTTGTAGGATTTTTTTTAGGTAGTAGTTCTAATAAAGGGATAAATTAAGAAACATAATCAAGAAATAGATGAAAAGGGCTACCAAGATGTCTGTGTTAAAAACATTTCCATTCATGACATCTTCCCAGAGCTCATTGTTTTTCTAGCATAACACTGAGCAAAATGAAAATAATTTATAACCACTTGCATTGTCTTGAAGCCCAGAATGTGACTTAGAAAAACAATTTGGTATCACAATGAAAATGGCTCATTACCGAAGAAGCTGAAGTAACACCAGATTTAATCCATCATCTATTTGTCTGCCAGTGAAATTGTGCCTTGCATGAATTTACTGTTCTGCCTTTCCAATTCTGCAAGTTAATACATACGGAAAATTTCTTTTAAAAGATTACAGAAATATTGTGCTGGCATTAATCAGAGAGATTTTGTCCTATAGGAAAAAAAAATCCCCACTGCCATTTCAGGGGTGCTACACTCAAAAGCCTTACACTAGTACTGACATGCTCTGAGGGTATAGGAAATATCTGGATGTTGTTCAATGCTGCCTGGAGTTCTTTTTTTTTTCGTTTGAAATGAAAGCTGAGCTGTTCAATCATGAATGAGAACAATAGTGGCTTTTAAAGGAATGTAGTTGGGAAGGTTGGCTTTTATTGGCAGTTTGTGCAAGGTCTGTGCTTCCAGAGTGCTGTCAGATACAAGTCTGGAGTGACTGAGGAACTGGACCCACTCTTTTGTGCTGCTTAAAAACTCAGATTTGGTCTTGCGGTGCACAGACCATGATAGTGGCACCAGCCCAGCAGTAATCAAAGACAGACAGGAAAGAGAAGAGTCTCCTCTGGAAAGGGCAGTGTAAAAATTGAATTATGAAACAAAATGTGCAGATTCCACTTGGCTGGGTGGAAAAGTCCACTGTTTCTCTGTTGTTGCAATAAGGTTTTAATTAAAGGTAGGTTCTGGTTATAAGTATTACAGAAACTGCATCTGGATGGTACTTAGGTAAGTGACTAAAAGTACGACTTTCCCAAGATTTCAGGGGGAAAGTTTTGTATAGGATTTTATTTTGACAGATTTGAAGCTTCTGTAAAACCAAGACGTAAAAAGAAATATTCAGCAATTCATTGACTGCTGCTGACCAAAAATTGGGTTAAATCAGTTCAATCACTTAATGTCTCTCCTAAAAGAAAGTCAGAAATATGCATGAAGGAGCAAATAGTTCCCAGAGTAGGGAATCAAAAAGCATTAGGCAGGTCAAAGAACATTCAGATGCGTTGCAGTAATATCCTGAAGAAGGAAGCCTGGCAGGCAGAATTGTTATAATTTTATTATTATTTATATTACCACCGCCCCCGAGGAGACCCCACTGTGCTACAGTTCCTCAGGCCCATCTTGGAGCTTTTGACCTGCTCTCCATCAACCTCTTTTCCAAAATCATGTTCTGCAAGAAGGATACTGCAAAAAAAAATGAAATACAAATTAGACATATTGTTACCAGACTCTCCCATGTCATTTGTTTTTTTAATAGAAATGACCACTATAATGAATACATAGTGAAAAGGTATAAAAGTCAATATTGGAAACTCAAACCTATTCAAAACCAATTGTTTTTAAATAGAAGGAATATTTAAGTGATCTGAGTACATTGCAAGGTATCAAGAATTTCCTTCCTCATCTTGAACTTTTTTTTCTGGGACTTAAACTCCAAAGTCAGTAATCTATTCTTTCCTAGAAACCATGTTCTCCCAAAGCATTCTTTGATGTTATAGAGTTTTTCACCCAGTCAGTACAGAATGGTATTTATGAGGACATATTCCAGATATACTGCCACATTTCCACCACATGTGTGTGTGCTGAACTATCTTTGTCTTCTAACATGACAGCTTTATCTCAGAACAAGTTTCTAAAACTCCCTCTTACCTTGTAAATTCCTTAGATGCAGTTGTATGATGTTGAGTTTTATGTAAAGAACCAGACATACATTGCAGGATTTAAAAATTCCTTTTATCCTTTTGGGTTGAACACATTAAATAACTTGAAGAAATCAAAAGCAACCTGTCCTTTATCATAATATTTCTGGAATCTCAGCACAAGCAGGACTATACATGTCACAGGTGAAAAAAAATCTATCTGTGGCTATACTACATTTGGTAAACAGAATAGTCTATGAAATCAATTTCTTGGTTCTTAAGTTGGAAAATTCAATAAATTAAATCCTTTTATTAATAATGTTTATTTTCCTTACAGGAGAACTACAAATCTTGGTTAGACCTTACTCTGCTATGTTTCATATAAAAATAGTCTCACCCTAGAAATTCCACAGCCTACACTCATGCACAGATAAGAAAGCCACATAAAGGGAGCACATAAATATGGAAAAAACAGTGGAGAAAATAAACAGAATACACAGAGGAGGCCAACTCTCCATAAGCATTAGCTTTAAATCCTTAGTTGTCATTATCTATAGTTGATAGACTCAATTACAGGGTAAAAGAAAGTAATTAATTTTAACATTATTATAGTTTGATTCCTGATTTTTGTCTGATATTGGCTGAATGGGAGCCTGTAATACATAAAGGCTACAAAATCCTGATGAGGATTTTGGGAATGAGTTGAAAGAGGTACATACTTCACAATATGAGGATTTATTACATTCCCTCCTCTAGATTCTCTGCATCTGTGGTCCAGTTGCCAAGTGGGATTATGTAACTCATTCTGTCCTTAAGCTATGTGAGAGAAGCCCAGGTGGCCTTAGCTTCAAGAAGAGAGGGGAGGGCTTCTTAGCCAGGTACTTGTACAGTGTTCAGAGAAGCTGGTCTCTGTCCCTGATGGGATGAAGCTACAGCCTCTTAGCATTCTGAATGGGCTTGGCCCCCTGATTCTGGAGATCTCTTGGAGATGTTGAATTACCTTCCTACAGAAGTCACGCTCTTGGGAAATGATATATATCTGCATCTTTTTCCAGAGCAGAACTAAGGTACCTCCCTATATCTGAAAACTGATAACAGTACTTTTAATATACCAGTTATTAAATCAAAACTGCCTTTTTTATTAAACAAACATTCTGACTCTTTATTGAGTACAGAAGCTGTAGACATCTCAATAGTTTTGCTTGTTTTTACAGAAACCAAAGAGAAAATCTCTTTTCATTTGAAAAAATATAAATAAATTCAAACAACCTGAGTTATAGCCTCTGCCACTAAAGTTAGGAATGTTATGTAATGCATTAAAAATGAAAACCTTTATCCAACAGAGATGAATATTTTATATGAACATTAAAATAGGTGTGGTTTTACTACATTCCACTGCTTTAATAATACAATAGACCACTAAACATACTGGAGTAGGGTAAGTCAGCATGATGCCTGCTTTATACTGCTGAAATAACTCCCAAGAATAGTAATGAATTTGATCTCAGAGGATGCACTATAAATCATATTCTAATGAATTTTCCCATTTGAATGGCTGGTTGGCAGATGAACGTGGCTACATGAAGGGGAAAGCTGGGGGAATGAAAATACTCCAGAGTCTGTTGTTAGGATATTGTTGCTAGGAATAAGTTCTTGCCTGTTTTATATGAAGCCATCCAGAAAACGGTATTTGAGTAGAATGTACTGCTTTACCTTCTGATGTCCCTTCTCTGAGACTTGGGAAATTGGAAAGAGAGGAAACAAGACCTCCAAAAGAATAACAAAAGGAATGAGAACATTTATAAATGTTCTTCAAAATCCAGCAATTTTCATACAGTTACCTCTGAGGATCAGTGCATTTGTTGATTTTCTGGGAGTATTCCCTAAGTAGTTTGTATGAGGGCGTCCACCCAGGACCTCTGAACTGTCAGTATGGAGTAATTCTCTCTTATTTGTGAAAAAGGACTCTTAATTTTCTAATTGTCTTAGTTGTTGTATTAAAATTATTCTTCATGAGTTGTTAAAAATATTGTCACATAAGTTGTTGATCTGCATTCCATGACCGAGTTCTCTGCTCTTGCAAATGTGCTGAATTCACTGAAGACACTGAAATGCTCCCAGTTAAATTTCTTCAAACTAAGTTTGGTAGGGCTCAGGGTAGATGTTCGTATAAACACAGAAACACTAGTGCTTTTCTCTGCAAAGCTGTATTGTAGTTTCAGATATCCTTACTATGTGTGTGGTTAGGGACCAACAGTACCTCTACTGATATTGGATTAAATAAAATTGTTCTGAAGTTTTAATTTTTTGGAGGTAACTGAAGGTTTGTATTCCAGGTTAAGAAAGTGTGGCTAGACAGACTTTATGATAGTTTTGCCATTTGGTACTGCCCTTGTTTAAAATTGTTTTTACTGGGAGTGATGCTCAATGAACATAATACCTTGTTTTACAGGCTGTTTCTTAGGTTGTTTATGTGCTGACTTTCTTCAGTAGAAAGACATTTTTTGAATTCAGATAATTAGTACAGGAGACAGAAGTGGTTGTCTGATTCTGAAAATTTTAAACTGAGGTTTTTCGTTTCTCTCTCATTGTTTTTAAAAGGATCAATATCTCAGAAAGTATGTGGGAGAAAAGATAAATTATATGGATGTGGGAGTTTTTGTGTAACTTACTGATATGATTAGGGAAGTAGACCACAATGAAATGAGAACAGAGCTTACAATTTTTTTCTACCAGTTCAAGACCACCATAGCAGTGTGAGAAAACAGGTATGGTTCAGAGGCAGCACTTGGGAGAGAAAATAAATACAAAGCTAAATTAAAGCATACAAATTTCTTACTAATTCTTCACAGACATAATCTGAAAGCCCTGTAAGTCAAAGGAGAAGATAAGAGACAGAGCGATTGGCTGGCATTCATCCCAAGAACTGAGCTGCATATAATTGGATTTTATTAGTCTTCCTTTCCTAAAAATTGAGGATATAAAAACAAAAAGCCTGCTCTTTTCATATAACCTTTTATTGTACATTTTAGCAATCTAAAAGTTATCTGGTTTCATCTGTTTTGGGTAGAGCTGTGTGAAGTGTCATGTACACATCCGCTAAAATCTTTAAGACGCATTAAAACTTTTAAGGAGGCATTAGATAAAAAAGATATTTGGACACAAAAATTTTATTAAGGGTATAATTCTTAATAAGAAGAAAAGGAATAAAACTTTCTACGGCTGTATATTTGTAAAGTTTGGTTTCCAAACAGCTTGGTTTGTTGCTTGTGTTTGAACAAATAAATATTTTATTGCCAAATTTTGACATTAACTTCTTTTAATATGGCATCATCTTCTCCTGACTGTTATGTGGATTGTCTTTTCTCCTGTATCCTGCCAATGCCTGACTACCATTTTTTCTTGACAAATACTGTCAGTGCAGTGAATGTAGAGGATGTATTATCTCTTGAAAAGGTGTTTAAAAACACCCTGGAACTTCTGAAAAAACTGGAGGAAGCTGATTTTATCTTAATCTGGACACTATAACTTTTCCTGGAAGACTTAGGCTCACTGATGTATTATCTGTCTGGAAAAGATGTCACCATTGGTTTTTCTTTTTACAGTTTTGGATATTTTTATATTAAATGGTTCACTAACTATGGAGAAATGGCAACACCCATTTCGGTGTTGCTCTAGGTTTTGCCAAGTGGGTCAAGCCTTAAAACTATGGGAACCCCTATCTGTATACAGAGGTCATATAAGAAAATCACGTGCTCACATCAAACTCTCTTGTGAAAATATGGAGAATTCTCACAGATCATTTTTCTTAGTGAGCCTGCCCTGTTTCAACAGTCCTTTGTGTGAGTCTGCACTTCCAGAGAACTGTCTGGGAAGTAAGATAAGGATACTAAGACATAAACTGACTGCCCTATTGCAGCACCAGTGCTGTGGCCAAAGTCTTACAAGATGCATCACATATTTCTAGCCATTTTCCTCCACACATTCTAAATGACTAAGATAGTGATTCTCTGTCACTAGCTTTCATGGTTTTTTAGCATTTTATAGTCAGTTTTCCTACTCTTTTTCCTTTTTTTCCCTAGAAAATCTTACTTCTTCTAATAAATTTTGATAAGGAGATTTTTCATTTTTATTAAAAAGTAAATTATAGAAATGGGACAAGTTTTTAAAGCCTATATTCACATGGCTGAATCTAGAGATGTGAAAAGGTGATCTAAAATGAAGACATTATAGTGATATTGTTGCCTTTGTACTTGGCTTATATTTGAGGTTTAGATACTTGGTTTCTCTTGTAGCAAACAAAGACAACACTAACATCTAAAACACAGCAAGGAGCTGAATGACTTAGACAGCTTTGCATTTAAAGAGAAACGTCTGGCAAGACTTCCATATGGATTTGACATCTACATGAAAAAAAAGGATAAACCAAAAAAAAAAAAAAATCAGAAAAAACTCCCTACTCCCAGATATCTGGGGTCTGTACTTACATTTACAACTCAGGCCCATTGCTAAGACAAGGTGATAGCATGAACTGAATTTGAGAAAGAAATAAAAGATATTTGTTTTTGGGACTGTAAACGTGTTTCAGATTTTACTGGGATGGGGGAAAGGAGGTAAGAATAGAGAAATAAAAGTGATTTTTTTTTTTTTTTGTCTGCAATGAACTACAGAGGCAACTTTTTATTAAAAAAAAAAAGAAGGAAAAAAAGTCTCAGAGCAGAGAACTTTTTTGCAGGCAAAAGCTGTCCCTTTACTACATTTCTGAGTAGAAACTGCAGAGGCATAAACAGGAGAAATATAGAAATTCAGAAATTCTTCCAATTCTTGCAAAATAAAGAAATAGACAAAAAGGAAAAAAAAAGAGACTTGTCAGTCTCAAGACCACACCCAAACCTGCAGAATTGTTCAATAAACACCCTTAGAAGTGCTGATTGTCATGGAACCCCACCTGTACCCAACAGGGTCACCTTCACAGCTCAAACTGTATTCACTGTGAATGTGAGGCAATTAGAATAAACTTTTAATGAGCAGCATGAATTTACAGTCTCTTCCTTCTGTTTTAATGATGCGTTGGCTTACTGATTTATTTTCCAATCCAGTTTCAGGTTTGGATTCAAACCAAATCTGGACTGAGGAAGCAGCAGCAGTTGTTCATTACGTTTTCTTTCTCATTCCTCCCTTTTATTTGTGATCAGCCCTAATCCTTTCCTCTCCCTGATGAAGCCCCAAGTGCAGGGTTAATTGTTTCAAAGCAACTAAGAGATTACTTGACTCAAAATACACACACACACACACACACAGGTCTTGCTTTATTTATGAACTTTTT
>VZRH01000996.1:377920-397152 GCA_013397555.1 Urocynchramus pylzowi
TTTAAAATTTTTTTTTTTCTTTTTTTTTTTTTTTTTTTCTTATTTTCTATTAAAAATAGTTCTTTAACAGAAAGCTACATTTTTTCTGGTTATTTCTTGATCTCTATGTTCAACCAACTGCTTTGCTGAACAGAACAGCCTTCAGGGCCTTTGCCTTACTGGAGAATCCTGGAGACAAAGAAGAGTTTCTCTAGGGGCCTAGATGTGCTGTTATGCTATGATTCATACTTGCAGAGCATATCAGTTTTCAACTGCTACTCCTTTGGCAGTGTGAGATGCTCAAAGAGGGTAGTGAATTTTCCTTCATATTTATTGTGTTTCTCCTGTTGTAAGAAAAATTTAATACATCAAGTTAATGCCAATTCAAAACTTGTACTGAAGCTTTTAGTCACTAAGGCTTTGTTAAGTCACTGATGATCTCTGCCATGCAGCATTCTCATATTTGTGATCTGTGCTCTCACAGGTTGAATTCCAGGATCAAATATAATGAACACAGACTGCCTCAATGAAGAGTGGGTGATTCATGAGAGGGAAGGAGATCAAATATTGCTTCTGCATGTTCCTTATTGTCTCAAAAGTCAGAACCTCAGTGTTAAATCATAGCCTAAGAGTAAGAAGTTTTAAACTGTTGCCAAGTGTATTACTCCAGGACAATTACAGACTGGTGAATTCTGGCACAAGACACTGTTCAAGACATAAATCATAAGTGGGGGTAGCAAAAGCATTTATGATTTAATGTAGAGTAAATGCTGTTTTTCAATGGGATAGTACATCTATCAGAAATTATGTCCTGGATTTTCAAAGGATCATCTGGATGTTAAGCATCAAGTTCTTGAAAGTGCTCAGCAGTATTTGAAGATTGTACTCCCCTAAGAGCCATTTGTTGCTTGAATATTGGAAAGGGTATATATGTGAGGGAATAGTTGTGGGAAAAGCAAATAACAGAAATTTTACTCATTAACTTTTCCAATGCCATCTTCTATCTCTTGTTTTTTTTCAACTTCCTGCAGCCTTTGTTTTGGAGACTTTTCCTCCAAACATCATTTTTCAGTGAATTTTTATTTTTTCTTCACATGAATGTATAACCTCTGCTATTTAGCAGAACTTTTTATTCTTTTTCTACCCCCTGTTTACCAGAAACTGCTCAGCTCATTTACTTCACTTTTCCCCAGACTAACCCTTTGGCTTACCTGTCTGTGTACACCATTATGTGTTTCTACTAGCTTTTCTCTTTCTGGTTCCAACAACTTGCACAGGTTTGATGTAAGGATCAGTGAATAATTTTGCATTTTTTCCCACATTAAATAACTTCTCTGTTCAGTGTTTCACTGCACACCAGATTCCCCCATCCTCTCTCTGCTGTCCCTGAAGGGTGAGATGACCCTCTGACCCACATGCAGCAAGCTGGAGCTCCCTTTTACACAATCACAGCAAAACATTCCTCTTTTGTGTTTCCCAGAGGAAGTGAATGAGTTATAATAATGAAGGGAAGGGAGAAGCTGCCAGTTGTTTCCACCTCTGGATATTTTGGTTGGAAGGAAGGGGGTTTACTGTATTATTAGGAAAGGATGCTGTGCTATTCTGAGATGTCAAAACAGGAGGAGGGTAAACAATATAATTTTTTATTTCCGTATTTACAGATATGGGAGACAATCTGTCTCTATACTCCTCTGGACTCTGAAGCTGGTTATCAAAATCCACATTTTTTCAGAGATTTAAGTTTGTACTTTGGACTGGAAAAAACTCACACTGACCTTTCTGAAGTTCAGTCACCTGCTTCACTTGTGGCCACATCTCAAACATGTCTGTAGGGTGTCTGTATTTTTCCATTGATGAACCCAGGGGCCCAAAAATCAGCTGCTAAGGTTGTTTCTAGGCCCATGTGAGTGGACACTGACAGTGCTCACAGCAGGAGAAAGCTGTGGAGCAAGGCTGTGTGTGATACAGGCAGGGGCTAACAAGATATCCTACTGTTAGATGCAGTTTAATCTCTGCTGTGTTCACATATTCTCCTAGCATCACTTCTCAATTTTAGATAGGGATGAGGCCCTGCAAAGTAACAGTTTTCTTCACATTTTGTAGAGCAGATGAATCTGAGGTGTAGATCAGCTCCTTCCACCCCTCTGGTGAGGTAAAAAGTTCAACATTTTTCTCCTTTTTCCCATTCATCCCTGCACAGATCAAAATCTGATTTATCAGTTCCGTACCACTGCAGCCAGCCTTCGGGCCAGGTTTATTCAACTGCTGTCAGAGCAGCATGTGTTACCTTCACCTCCCACACACTGATCAGAGCCCCTGCTGCTGTGGGCAGCTGGGACCCATCACACACCACTGCCAGCTCTGAGCAGCCGTAACAGGACCTCTCCCAGGGGGAAAAGGCTCTGTGCTGTTACTTGATTCAGGAGGCCAACATTGCTTTGGCTCTTTCTGCATTAAAAAAAAAAACCAAAAAAACCAACAACAACAAAAAAAAAACAACCAAAAAACCTGTGGTACTCTTTCAAATCACTCTTAGAAAGAAGCTATCAGATAGACAAAGAAAAAAGATTAAGTATCGTAATGCAAAAAGCATGAAGGTAAGACAGTGAGACAAAAGAGCAAAGTAAATCCCTTCCCTTCCCTTCCCTTCCCTTCCCTTCCCTTCTCCCTGTCTTCTCATCTGCAGGTTTTTTCTTGATTTTAGAATTTTTTGGAGAAAAAGTCACCTGCAAAGTGTATGTGTGTGGCAAAGGTTATGGTCACTGTGGCTATGATGACTGCTTACAGCATCTGCTTTATGCTGATATGTTAGCTCATGTCAGAAAGAACCACTAAAATTAATACTCAGATAGCACTGAATAAATAAAAACACAAAGGCAGAAGAAAAGAAATAGCACACCAGCAAATAACAAATTTGCTCATCCCATCTTAGCTCTTGGCTCCTGAAATTGAAGACAAAGTTTGCAGCTTTGAAGAGTGCTGAATTAATGAAATTCTGCTGTTGAACACCATGTTCATAACGAGCTGTTAAGATGACATGATCTTGTTATCACCTGGGGAGTGAACTGTAATTCCTATGCATTTAAGTTAGCAGACAGAATTAATTATGTCAAGCTATGTACATTCATCAGTGCTGAAGGATTACATATATTTATATCAGACTGCTTATACCAGGTTAATTTTAATACCACACCATGACATTAAACTCTTCTCCCCAATTAAGTAAGTTTGGTTGTTGAGCTAAACATTTAGAGATTAAATAAAAAGGTGTTCCCAATGTTATTTTGATCTGGAGGTAATTTTCACTAATGAATTTCATATGCTATATGTTGTACCTAATCAGTGTTTACTTTCCCTGGGTTGTGGTACATTTTCTATTAGTGTATTGAACAGCACTAGTTATTAGCATTATGCAGGGGGTGGGCAGTTGTATGATTTAAGGACTGCATATATGAATGCAAATACCCAAATAGGACCATGGTCCCTCTTAAACAGTGGGCAGTGAGAAGATGCAGGTAGTGCCTGGGGAAAGAGCTAGACTGTGAGACACTTCAGTCATGTATAAAAAAATATCACACATGTGTATAACTGGCAAGGGCTGCAGTAATCTTAGACTTGCTGCCCTGGTTCTGACAACTCTGTCTTTATGAACCTAACATGTGGCATGCTCTTCATAAAACTATTCTGCCATTGTCAAACTTCTTTGCACAGACAATGAACAAATTTATTGGACTCTGCCCCCTGAGCATGAAAATTCATTCTCTAGGGATTACTTTTTATTTGCCAGAACCTGATCTGTTTCCAGGACATTTGAGGACTTTTCACAACTGGAAAATATCTAATTGTGGCTATGGGATAAACAGGGGGAGGAGCAATACTCCAAACCTATAACTGTTAAAATTTCCACTACTAAGATTGAAAGCTGGGAGTAAATGTGCCTGGGGTGGCAAAAAGTATTTCACAGAATATTGCATATACAGAATTACCTATTCTTTTTTCACATATAGGAGATTTGTGACACATGCAGGACAAAATCCCTTGGTATGCATAGCAATGCTTACTGCAACAGAAGGAACACTTCCACAGATATAATTAGCTTTGGTTCACATTTAAAATTTCAAGGGTTATTGCTTTTTTCTAACTTTCAAAACTTCTGGGACAGTAGAAGTCACTGCTTAAACAGAGTATTGGGAATATAAAGTGATATAAAAGCAAGGAATGCTGTATGAGCTCCTGTTTTCAGACTACACTTTGGATGCATGAGCTACTGCTCTTCATTTGATGCATAAATGTTTTTATGGGTGAACTCCTCCATATAAATGTAACTTACTAATTTATTACTAATTGTTGTAATTATTCTCATAACAACAACAATGCAAAGCCCTCAAACCTTCAATTTTACTTTATGAAAAGAATAATCATTCCAGTTTTACATAGGAATTGACAAACACTAAGCAAAATATTGTTTTCATTGCAGTTGTGCAACCCCATTGATTTGACGAGATTAAATGAAGATTCTAATCAACATGTGATTGTGCCCTTGTCTCAGGATTCAAATTCTTAACAGGACTTTTTTTTTTGTTCCAGCTAATTAAATTGTAGGCTGAGACAGTAATGCAAGCAAAAACATGATCCAAAGCCACCTAGCACAGAAGTCACTCGAATCATTAAGTATCTTTCTTCTTAGCCTAAAAATTCACTTACAGCTGTATTTCTGCTGCTGTAGGTACTCAGAACTGTCCCAGTCTGAGCACACAGGTTCCTACTTTTCCTCCATTCCATCCTGGGATCAGTGCCTGTGCAGTGCCTAGCAGCTCAAGCATTCAGAGAAGAAAGGGAAGCCTTGGGACCTGACTCCAGTACTATTTCATTTGCTTTTCTTCTGTTTCCAACTCATGTCTGTATTCTGTCCCTGTTCCCAGAACCATTCACACTTTTTTTTTAATTGAATAGACATTGGAATAAAACAAATATTTTTTTCCATTTTCTGATGTCCAGACTTAGAAGTTAGGTCTTCTTTCCTGGAAGAAAAAAATGTGCATTTTTGACTAATTTAGATAAAAAAGGCATTGAATTCTGGCTTGCCACTTCCTAAAGTACTCTCACCAAGGGTTTTTGAGAATAAAAGGCATAATCTCCTATTGCTTTAACATCAGTATCTTAGAAAAGAGATCACTGACTTTTTCAAATAATGTCTTATAGGTGTCTACACTGATAAAATTGTTGTATTCTGATTAGGCAGTATAACCTCTCCCAATCCCCAAGTCAAACACACAAATACTGAAAAAGGATATTATTTTAGTCCCATTTTCAGCACAGCATTTCTCAAGAGATGCAGATAGTTCTCTTCCCACTTCTGTTTTGTGGAGTCAGTTCTGTGAATCTCATCCCTTCTAAGTCCTCAGGGTTTAATTCTGGGTTGCCAGTTCAGAATGGTAACAAACCAACCACAAGGCAGTGTCAGGCTGGTAGTAATTGGTAAGACCTTAAATCCAAAGTACCCAGGAAAATCGTAGGTGGTCTGCCCTTAAGTCTGAAGCATGTAAGAAAATGTTGGTCAGCCTGATTTGGTTAGGCAGAGAGACAGAGTGACTTTCAGGTGAGAAGGAGCACAGAGAACTAAAGCTCTCCTTGAAAAAAGATACTGGAAAGGAATAAAATATGCACATGAACAGTTAGATTTAATTTAATGAAAGAGAGACATAAAAATTACCTGTTGGATCTTGATTTTTACCCCATCATTATAGAAAAATAGGGTTTCACAACATATGCAGAGGCTAGATGATAATTCTAATATTTTTCCCTGATACCTCAGAAGAATCTGTAAATAATCTGTCTAATCTGCTTATAAAGATATCAATTAATTGAAGCAATATAACTTCTTTGCACACTTTATTGTTTTATCTGTTCTTTTTTCTAGTATTTTTTTCCTAGCAGCTAACCTGAATGTCTTTGTAGCTGAAATTCATGTTGGCCTGTTTTTCTCCACAAACCCAGAACACAGCTTTTTTTCCTTGCTACTCAACACAGTAATGTGAAACAGTTTTTACTTTCTTGGGGACTTGTATGACATCCTTCCTCAGTTTTCTCTTCTTTAGTCAAAACAACACTTGCCCTAAACCAGATTTTTTAACTTTCAGATCCATCTATTTTTTTTTTTTCTCATGTGCTCTATCTAAAACTGGACACATTATTCTAGCTAAGGCTGTAACAATGATGAACTGGCTGAAGAACTAATATAATTCTTTTTTTTTGTTCACATATTTCAATATGCTCTATGCCTCTCCTACAACAGTTACAGTTGACTCATGTTAGCTTCATATTTGTCAAGATTCTTTCACAAATAAAGGCTAATTTTGTTTTACAGTGTGTCTCTGCTGTTGATTATTCCTTCAGGAGTGTAAAATCTTGTCTTCCTTCTTATCGTGCCCTGTTTTTTCAGACTCTTTTTCCAGTCTGTCAAAATCAACTTCTAATCCTGTCTTGTGCATTTTTTATCATTTTACACTGTCTTTGAGTGTAAGTCTGTAAATTTTACATGTCTTTCAATTATATCATCTAGATATCAGGAGAAATATTAGAGATGACTAGATCCAGAAGCAAAACAGTACATTTGATATTACCTGTTTTACTGGACTTGATGTTACTGATGTTTATTATAATGAAACTACAAACTAGAGTGATAGCTTGAACTCTAAAAGTGAGGTGCCTTAAGGTATATTGCATGTTCAAGAAAAAAATGCAATCTCTGGAAAATCAGACTTCATTTAAAATTGCAGAAGCAAGGGAGAATTCAGTAAGGAATTCTTGTCTAACCTTAAATTAATGGGAACCATGTTAACTGTGGCATTTTGCCAGATTTAGTTATCACAGATCAGATAGCAGTTGGAATTTAATATTGAAAACTACAGATAGGACTTCTGGAAGATGCAGACTTAAGCATATGTAAAGCTTATGTCAGTCTGCATTAATATGCAGAAATCACTTAAGAGGTTGGAAGTACAAGGAAAAAGATGTGTGTGGACTTGGCAGATCAAGGGGGACAGGCAGCTGGAAAACAGACTCTGTAAAGTAGAAATGCTCAAATATCAAACAGCAAAAAGTACCAAAAGCAAAGTGCACAAGAGATGGGAACAGGCAAGGTCAAATTGAAGCTGTTTGGCTTTTGACTTTTTTCTTTTATAGGTTCTCTGTATTATTCACACATATATTTGTAACTCTGTCACCTATTGTAAAAGTAGCTACTTTTCCCAGTACTTTTCCATGGCCTTTCCCTAAGCAGAAAGACAAAACAAATTCCAGAGCTCCAAGCCCCGGGAGGTACAAGGTCCCAGTGCTGTCTCATTTCTACCTGGAAACCAAGGCTGAGAACAACTCTTTGAGATGCACTCTCATGGACAGAGTACAGCCAGTGCTGAAGGGGGGCTCCAGAGAAGGAGCTCAGCCTGGGGGGGAATTGCATCACCACTTGTCCTCCTAATTGGTGCTTTTTATCCACTATGCTAATTTCCTAAAACCTATACATGTGTACTCATCCCTGTAGGGGTGGGCTTTTGAGGATATCTTTCCATAACTGCTCCTGAACGCCTTCAAATAAAGATCCCCCCCCTTTTATATTACCTCCTTAGTAAAATTATCTCGAGTTTCATTTCCAGGTTGGAAAAAAGGCAACAAAATGATGTCTGAGATTTAGAAATGCTGCACGAACAGTGAGATATCTAACTACTTCAGAAAAATTCACAAGACAGAGCAAGAGGAGCAGAAGCAACAAAAGAGTGAGCAAGAGGAGCAGAATCAGCAGAGCAGCAGTAAAGAGGTGAGAGGAATGTGCGAGTGCAGAACAACAAGAATTAAAACTGCATAGAAACCCTAAGTGGCTTTAATCTCATCTTCCTTCAGCAGTCAAAAAAAAAAGTGAATTGTATTTTATAATCCAAATGTCTAGAAGCTCTCTGCAATCAGTGGTAAGAAATTCTTACACATAAGTCCACATAAAAATGAGGATAATATAACCCTGCAGACTGGGGTATGAATAAGTATGGGACAGGGCTCTGTGGAACCCCAGTAAAATCATATGCAAAGTAAAGAAGGTGAATAAAGAACAATTCCTGTTAGTGGTTATCAATGTCAGAATTGGGAGACCAGTGCAGAGAGAGATGAGAAATATTACTGTTTTCAACATTTAAACTCAGGAGCAGCAGAAGTAGAAGAAAAATTCATAAATATGCTGTATATTGTCTAGAGGGAAGGTTTAAATGATGGTAAGAGCTTTCCAATCATGCATAAAGCCCAAAGAACGAGGTAACTGCAAGCCAGAAGGACAAGATTCACACAGTAAATATCACAGCAAACCTGTTCATGCTTGAAGTATTCATGAGTTATCCCAGTTGTAAATGTCCTACAGTATGAAATGGAACTTTGTTCAAGTCCACTGAGGTTGTGCTGCTGTCTGGAGACTATAGAGAAAAACAGTAAATAAAAAAAATTACAATTGTTTCGGGATATCAGTAGTAGTGGCCAGGTTCTCAGGAGCTTATTCCAGTTTCTATTTGTAATTATGTATTTTCAGTTATGAAGGAAGTTGTAGGATATATGTAACCCTCAATGCTCCCACAGGCAGGAGGTGAATAAACTGGGTACAGAGCAACTGTCGGTCCAAGAGGTGAAGGCTGTAAAATGTTGTTCCTACTAGATGCCTTGCTTAAACTTGCCTTCCTTTAGCATCTCAAGTGAGATATTGACAGTTTACATGGACAAACAATACTCTCTATTTTGGCACATCCATAAATGTTCAGCTGACAGACACACCTTCTTCTAGCTAGAATTACTCAGACTAGTAGTACTACTCTGACAGCTCCTTATGTCTGTCTGAGTTAAGGGTATTGTCTGTACTAGTATAAAATCACTCTAGAGTGCCAGCTAAAAGGCCAGTAAAGTTCTAGGTCCACCAAGACTGTTACTGATATTACAGAAATTATCAAATTTCATTGCATGAACTACCTTTTCACTTAATACCAACAAACATCAGTTTTCTATTATACATGGTGGGATTTGCCTCTGTGTAGGTGAAGTTAGGCTGCTTATTTTTAGAAGAAAGAAAGAAATATTTGCTCAGTTCCAATGTATTATTCTGGTGATTTCCTTTCTAAAACACCAAATGAGTCAAAATAAATACAAGAAAATCAGTGGGATATTCTACTAGGCTAATAAAATGCAATTCACTTGGAAGGAGTTGGCAGCCTGTTACTTGCCATGTCTTACTGGAGGAAGTGTAGGCAGGCTGAAGCAGAGAAAACTCAGAGATCTTTCCATTGCTCAGTGGATAGAGCCAGAAGAGTTCTCAAAGTGTCTTCACAGAGATGAAGACAGGAATACTTTTTGAGTCATACATGGAAACATGTAAGATTTTGAAGCAGTTGCAGTTCATATATATAGATTTTATGTATATAAATTATCTGGAATGAAACTTTTAATACTGAGGTGTTGAGCCAACACCAGGTGATCAGTGCAATTATTAATGTTATTCTTTCTAAAAAGCTTCCTGTGCATTTGGAGGTTTAGCAACTGCAACACAGTCAAGACACTCTAGTATTGGAGAATGAAAGGCAGCTAACTCTGTATTTTTAAAATACTTTTTCAGTAAGAGTGGAGTCTGTGGACTCCACTGTGGAGTCTGCTGGACAAAGTGGCAGAAGAGATGTTAGAAAGTTAAACTGGATAAAACTTAGCAGTGAATGAAGAGTGTAAAATGGATTAAAATTAATTATGCCCTAAAATGTGCTGTGATTATGAGAAAATGCTGTTTGCTCAAGGGTGTCACAACTCTCTGATACAAATCCTTATATTAGGATATGGGAGAATCATTGGCATGATCAGGTTTTCTGAAATGACACAGGTCACATAGCCAAAACCTATTTAATTTTTGCTTTGAAAACCACTATCCATTGGGAATATATGGAGTACTCTTGGTTTCTATTGTTATTACATATCCAGATTAGCTTAATATTCTGAAAAACAATCACAAGCCAAATAAAAAGTCATATAAAGGAGTAAAATGTACTGTTTACTGACTTTATTTTGGCACTATATTGCTATTTTATCAATCTTGGCTACCATTGCAGATCAGGATCACAACAGTGGTCAACAAGCCGGTGTTTAATTTCCTGTTCTCTGACAGCATTAATACCTAATTTCACTGGATATCCAATGTTTACCAACAAATTCAAGTGGCAACCATGTGTTAAATATTAAATGAGTGTCATACAATTTACTCATCTTGATTATTATAACTTCCATTCAGCTATGATGGAAAAAAAATTGTTTTTCTTATTGGGACAGGGCCTCCAAAATGTGTTGTGCATTTGTGGTATTACACTAGAGCCTGAAACGGAAAATATTCATCCACTTGGGCAACTTTTGTCCAGTATGATCATAGTACTGGGATAGAAAAGTAATGATTAAGTAATTACACTATTTTGTAACTGCTGTTTCTTTTCCAGGGTAATACACAGACATAAAAGACAGTCTTTTTCAGTAAATAACCAATGAGAGTAACCAGGTCACAAAATATGTCCTGGAAATAAGAAAAATAAAGTAAATACTATGTTGGATCTACATGACTTCAAGGCACATGCAAGTTCTTTTTGAAGAGGTGTGGCCTTACAAAAGTTTGTTACAAATAATGGCAATAGCTCTTTTGTCAGAAAATGCCACTACCTTTAAAATGACCACCTTTATTTTGGTTGAATAGGGGAAACACTGATGAGAGCAAAAAAGTCTACAAAATCAACTGAAGACAAGAGACTTTATTTCCTTAGAAACTGGAATAAACCAGCTGTAACTTTGTAGAACTTGCTGGTAAAAGATTGCATAATAAATAGAGATCTGTTTGCAGTAATTTCTCTCAGAAAACATCTGCTCTTTCTTGTTAAATGTGATTAGTGGTATTTGAATCCAATTCAAGTACTTCATCAAATTATCACTGTTTAAGCTGGTGGCAACAATACTAACTAAACAAGTTACGAGTGATTTTCTTCCTAGTATTTATCTTCAATACTTAGTGTTTGTCATCCTCATGATTAAAGAATCATCAGTGCATTGGGATATTTTAATTAACTCTGGCATAACTATATACTCCAGTTATGCCACATGTGCTGGTCTAGGGACTCAAAATTCATCCTTCTGAACCATTGAAAACATTAATTATTGAAGCTTTTCCGGCCACTCAGCCACAGAGTGGCAAAGGAGTGTCTTGCAATCTGCTGAGGAGTAGTCACTTCCTCAAGGAAAAATGTCTGTGAAATAATGCTCAGTTTCATAATGTTCCAGGCTACAATACCAGTGTAAAAGCTTTAATGTGGGGGAGAATGAGCTCATCTAAAGACCGCACACATTTTGCTTGCTTGCCTTCACAGAAATGAGAGATGACTTTGCCATCCAGAGTTTCTTCAAAGCAGACTTGGAGGTAATTCCCACTCACCTCTCCCTTCCAGATGCTATTTTATGCATATTACTGCTTTTCCTCAAAGCAGCAATGTAGTCCAAAGCCTATCATAAAACTAGCAAATCATTCCAATTCACTGTGGCTCATCATCATCCTGTAAGTGTTTGTATCTATAAATTTATTTTTTCTTTTTGGCAGCCTTGACCCAATGAAATAGGAGTCTGAAGTTTAATCAAGTCATCTGTGTCTTGAAATTGACTGCTAATATCAGTTATGGGGTTACCAGATGATACATTGGAAATGGGATAGGCACACCAGCCTTAAAATTAAGTGGAAGAGGATTCTCCAAGGCTCTCCCAAACTATTCTGGCATCACAGCTCCCAGCTATCTCAGAAGCATCAGAAACCATATGTGGGAGGCCTCACACATCTCAGGCTAAGCTTGCACACTTGGGTTTTATTAAATCAGTGAAAGCTACACAGAAACCAAAGCTTTGCTCTTGATAAAGTGGATTTTTCATGTGCCCAAAGGATGCTGACAAGCAATTGGCAGTCAGACTTTTATCTTTTCTCCACACAGCTTTTAATAACAGCTGCACCATTTATTTTCTGAGGCAATCTTGTTAACCAGAGTCCTGCAGAAAAGAAATACAGTCTCTCAGTCAGAATCTGACATTCTTTTTGCAGATTTCTAAAAAACTGGCATATCTGCCATATTCCCAGGCCAGGCATCTTTCACAGGTCTAAAAGTTCATTGATGCTTAGGCTGTATGAGCTTCTTGGTTTTCACCAAACTCATCTATGTCTGCAGGCTCAGAATTGACCAGGTTTCTCAAGAAGGCTACAGGTAAACAATCATGTGTGCTCTGAAGAGATATTAAATTTTTTTGTGTCTACCTTACATTTTTGAGATTGGTGACTGGTATATATTTGTCTTTGGATTTGACCAGACCCTGTCTGCCCATGTACCAGATCAAAGTCAATATTGGAACATTCATATGACGTTCATCAGCTTCAGGCTGAAAATCACTAGTGCTGGTTTTTCTCTTAACATTCCTTGAGCTGAACTTGTAACAAATCTTATTAAAAACCAGCTTACCTGCAGCTGAGGCCCAATCAGTACACACTGAATGCTTGGGGTTTTTTTCTTCCTGTGAAGTTGACCATATATATCAAATAAAATCAGTCCTAGACATGAAGTACATATAAACTGTATTTATATAAGGTGCATAAGAAAAATATATAAACTGCATAATATATATATATTAAATTTATAAAATAAATATATTAACTGTGTAACAAAACAAGTAAAAATGTGTAAATAGGGGCAAAGGAAAAAATAAGATGCTTTGATCCTTTTTTTCAATAAAAGTAAAGGAAAAAGGCAGACTGTTAAGCACACTGCACAAAACCAAGCTTCCAATAACCAACAGCTGTCAAAAGACATTGAATTTACCTGTGTTTACTATTTTTTTCATGAAATGAATACCATGATTTGTTTTTATTTACTCTTCATGGTCAGTTAATGCTTTTCTAGCAGCTCTCTGCCCAAAAACAAGCTGGCCTCTTAATCCTTCCCCAAGCAGCTACTCAGATATTCTACTCTGCACAGTAAAAGGGACATCACAGATGTCCCATGGCATTGCTCAGGACCTTATCTTAATTAGCATTGCTGAGAAGTATAGCCAAAGGCCTGTGTTCTGTTTCCTTTTTTTCCCTGTTATTTTCTACTTACTTTTAAATCACTGCTAAGTGATGAAGAAATTACCTCATCCATTTCATAAGGAATATCAAAATATTACTTATTTTTTACACGAGTCAAGTAAAACTATATTGTGTGTTATGCAAAATTAAATTCCTTATATCACATATTTGAATTATTACATTGTTACATCAAATGCATAATTTCTCCAGCTAAGAATAGTGAAATTGAACCTTAAAAATTCTAAGATAAAGCATTAATTGCAATATGGTCAAAGATAATTTTGACTTAAAACAGACATTTTTACTTGTGTTCTATTTTTATTCTTTCACCTTCACAGTGTAACAAGAAATGTCACAAAAAGGGAAAATACTTTCAAGGAATATATTTCCATTAATGGCAAGACATTTTGGACTAGATCCTATGGCAAAACTTTTTATCTTGTGAAATGTTTGGTACATAAAGAGCAAAAACACACGGCAGCTTCTGAGGAAGGAATTCAGGGTACTATGGTTCTCATTGGTTCAGAGCTAAAAAGCACTGTTTGAGTTCATTAAATATGATGCCTGCATTATTGAAAATAAAATTAATAACATCCTTTGGAATAAATTAATATCACAGAATTATGTTTAATGGTGAAAATATCAAGTATTTCACAGAAAAATCAGATATTAAAACATACAACTTAGTTTAAATTGTTTTTGGAGGATAAAGCAAGAATAGAAAAAAAATGGTTACTGTTTAAACACATTCATGATTTATCTGATTTTATTTATGTACTTATTCATCGTCAATTGATATTCAGTTTAATAATTTTGCCATTCACTTTTTCAGGCTTTACAACAAGTTATTAGTTAATCTAGGTATTTATCTTCTTAGACATCATCTTTAAGGCTTTTTCCTGAAACTCATCACCCTGAAATCTGAATAGCCAGCTGAGACAGAGTTTGGTATGTGTATATTTTGACATAGATTTGTGTTAAAGCGATCCCACCACTGTAATCCCACCACTGTTTGGCAATTTACAGGCCCTGTGTTTCAATGTTGACTTGGCTACTGTGGATTGACTCATGTCTCAATTCCTCAAAACCTTATATGGCCATATAATTCTGCCTGTGAACCATAAAACAGTAGTCTTGCCATATTTAGTTGAGGACATGGAGTAATGAAAAAAAACCTTTCTTTCTTCATTCTTCCCTCATTTTCACCTCATCTTCCCTCACAGTTCCCTCATCTTCCACAAGTGGTGATAAACTATAAAAGAAAGAACAAAATTATCTTTGTTGGAAGTACACTGGATCATAAAACCATAACATTATATAATCATAAAATATTTTGGGTTGGAAGGGACTTCATAGGTCATTGAATTCCAACTCCCCTGCCATGGGCAGGGTTACCTTCCTCCAGACCAGGTCGCTCAGAGCCCCATCCAACCTGGCCTTGAGCTCTTCCAGGGATGGAGCAACCACAGTTTTTCTGGACAACCTGTTCCAGTGATAATCCAGAAGATGCTGTAAGCCAACTGTAATTAGGAGAGTAAAAAACTTTAATTCCGGGCCAGGACTGACAGAATTTATTTAATCCTGGCAGCTGAACTGTCTAAGAGGAAGATCTCAAATTTAAAGTAGGACACTGGGAACTGACATGCAACTTGCATAGTGTGTTATGAAAGCCTGCAGAAGAAATAGTCACAAGAGGTTGTGTCAGTAACTGCTTAGTTGTAGACAATTGACACAGGTGAGGAAAAAAATTAATTACCATTTAATAAATGGTTCAGATTTCCTTTTCCTCCCTTTCTAGGTTTCTTTAAAGGCTGCATATCAATATGCAGATAAAATCTTAAAAACAAACTTGTGCAAATATTTTTCCTTAATTTTTATGCAGATTATGATTAAAGAGGGGCTTTGAGATCTTCATATACCCTTACACTGTGTGATTGCTCCTAACTAAATCCTGATCTTCTAAGCCTGTACCTGAATTGTCCAGGGTCCCAGCACGCAGAACAGCCTTCCCTTTTCTGCATGCTGGGACACTGGCACTCATGGACAAGTAAATAGAATGAGAAAGAAAAGTACTTGTGGCTTTATTCACAGAAATTACTTGAAATCTAATTGGGATTCTTCTGATTGGAATTCATCTGAAGATGAAATGAAAAATCATGGAGCCTGAATACCTCCACTGTCTGTGGGCAACATATTTTGGCTCCAGATAATCTCTGCTAGATAATTATGTCCATGCTGCCTAACCACAGCCCATCTAGGCTGATCATATCAGGTCTAATGTCTTTTTCATGTGCTTTCATTGCCTCCAGATACCAGAAGCAGAGTAGCACTGAAACAAATCTGCTGAGCTCTGTGGAGCCTCTGTCAGTCTCTGTAGAACCAGACAGTCTCTGGTGTGGTTGTGGTACAAAAAGAACTGAGCTTAGTTCTGGTGGACCAAGCTCAGATCCAGAGCAGTGCTATTAATCAGACTGTCCCCCTTCACCTCAGTTCTGGAGGAGTGGTTAACCGGAGGCAGGGACCTAACCTGTGCTGGTGCAGTGAGGAGCTGTGTTCCCAACTCCTCTGTCAGGACCCTGACCACGTGCTGGCACCCATGTGTCAGGAGGTGATGGTGGTGTGCACTGCCCCTGTGTCCTCCTGGCTCATTGATGCAGAACCCAATTCTGCAGCACAAAGGTCTGTTCCTGAGAGCCCCAGTCCCTGTGCCCATGGATGCAGAAGACAGGGCTGTGCAGGCAGCTTTGCTCTGCATAGTCTGCAATTTGCCACATGTGTCTGAACTACTGAGATAAGGAAATTGAATTTAAAATTACAGATGTTATCCATCCTATAGGTGAGGGGAGATACTGTATTTCTTTTTTTTTTTTTTTTCATGAGGGACGGACATGTTGTGAGTAATTCCTTCCAAAGCAGTAAGAAGAAATTCCATCTATCTATCATACACATATAGGCATTTGTAAATCATTCTTTTAAGCAGAAATAGAAGCACTCTATAAGCTCAGATCTATTTTTTCCACATAGAGGGAGGTGGTAGTGCTCCAGTTCGGAACCATCCTACCTTTTCCTTATGATTTCTGCATATTAGAATAATTTATCAAACTCAGTGGAGAAAGAAGTTTGAGTCTGTTTTTCTTCATTTGGCTTTTGAGTGTCTTTGAGATGGGGATCAAAACAAACCGTATCCTGCCCCTGTGGAAAATACATTTATACTCAAGATATGCAAAACAGGATATGACAAAATTCTGGAGAAAAAGTACAGCAATGCTGATACATGAGGTTCTGGTATAAATCATTCCCCAGCTCTGGGAGTCATGTTGGAAACTGCTCAGATAGATGATTTGATGCTTCAGAACTCCAAAGGAATAAATAGAAGTGAGAACAAAAAGACACTGATTTAAAGTGAAAATGAAGTCATGTGTTTACACTAAAGGAGTCTAGTCATCATCAGAATGTAATTACAATGTATAATCTACTTTGGGTTTATATCTATCACATGACAGAATTAGGATATAGTTATTTCATTAGAGATTTCCAGCTTGGTCATGTGCTAAAACTAATTAGTTCATCAGCTACAATGCTGGCTTACTTTTTATTTTATTTAGCTGCTGTTTGCTTACTTCTACTTTTTCTTTGCCTTTATTTTGAAGTTGATTTATGAATGGTCTTTCTGTTAATGTCACTTTAAAGAACAGCATTTTCAACATAATCAAATCTAAATAAGTGTCCTTGATGCATAAAAATAAAAGTGCTATTTAAATGGGGCATAACTACTTCTGACACAAACATCTATGTTATCTGGGTCTATTTTTCAATACAAATTTCATGTTGGTGCTCCAGAGTTCCTGTTATATTTTTTCATACAGCTCTTTGATCTAGGCAAGAACCATATAAAAGCAATAATAAAGCTACCTTTTCACCTTCTCTTAAATAAATCTTTTCATACTAGACAGAACTAGGAGGATGTACTTGCTCCTAAGTAAAAATGACCAATATTGTCAGTGGGATTTCCCACTGAGGAATTGATGTTTATAATCATCAGAAACCACATCTCTCATCCACCATGTGTACACTATCACATCATTGCAGATGCTCTCACTTCCAACTGTGCCTTTTCAGCACAGTAGGCATCTTCTCAAAGTTTAATCTAATGCAGAAAATCCAATCTTCCTGTCTTGCAGCAGAGAAGGACTAACACCAAAGAAAAACAGCTTTTGGTCCTAAGAGTTTTGCAGTTTCATATCTAATGTTTTAACTGTTTGGTCCTGGAATTGTACCTGAAAATTATTTAAGTATTCAGATTCCATGAATTAAAGTTGAGATGTGCTTAGGGCAAGCTGAAGAGCTTAATTTCTGCTCAGGGCTGGTTGGGAGAGGCTGTTGAATGCTGAATAATCCTGAACTTTTCTTATTGCAGGCAACTCTTCTGATTTGGTGCAGGCTGGAAAAACCTACTGAGAGTGGACACTTTTCATCTGTTATGCTTGAAATAGTAAATAAGGCTGATATCCTTATCACATGCAACTGTTGCAGTAGAAAATGGATGTGCTAAATAAATCTGCAAGAAACTTTGTTATCATAATTTCCGGTTTTTGCTTCATCCATTCTCAAGTTTCCATTTCCCAAAAAAAATCCCCCTTGACAAAACATAGGTAAAGACTCATGCCTCAAATTCTATCACATTGTAGCAACTAATTTTCTGGATTCTGTCAAGTTTTAAGTTGAATATGGGTGCTAAAATGCTTAGAGCCATTTGTACATTGATCAGAAGAAAAATGCTAACTAAAGTACCTGAAGTCCTGTTTTAGCCTCCAGCATTCTTAGTGAAACCAATCCTTTAGGACAAGATCTTAGGCAAGAGTCAAATTTCTTTCATTCTGGCAGAGACTGGAATAGTGCTGATTAAACATAAAATGAATCTTACAATAATTAAACACAAAAAATAAGAAGCAATCAAAATCTATTAATCAAATAACTTATAAATTCTTGACTAGCCATATAGTCATACTTTAAGAACTTCTAAAATCTACAGTGCCAAATGATTTCAAGTATTGCAAGACAAACTTGAGAATCTTGAGTAACTTTTAACAAAGAAACTATGTCAGTATAGAGAATTGCCAAAGGCAGCTGTTCCAGATGTTTGGATTGTAGGACAGAAGAGATGCTTTTATGAATGTTTCAGTGTTTCCTCCTATCTTTGTATGGATCTGTGTTTGGGTGGTAAAAAAAAAAAACCTTCCTCACATCTTTTATTTTCTTTTCTTTCACAAGATGTTAGACACATTTTCTCCTATGATCTTTGATCTTTTTGGTACAAGCACCTTAAAACATGCTGAGAGAGCAGCAAGCAACAACAGAGTTAATTTACCCATTGAAATGACTTCATCTCTGACACAGACTCTTCCATATGCTCCTCTTTAGTATAAACAATTCCATCCAAGCCTCTGTAGAGGAGCAGTGGCAAAGAGGTTACTAAATCCAATGTGTTGAGATAGACAGAATCTTTGACATAAAGAATGACCTTGCAAAGACAAAGAAATCCCACATAGTAGATTGTGGAACTGTGTAAATTCTTTATCCCTTTGGCTTGAGCACATGGTAACAGCTGTCACTCCTCTGTAAGCACCTTGTGCCTGAGAAAGAGAGGACTTTCAAAACTGTCTTCCACCAGCTTCATCAGTTTACATTTAGGAAAACTGAGCTGATGTGAGGGTCAATGACTTTCCCAGATCACACTTCTGAAGTATATATTCCCATTCTTCTACACAGAACATGCTCAGATCCAGTATAGATTTTCTTAGGTTTGCCTTTATCAGTAACTCAGAAATTAAAACCTCAAAGAAATTATTTTGTTTTTCAATTTAATTTACATTCTGCTTTTCAAACTTGCTTTTGCTGTTACCTTCTTTCTTTGACTTGTGCTGCCTTTGTATCATAGGGAGACGAATAAATCCTTTAACTATCTATACAGCAAAAGGAGAAACTGAATTATACTTATTGAATATAAGAAGGTGAATAGGTAGACAGAGAGAGAGGTAGATAAATATGTAAAGGAAGGAAGGAAGGAAGGAAGGAAGGAAGGGAGGAAGGGAGGAAGGGAGGAAGG